>CM023825.1:19265220-19655220 GCA_013266295.2 Branchiostoma floridae x Branchiostoma japonicum
CTGCGGCAATGTGACTTGCTTAAGTGAGGTGAGGAACGGGTATGACATACAGCAGGAAATCACACTCGGGTTTGACACTGGTATATCTTCCCCTCAATTGCTTGCCAAGTTTAAGCCTTGTAGACATTGGAAATGCTCACAAACAACTGCAGTAGCAATTAGATTGGTGCATTTGGAAGCACTCCAACTCCTATGCAAACATGGAAGAGCAAGGCCTCACTCTTGAATTACAATTTCCAATCTAACCATCAGCTTCAACAGGGTGCTTCACAAGTCCTGCTGAGAAACTATGTGCTTGTTGCATCTTTCATGTTGGAGGCCAAGAGTCTTGAGCGGACTGTTATATGAAGCCGTCTTTATCGCCAATTCTTTGAAGTAAATATCATCAAAACATGCCATGCACTTCTCCCTGGCAGAGGTTAATTAGATGGCAGAAACATAAACTAGAAATTTCTACTCAAGAGAATGACAATAACAAGTCTGGTGAAGTTTCTTTTTCCTTTTAATCCAACAAGCACGCACGTCAACACACTGTGGTGCTAGAAAATCAATGCTTGCTGGTACTAGTAATATTCTGACAAGTGAATGTCCGGAGTGAATTCTAGCAGGGAAAAAGGGGGCTGGAAGGTAAAATAATAACCTAAATAATCAAGGACTTGTGATAAGGCATGAAACATCAAAATCAGTCATTTTGTTACAGCATGGAAGAGCAAGGCTTACCTCAGCATTTGGTGTACAGGACCGGCGGATGTACCTGGCAGCATTGCCAAAGCTCCGGGCGTCCACACAAATTTCCAAGCCGTTTACTGGGTAGAACAGCACATGGGGGTGTGGCCTAGAATGCAGAGAAACACAGCTCCACTGTTAGGATGCTTGTACATGTATTTGCTATACATATATATTCATACAGTACCTCAATACAAACTACACCCTATGTCATTATAAGGAGAGTATAAAGACCCTATAGACAAACATCAATATTTGTTTTTCAAAAAGCAATACAGACTAATATAACAAAGATTGTACAATATTCAAAATTAATCAAGCAATCTCACATTACAGGTGTTACACCAGGGCTACTATACATGAAACCCTGAGCAACAGCTTTACTAGTACATGTACTTTGTTTCATGGCAATGAAGGTAGAAACTAGATAAGTAAATGGGGAAAATCATAAGCTGTGACATAATCGTACCTTGAAGGATATTGTCTGGAATCTCAGCAGCTATTAACAGCAAATTTGTCCTTTTGTTGCTGCTATGATTTGTCCCAATGGAGCCTCCAGTATTTCAGCTACAATATTTTGCTCAGCCTTATGACTGTCCACCTGTTACTGAGTGGCTAACTGAGAAATTTTAATCATGTACCTCTTGAAGAAGGGGTCCTGGAACTCCTGTCTGGTCATGACCTTCCCCCTGTATTCCAGGATGGGCTGGTTGTCATGGAGATCCCGCAGGGCTCTGACACACTGCAGACACAACATGTTGTCTTAGTCCTCTGGCTTAGTTGTCTTAACCACAGGAAGTATATGTTTCGGTTTCTACTACATTCCAGGATACTTGAGACCATTTGGATACTCCTATCCTTACATATTCAACCTTTCAACATGCCATGTGTGCACACCTACGAAAACAGCTTACAGGTAAACATAATGGAGAAAATGTGTGCGACTACGTTTGGACCAATTATAAGGACCGTGTAGACTGGAGGGAAATCTGTGCTCTGCCTATGCTTAGCTTTGAGCTCTGTGAGAATCAAGACTGTAAACCCTACTTCCAAGAAATGGGTCCTTGTAACCTGTGCTGAAGATTTGTCAGTTCTGCTTGTCAGACAACCTGTCACTTTCTGTAGCATCTGTAAATTCTCAATATATGAATCACTGACAGGTAATCTCAGGCATGGATATCTTACAAAACCCCATCCTTACATGACATCTTTTTAATTCTTTTTTTTTTGTATGCTCTTACCTTCATGGCACTGCCAATGCTGGCTATTTCACCTGACTCAACCTGCAGCTGGTCTGATGAGGTGATACACACATCCTGTGGTATACAAAAACAGAAACCATTAGATAAAAAATGGTCTTTCTTCTAAAAACAGTACAAATGCTTTTGGCAGGTACTACATATGCAAACAGAAGAACGGCTCAATGTCATGTTAAGAAAATGAATGTGTGCCAGCCTACCTCTTCAGTATACTGTCTGGTCTTCAGGAAAGAGGCCAGGTCTGGGGTGTATTGGTTGAAAATGGCCTCTTGGTAGACGTCACTGAAGAAAAAGGAGTGACTGTCAGTACTTGGGCGTAATTGCAGACTGGGAGCTTGTTATCTAGCTTGGTGGCACTGTGCTATAATTGAACTGGGTAGGCAATTATACACCATTCTAGGCAGGCAGTCCATCTCCAGTAAGCTGCTGAGAAATGGCCTCAATGTGACATGTCTCAACTCATTGATGGATTCTGCAGAGGGATGCACAGTGCCTTGGGAAGCCAGGTAATTGCATGTGGGTGGCAAATGCTTTCAAATGCAAGAACAAAAACATCCAGGCACCACAACACAGAGTAAAAGCCTCCTTTAGCTTATTCAGCTTTGTCGAAGGAAGGTTTGCTAATATTGGTAACAAATTCATGTCACACATGGAAAGGTGTGGAGGTAGAGATTTTCCTTCAGCAATTACCATTCAGGTGGGTATCTAGGCATAATTGTCAATTCTAGAGCTAACACCACCTGTTCCCGAGTGATTAAAACTTGTTCTGACAAACAAATGATGCAGAATTGCAAATCAGAACATAATAGCTACTTGGAGATGCATGAGCACGAGACAGGATCCAATATTAATGAGACTTAAACCCGAACGGTTAGCGCAGGAGATGGAGAGGAGAGGAGAGTAGCGAAGCATTTGAAATATTGCCCGAGAGGAGGCAAGAAGGCAATGGCTCCTTGCAAGTCACTCCACAGTGTGTACGTCTTGGCACACATACAATATATTCTGGACAGAAATAAACATAACAATGTTAAGGCAACCATGCAGCATCCCTTCCCCTTTATTGCTTGTGGAGAAAGAGAATCAATCCGTAACAGCCAATAATAGCCTGCTACCTACCCATCACAGCAAGTCAGCATGTTATGGTTGAGCAGGTTTTTTACCTGTCACCAAATTTGTTTGGAATGGGGCATATAAAGGATCTCTACATCCCATCAAAAGCAGCAGAACTAACCAAGGGGAACCTGATTTCATTACACAGACTCACTTCATTTCCAAATGACTGTGAATTAGAACACTAGAATAATATACCATCTTCATCAACTCAGTCCCCTACTGTTACATGGAAAGCTCTTTTACGAACTTGATACCCTTGGAAAACTAGATGCCCCTATTCTATCCCATTTCAAAATCAGCAGGAATGGCTTAGCGGCATTTTGGCAGTTGCTGAAGAGCCATAAAGAATTTGAAATGCTAAATAAAGCCAAGGGCAGTGCGTCCCAAATGAATATAGTATGCTATCCGATGCCTTTATTGTTCTTCTGTATGTGGATATGACTTTTCAAGGTCAGTGGACAACAGGTCATGAATATGTCCTTCAAAATGGGCACGAAATATTAGTTCTCACACCTGGGAGAACCATGGAGGCATCTAGGTGAGCTTCTGAGAGAACAGGGGAATAGCAGAGGGGCATTACTTACTCATGGGTGTAGTCCCAGGGTTCGTTGGCATCTTCATCATTCAGGGAGTTGAAGCCGTTGGGCGTGCGGTGTACCTGTCAAAAACACACCAGGGAGAGACTGCATTAGGAACAATATTGGCATTTTGGAAAATGTGGGTCTATCGGTGCACTTTGGCGCCATATGCAATTGTCACACAGCAGAAAGCTTTTACCAAGATGAAACCAAATTCCATTGGAAGAGAAATGTGTTACCCTTCCCTGAATTATCTTTATCTGCCACATTCAATCACAGCTTACTGGGTTATGGTCCGACATGCATGCAAATTCCACCGTATTATCTGTACAGCAGATAGAGGGTATTATTCCCATAGTGCAACAGCCAAAGTCACCTTGTACGAGGGATACGCGTCTCATCAGCCATTCAAAAATCAGCGTTTCTTTGCTTTCTTTAGCTTTCCTATGGGGCTTTCCAGTCTCCTAAGATTCCAATGATACTCCAATGATAGATCGTTCCTGCTAGAAAGGCTTTCAGGTGAACTGCTTATTACAAACAGCATCATTTTTCATCAGGCATCAAAGGGATCTACTTTTCCCAGCACAGACAGCTCCGACACACCTGCCTTACATGTGCAAATATTGGACAACGTTTCAGGGGAAAATTATGCACCAACTTGTCAGGTTGCAGCAGCTTCTGATGTGTAATATCTACCGGACAGGAAGCTCAACATATAATCTGGAAAGTCCTCTTAGTAAACTGCCATATTGATTTCATGAAAAATACCATTTTCTGAAAGACAACACTACTTACTAACATGCCTGAAATCAGGTATAATTTGAACCTTGGGTGTATATAAAGGTTATCTCACGGTGTATCAATGAGGTACAAACCCAAATGGGATTAGAAGCCACTCTAAATGTCATGTTACTCATGTACATTGTGCAATGGCAGAACCCTTTTAAAGGAGATATTTCTTCAGTAAAGGATGCCATTTCTGCTTAAGTAAGATAGTAGTGACTTGAATTGTGCTAATTTTTGTTGGACATGTATCTAAGCATCTAAGAATGCATAACTGACCTCAGCAGAGGGTTGATGTGATCATTAAAAAGAAAACAATCAGCCTACCTTTGGTTTAGATGCTCTCCTTGTAGGATCCCGGCATGTCTGTAGGTAAAAGAAAAATGTTTTAAACTATTTAGTTTTCTGGGTGAACGTAGTTATTTCAACAACAAAAAGGCCATATCAAAATTGACCACCTGAGAACCACTTTAACTCTTCCAGTTCAATACAAGTTTTAATCACAGTCGTGTGGGGCTTAAACTTACTGCTACTGTTTTCATGTCTCTAAGATTAAAGTGTTAGCATAAACCGTTTTGAAGTTAGGATTTATAAGTCAGAACACTCGCCTACCCACTTTGCGAAAATAACTCCAAGCTAATTCAATCTTGTTCAAACATCTTAGCCACATTAGATATAAGAATCAATATTTATTAGATATATGCTATTAATATTCATACGTGCATTACTAGGAGAGTTTACTCCAAGTTGAACTTTAGTGGGATGGGGCAATAAAAATCAGACCTGAGTAATAGGGCCATAATTCTACAGCCAACAATGGAAATCGACGAAAAGCTATGGGACCAGGTGAGACAGGTTGTTTAAACCCATTTTCTAGCAAAAGAGACCATGAAATAGCCATCTGTCTGCACCTGAATGCATAATTACCATCTGTTCCACGAAATACAAAACCTTCCTTCCTCCTCAGTGTTACAAATGGCTGTAAGTTATGGACTAATATCAGAGAGGCAACATTCGTTAGCAGCCATTCTGGCCATCAGAGTCATCCTGTGATATGAAGCCTGCAGTACGAAGGGCAGCGGTTCAATAATTCATTTGGCGGAATAACCGGCACCCATTGGCACTGGCAAAACCAATACCGAGATCCAACAACTAAAATTGAATGGGAACATTCTGCCAAGCTGATCTGAAATGGTAGGGGCAATCTCCTGCCTTTGTTATTACTATGGCTATTTATAAAACAGATGTGTCTCAGGGAAAATCAAGTTCACCAGGCCACCAATAAAACCATCACAGAACAATCCAGAACTCCACTAAATACGGACATAAACTTAAAGGGTCCATTCTGAGGCACCACTGAAACTTTCATCATTACTTAAACTGTGGATTTTATGAAGGGAAGTTTGTGGCAAGCAATTGAGCTTTGACATTTCAGTATAATGTACCTGAATGGCAATTTTGTGGGCAAGTTATTTAAGTGAGGCCTGAACACCTGTGTGGAACAGGTCTGTATGTAAAGCCACAGTGAAATTGCTCTGATTGCACCATATACACGAACTCTATCAATGATGGCTGTTTCTTATAGCATATAGACGAACTCTATCAGAACACTAATAAATCAAACCTGACACAACTGACAAAGCTGGCTCTTTATCATCTTTGGGGTCAGCCAGTAAAAACCTTCTGTGAGTGAGGATCTAGAGACAGGTTTTCTGGAGAAACCAGATCTAGTATAGATGTTTTTCTAGATCTCATCTGACGACATGCAGAAAATCCGATGTGCACGCTGGGTTCTTACATTAGAATATCGGTAATAAATAACATTAAACCTTCATTATTGCTGATCCCTGGTAAAATTAATCCAGCAGCAATACACAAGATGAGCCAGCTTGGGAAGCTTTATTAGATTTACCAAGCGCTGACACAAGTATTGGTTGTTCCATACTGCAAAGCAAAACGGTCCAGGCCTTACCTTGACTTTCTTTTTCCTGCCCTCGTGGTCTTTCTCGCCGCTTTTCTCCCGTTTGCGTTTCTTGACCTTCTTGGTGGGCTTGGTGGTGATGGTCACACTGGTTGGCGTGTGCGACACCGCCCTGTAGGTCAGCATCTCATCCCCGCTCTCCGTCCCACTTGTGTCATCATCTGAAGAAAACAGAGCCAACCATTCAATCTTCCTTATCCTCTATCACTGGACACACGACAGACTGATGCTCACTATTGACTGGTCAGCAGTAAGCAGCAATAGCAGCCATCAGGTGTACCAAACAAGACAAGAATGTTACCATCACATGTCAACCTATATCCAGTTAGACATCATTGTTGCATAATGTATATCACAAGGATTGCACACTAAATTATACCAGATCTGCCTGGTGGATATTACTTTAAAAAATGTCATTCACCTTTGAAAAAAAAAAGGCTAATCTGTCTTGATACACCTACTAGTACTAGTTTAAATGCTAACAATACTAAGAGAGGTTGATGGACATCATTTCGCTGCAATAATCTCATACCAGCTTTATGATGATACGTCCCATGGACTCCAACATTAAGCCACAACACTTTTAACTAGCACTCCAACTGGCTCAGCTGTATAAAGGTCCACAAGCATGTCACATGCACAGTATCAGTCTAGTCCTCCCTACTATGTAAATAATTGAAGACAAGAACTGGAATAGAAGCAGGTCTAAGATGGCATGCTACTTGTTTGGCTCCTTTGATCTATCACAGCGCCTGATCACACCAGTAGTCGCTGAAAGCCTGCTGTTTACCATTCACTGGGTAAACTATGACATCATGGCTGTGATGTCATTACCAATCATGTGATGTCACTCGGACAGCTGCATTTTTTCTCTTTGAATATTCTACACCAAAAATACATTTACCAGACAATCAACAAAATAGGCTGAATGGAACATATACAAGGACAAATAATAGCACACAACCTGCTTCAAGATTTGAACATTTTGAAGCATGAGGTCAACATTTGTGCAAATCATTTTGTTGGTGATGGAGAAAATACAATCTACTCAGGTATTTCACAATAAAGCCATGATTTAATCAACCATAGTGTATGTGATCTGATCTGATCACTGAACAGAATTCGAACTAGATACCCTTGTAGCATTTATTCCTATTACAATTGGTGCAAACCTTTCATATATGAAACAAGATAATGGTGTGTGGTAAAAATATCATGACACAAACACTAAATGGTGATTATATGGAAGTTTTTTTGAAATAGAAATCATCAAGGCTACATAAAAGCTGGACAAAAATACTGAAGCAGTGGCACATGAGCTCACCTCCTGATCTGACCAGGCCATGGGAACACTGCAGCCTTCTATAGATATGGTAACCCTCGGATTCCATTTAACAACATGGCAACCCGTGGACCTCATTTCAAAATATCAGCAGCTGTTGCTGGACCTGTCACTTAATACAGAAGTACCCTGGAAGCCATACGGGACAGGCTATCCCGTAAGTGCACTGCACATCACAGCAGCATAATTTGCTGGTGGTGGACATCCTCCTTTTCAGAGCAACATCAAGGCTTTATTAGATATCTTCATGAAAGCTTCTTGACTGATTAGCCATTCTGAATGTATGCCAAGTCCCCTTTCATCCCATGCATCAGTAATGCCGGCTGGAAAGCCCACTGACAAATGAAGGACGAACAGGCATTGAAACTATCACTCCTATTTTTAAAAGGGCGCAGTTCTAGGGGGCAGTCAGGGGTGAATGTAAAGGACAGGGTACCACTGACCATGCAACACCTGCAGGACTACAGCCCCTGGTGGCAGGGCGGTATATGGTAAATTTCTCAATAAACAGAATGGGAGTGTTTGATGTCACATCCTATCATACATGAGAAATTTCTGTATCATACTTACAATATAGGCGTATGTGTGCGCTGTAAGCTCAGCAATACATTTCACTATCTTATCACCAATAACAGTGCCAGAAATTTTTGGATGCCATAAAGTTACCGGGAAAATAGGAAACAGTATTCCCACTGCAGCTCTCCCAAATCCTTTCCTCTGATATCAGCAGCATTCTGTTTGCTGGAAGCAATAACAAGGAGCTTCTATCCCGTCCACGGTAGGTGTGCGCCAATTTTCATTGGTTGGTCGCAATCTCATGTAACCCAGCAATCCGCCCCCACCTCATACTAAGATTTCATGTGGCCTCTCTGTGGAATAGCCACCCTTGACAGGCCCCTGGACTTGGCTGGTGATGAATAGGTACCCATTCCACATACCATAGGCTATCTCTTTGAGAGGCTCTTCTAGGTGATTCCTACCCAAGGGTTTCTCCCTCCTAGCTCACTCACTGAGTCACTGTCTTTCCTTTTCTGACATATCCTGGGCCTCAGGCTCAGATAATCTGGCCACAAGGGGCCATTAGGTTCAGCTTTGTTTGCAGCTACTTTTAGAACTCAGCAGTGTGTCAATAACAGTTGGAACACTGACTGATGCTTACACAACCAATGTGATTTATACCTTTTAATATCAATGTGTGTAATGTATAACATTTATCTATACCCTCTTGGCAACAGCCAGTTTGGACTGCATTTGCTGAATTTTTCCAAAAATCTGATGTTTGCAGGACGAGGCAGTGACCCTGTATGCATTTCTTCCTCATGCATCATTAATGATCAGCAATTTCATAGCCAATAATTTTCTCCTGGTACAATGCCTTCTGTTGACAGAAAGGATGCATTTCTCCAGTCCAGCCTAAGTGGATTGATTTTGTAACAGGCAGTACTGGGTGATTTCTTTCCTGGGCCATGATAAACTGTCCATGCCCACCACTCAAGACCTACGCCTCTGTATGTAGGACTCTGCTATCCAGTGCCCTGCCAAGATTGAGGTCACGGCTATTTACCATGTTCAGCTCTCCCAGCCTGACAGAGGGTAGACAGCCATGGAAATCTGCTGCCTCTGTCGGGCACCCATCCTTCATAAAAATTGCATCGGGCCACGTCGTAAAATATGCACCGATGCTCGGGCTTGCCTTCGGGGGAATTGCAAGATTTCACAGCCAGAATCTACGACCTTTGCTGATGAATAGTCTGGAATACAGATAGCATCTACGAATTCTGCTGTGAAGGGAGCTGTGGCCACATGACCTAATGGGATACTTGCACAAGTGACTGACACACGACTGGGGGTAGCATTAGAGGCTGTCATCAAGGCTTATGCTCATAAGATATCTCCCATGTGACAAAAATGTAATTCTTATCAAGACTGGCTTCTGGGTACAGATGTCTATTCTCCATGTATATTCCATTATCCTCGAAACAATCACGGGCATTATCACAGGCTTTCTTTTCTCTAAATGACTCAAAATTCGTGCAAGTTAAACATTTATATTAAAAAAAAACATTTTCTACAAAATACTGCAAACTGACATTAGAATGAATCAAAATTGACAATTATTTGTTTCAAATGAAACTATAAACATGTCATGAAAAACCTATACTATCCATGGGTGGGGTGAGAGTAAGATTACAAATGCACACATGTGGACAGACATACCAAAGGATACTACCTTTAACAAGATTTCTGTTGCACTTTAGGAGACCCTTTGAATTCCAGGCTGTGCTTGGGGTGAACTTGAAACTTTTGATTGAAAGCTGAGATGAGAAGAATCCTAAACTTCATGAAATAATCACGCTGTAGGTGCTGAAGGACAAGCCTTCCCTCCTGGCACCAAAGCAAGAGCCGGAAGTAAAAGCCCTAGGGTTACAACTGCAATCATGACTGCTACAGTGTGCATACCACAAATCACTACAAACATCTGGGTGTACACCAGTCAAATTGAAGAACACCCCATACAAGATGTAACAAGAAACTTTGCTCTCATCAAATCACCAGAGAGTCAGATAACATGAGTGGTAAGGACCATACAAAATCCCATTATACAACACAGGGTCAGGGGCTGATATTGCCTCCCATAAAATATGGGCTATATTTGCATAAAGAAGATATCACCGGTAATAAAAGTGCCACTCTTGACTGACTGCCAAGCAGGGTACAAAGCCTAAACTTGACTGAGTCAAAATTAATGAAGCAGTCTTAAATCACACTTACATTAAGGGCTCATGGCTCTTCCTGTTTGAGCCATCCCTTTCAGGGATGGGATTAAAGATGTTGCTATCTACACACACGGCTTGTACGCCAAGCTTTCTCTAGAATTCTGTGACTCTCCAATGATTTTCCGGCCTGGAAGCATTATTTCTATCAATACCCTCCAAACCAAATTGAACCACCTCGAACTTATTACAAAATTCCTCTCTTCTACATTGTGATTTCATCATTTTTCCCCCTCCAAAATCCATTATTTTCCCAGGTCCTTGATGAAATTTCCTGACCTTCCTGGCCTGAAAATGAAATCTTATTTTCCACGGCAGAGTGAACCCCATACAAGGAGAGGGGCCCCTTGCCTCCAACTGTGCAATCTAACAATATTCAGCAGGGTGCTTGCAGCGCCCCAGTGATGAATTTATGCTTGGTTCACCTGGCTACCTGCTACCTGTTCTGTAGGCTAGAGATAACAAAGCCCTATTACCATCCACCAAGCTGGGGACCAGAGATAACCGTGAACAATGCTCCCAGCTCAATCAAGGCAGCAGAAGAAACGACAGAGACACCTTCCCCAACAAAGGATTACAGGGAAGGAAACTACGCGTGCAGGCTACAAATATGTCAAAGAAAGCCAGGCATGAGCTGCTCTGCACAGAGCAGGTGACTTTGCCTACCCTGATGATGAAGGAGAACTTTTAACATTTTGACAGCCACGGCTTTAGATGTGCAGACGCTTTATATTCTCTACAGTGCAATAAAGAAGAAAGACACAGGGGTACCAACTTAAAAGCGTCTGGGATATTACAGCCATGACAATTATGTTCAGAAAGGATATTCACTAATTCTCACACCTGGGGCATACAGTGTGCCCATATATTCATCAAGTTTCACAAATGAAAAATCCATAAAATAAAAATGGTGACATTCTGATGTTCAATGTATACCACATTGAGCAGTAGCTGAATATATAGGGCTTCTTTGACTATACACATTAAAGCAGAACTAGCTTTAACCTCATAACCCAATACATATCATCCTGGAACAGAACTTGCGATGGCAGTGAACAACATTTGTCATGAATATGGTACCCTTCAGGGCTTTTGGGGAGATGAAGGAGACGAAATATTGACAGTGAGATCTCATGATCAGGTACATGTATAAGGATTTATAGGACAGAAATCACCTGCTGCAAACTGAAAGGGATAAACGTCACTCTCAACAGCGAGAAAACCTGGGAAGTAGGCAGCTGCTTCGGACAAAAAATGGTTTTGAGCAGCTTTTGCCACAGAAGAAATATCAGCCATTTTGAACGAGGAATATTCGCTACATTAGCTGGACCTCTGATGCATTCTTACAAGCATAATGCATGACAGACACAGATCCCTTATGGTAGTTATTACTTTTGAACATTAGGCCACACCAATTTAATATGTTGGTTCTCGGATTCGCCTCTTCATTTTTTTCTGATTTGCAAAAAAAAAAAAAAAAAAATTCTGGTTCTGAATCAACTCAAAAATGCTCATATTTTGCCTCCAACAGTTCAAGAAAGACCTGTTACTCCTAGTTGTTACAGTTATTACATCTACCAATGCACTGGTTTGATTAAAAGTTCAAAATTCATTATTCAAATTTTAACCCAGTCTTTTGTGTTGACTTCATGGCACCAATTCTAGCATTTGGGGCTATAATAGGATGCCCAGGCCTGTTTTTATTTTTATTTTTTTTCGCCCTGTCGCTTCATATTTTTTCTGAAAAAATCCGAGAACCAACAAATTAAATTGGTGTGGCCTTACAGCCCAGATTATACATCTACATGAAGCATACTGTGGTCCATAACAATGTAACTATATTTACTGCTATTGAAAGAATAAAAACAAACAGCACAGTATTAAGTGTTGCTTAAACATAGAGCTAGCCTGGGTACCATCCTATTTGTATGCCGGGGCTCCCATACTCGCTCCCTAAAAATTTTAGGGAGCGAGTATGGGAGCCCCGACATACAAATGGGATGGTACCCAAGCTAACATAGAGCAAAGGTCAGTGACAAGACTGTAAGCTATATAATGAGAAATTACTACATAAAAATAGCCACAAAATACATGACAGCACATTCAATACCCAGGATAGTTTTGGCCTGATTTCACTGGGACTAACAACAACCAGTCCAGACATGGATATTCACCACATCCTACTTGGTAAGGACAGTGTGGCAGTACATGAGCCTGAACTGAACAAATTTGGTTACACTGCTATTTGGAATGCATGGCAAGATTACACTGATGGAACGCCTCAAGCTTTTATTCTGCCAGATGCCCCAAGGCTGCTGTGCTATCAGACTCGAAATGAAAGAAACATTTGATAATCCTGGCTTCTGGCATATGTTCTGCTTACACGAGAGAACTGCATACACGAAACAGGCCGGGCAAGATTTTGTTGACAGAATTGAATTTATAACCATACAGCCAAACTGAATATGACATTTTTTCACAATGATATGGCTCCAAAACACTCCCATTTATGAACAATATGCCTTTACAGATCATTTCACTTTTTAATATAAAGCTTCGTGCGATATCCTGTCAGTTGACAAATTTTAATCAATGGTACTGATATCTGCTATGTTGAAATGTCATTACAAAAGGTTACTGTAATGTAAGGCGTACAACCCAATTCTTCCTGCCAGAATTATGAAGCAGGTGGTATGGATATAAATATTACAGTGTTGAGTAAATGTGGACCTCTGAAATGTCTTAATATTCCAATGATAATTCTCTAACTTAATGGTTCCGGACCTTATGAATATAACCAACATTGTTGCTTCCTTTCTTGCCTGTTATAATTTTTGCAGAATTTTTCCAAAAGAAATTTATATTTACCGTCAATTTATAGTATGTATTTATATGTTACTTATTGTTACAAGGATAGCACACAGCAGACTTGGACTGGAATATCACATTAAAGATACAGACAGCTGGAATGGCCTCCCTTTCCCTGTCAATACTGATTATAGGAGCCAAGCTACAAATGGGAACCAGCCTGCCCTTCTCCATAACAGATAGAGTTTCCCTGTCTTACCAGGAAATTCCACAGACGATTTGTCACAAGGTAATACAGTCTGACTTGATTCGACAATCACCTAAAAATATTTAAAAGCAAGCTTCCCTTCTTTTGAGTAAACATTTATAATGTTTTAAAGAATAGTGTGAAGCGTAAAACATTGAAATTTGGTATTTGAAACTGCTATGAACAATAAGATTCAGACCTATCTAGCAACTGAATGAAACCTGTTCCGGCTGCTTCAAAACATACTATCTGGGGAATTTCGCAATATCAAGAACCTCCAAAAGGAATTCATATTTATCATACGAACCTGACAGATATAAAAGCAGATTGTTGGGACTGGGATAGCAGAAACTAACCATGGCTGCCGACATACACACCATGCCCTCACCTTCCTGACACGCTTCCCTTCACATTTCAACCTCTGTCACGATGGGAAACATGACCAGCCAATCTCCAGCTCAATCTTCAAGACTAACATACCACATCACTACCACCTCTCACCTGCCCTTTTTGAACAAACTGTCAGAACAAAAATCCTAAAACCCTATTGTTTACAGACCACTATGAACACAGCCAATCCTTTTGGGAACAATTATTAAAATTTCTATAAATAAATCTGTGCCAAGAAATGGTTACACTCCAAGATTTTGATGGAGTAAGCATAAGCATTACAGCCATGTTTTAATGGAGTAAGACATGTAGCTAAGGCTGGGAAGAGATGTGGAAGACTCACCTGTCATTTCTATCCTCTTCCTGGTCTGTATCTCCACGGCTCTCTGCCGGTCCACGTCCCTGTAGTGGGACCACAACACGTTGGTTATTGAACGCCTACCACAGACCCCTGCCATCTGAGATAATGGCTGTTGCTTCCAAGGAGAGGGCCTGAAGAGGAATGACGGGGCTCTCCTCTCCTGCCGACCCATCTAGCCTAAACCTTTACCATTCCAGCCACAGCTGCAGGAATGGGAGCATCAGAGCAGGTTTGTTTTTTTCATGTGCCTGCTGCTTTCCCCTCCCAGGCTTTTCAGGTGCTAATGCTGTCACAAGTGGCAAAAATCCAATCGCAAGGCAGCCTATCCAGATGGTATGCCAGCGGACAGTTAATAATACAGTGTTGGGTCCTACGTCTGATCGACAGATTGAAGTACTGGGAATAGGCTGCATCACTAATGTATGAGGTCATTCCAATTAGAGCTATATTCAGGAAAGCAGGGCTTGTTCCTCCTACAGCAAACGTGACCTCATTATGGTTCTTTTTCGAGGGACAGTTTCAACAGTTCTTGCTAATCCGCAGGAATATTTTGTTTGGTGGTAAATTGAGCCATCCTACAATTCAGTGTGTCATACAGATCCCTTCCCTGGGCCCTGTATCAATTTTCTTGCAATTTATGTGCGCTCTGTTGGGCATGTGCCTTCTCTCCCATGTGGAACATTTTGTGAGGGAAGAAAAATGGTGTATCTCAGGCTTACCCCAATATTTGGAGCTGGGCCAATATAATCATTTTAGTGCAAAGTATTACATCAGCAAGCTTTTTGTCCTTCCTTCTGACGGCTTTCAGTATTTTGACACAGTTGCCGCCCTTCTGCTAAGCTCCGACCATGGCCACAATACCATTTGTCAGATTTAATTTTGAAAGGAGGGATTCCCAATAAAGAGGGTGCGTTAATGAAGCATCAAGATCCGATGCAAAAATGTAGCCAGCGTTCCGTTCTAGAACTGCCCACGGCAGGGGCTGATATTGGAAGCTGGATTAGAGGCAAACTGGTATTTGTCATCAACATTCTGCCATAAAATTTTCATCCGATTAGACAGATGCAGCAGATAGGATGATGCCTCTGCAGAGCCCCACATGCACACATCAGCATATTCCGGGATTTAATATTCCACAGATGGAAGCTTTGATTCATCTTAGATTATTGGTAGAAATTACCCTTAACAACAGGTGGCTTCTCTGAATGCTACTCTGCATGCAGGATCCCAATTACAATTACAAAACCATCATCCCAAATAACATACCCAAAGATTGGAAGGTGTGACTTCAATTTACACTTCTTCATTCCAAATTTCAACATTCATAGATGCAGTCAGAATTACAATGCGCCCTTTTTGATGAAAGGGTGGCGATGCAAGGCCTTGTTTTCTGTTTCTTTTTGAGCAATTTTGTGCTACTTCTATGCATCATGAATTCTGTGCTGCCTTTAGAATATGCCTAAAGGGACAGATTGGACTGGCAGTGCCTCTCTCTTGGCTCCGTGCCATGTAGGTTCAGAGGCAGTAAAATCACCTGCCTGGAATTAAACCAAAAACGAATGCAGGCATTGCCTAACATTAGCTTGTTTCAGCTCATTTTGGGTTAACCTCATTAGAATACCATATACACATTTTGCATATCTATGCTCCTATAACCATAGATTTTCTCATGATGTGGAGGATAAACTATTTTTACATGTAGATCAACCTTAATTTCTGTGCGGGTTTGTGTTCTAAAAACATAACAGGATTTATCAGGTTGTAAAAGGAGAAATGGGACCAAGGGTTCCCGAGAGTTGAGACTAATGAAATATACAGACCATACTCCTGGCCATTATGTTCAAAGGGATGTATCTTTTGAAGGACTTTCAAAGCACAAATGCTTTTCAAGGTCAAATTACAATAGAACTTCAACCATAATAAATGCCTGGCTTTCTTTTGAATGGCGGAAACTTCAATGATGTGGAAATTTATTTGAAACTTTATACTACTTGACATAACAAGAACCAGCACATATACTGATACATGTTCAAGAATATGACAATTGAACCAAATTGAGGATGCAAATTTGAACATTATTTTGCTTGGATATTGATTACCTACAGTAATCAAAGCCAAATTTGCCACAAAATCTTTGCACAATTTCCAGAAAATAATGTGAGGGTGTTTCATCCTACCTTGGCTCGCACCGTTCGCAGAGGTAGGTCTCTGGGATTCTGTCTCTGCTGATTCCCATGCAGTCAATGTGCTGCCAGACACTGGGGAACAAGAAAGGGCATATTAAGCGAGGAGGAGACAACAGCAATCTTCACAGAAAGGCCTACATGGGGGCTTCTCCAAACACAGGAGTTCAAACCTATCACACTGTTTTACAACAGTGAATACTGATTGACACTCATAACACATCTCCTCAGAAAACCTTTTGAAATATGACTGAACAGTTAACCAAATATCTGATGCTATTTGACGAAAATTACATTTTTTCTAGATAGTCGGCAATACTTCACTTGTCCAGTCTTGTTTAAGACTAGCAAGGAAATATCTAAGACTTAAAGCTTAATCTTTTTAGCTCCCTCCTGTTTCATCTGATTCTTTGTTTTCAAGATGTCTGACATGTAAGGATATATAATACTCATTGCTACTCTTGTGGCAGGGAGTATTCCTGTAACAGATTGACTAGATTTACCGAGGACATAGCTGCAAGTAAGTAATAAAGAATAACTGGATCCTGAGTGAGATAGACCCTGAACTTCAATCATAAGAGCTTGTGGTGCCACAATGCAATATTGCAGCTGCTAGATTGTTACTGCTACATGCAGCTTAATTTATAGCAGAGAGCCAGCAGTTTCAATATTTGTCAAAACACCTTTCAATAATAGCAATATCATGGAAACTGAGACTGAGATATTATCACAGAACACAGAAAAAAATGCCAGGTGAAAAGAAATGAATAAGTAAAAAAACATTGACATTGCTGTCAGGTATTTCACTGTTATCAAATGCACCGTGAATTATGTGCCACCTTCAGAATATGCCAAAAGGACAAAGTGATGTATAGAAGTTAGAATGCAGAAACCGTCATTTTCACAATTTTTTTCACTACTCGCAAGGGCTTGAAATTACACAGTATAAAAGGCAAGTATATATATCTAAGAAGCTCATTACTTTTATGTCTAGTTACGGTACACTTTCAAATGCGAAATTACGTACAATGTCATTCGTAGGACAAATTTCAGCATAGATGGAAAATACCCAAGTTCTCAACATTTGGGTCAAGCACAATTTCTAGGTAGCTGCAATAATGCATGAAACAAATGAAGAGGTATTTCATCTTTTAATTGTACAGCAGCATACATAGATGACCATGACAATGACGTAAGGAAAATTTCTAATGCACTCTAGACCCAGAGGATAACAGGAAAAACAATTTACTAAGTCAGCAAAAACATCAAAACCATGTTCACCTGGACTACAGCTTCTTATCACAGAAATAGAAACCAATCAGTGACAAAGCAGACAAGCTTCTAGAAGTTGGCACTCGCATAGGAATTATCATTTGTGTAGCATATTGGAGATTGTTATGGTCATGGAATCTGGTCATAGCTCCCTCAATAATATTGAAGGTTCCTGGCTTTCTGACAATATCTAATCATGACAACAAATGCATGGATGCAAGATGCTAAATTTTGCATACCATTTCTGACAACAATATGTACTTTCCTGTCAATGTTTATCAAAATTTGACAACCTTAGGTGGCCCCTTCAGTTTGTGGATGTGCCAGTTGTTTATGGATTAAGCAAAGAACATTTTTAATTTGACTCCCAACCATGCCACAATCACTGCTGACTTACTCCCAACCAGTCCCCAACCGTTTCACAACCCATTCAAACCTCCATCCGCTCCAAAGTATTAAAACAATTTCAAACGTGTAGCCAACCCCGCAGACCAATTGCCAACCACAGCCAATCTTGCTCCTAACCTACTCCCAACCATAGTTTGGGGAAGATTGGAAGTGATCGGGAGGCCATAGTCAGCTATGTGTGACGGGCTTTATGCAAAGGATGTTAATGGGTACTTGGCAAATGTGGCCGTGCAATCCAGTCTGGAACTCTTGTATGGGGTGTCAGATTCAAGGACAACCAAGACCTTATCAAGTCTGGTATAACTCAAAGCACAAGGTAGTTTTCCAGTCTGCAAGCATTCTTCCTCCACCTTGCCAGGACGCCAGAGCTTTCTGGCACCAATTCAGGGTTATGCAAGCAGCCAGAAGATGGACATGTTATCAAGAACTACAAGTAATTGCGTTCAAAGCTTATCATGATATAACTTCTGCATAGATGCTGCTAATACAGTATAGTCCTTGAGCTCTAGCTGAGCACACTTGTCAGAAACAGGTAAGTCCTTTATTGGACAAAAGTTTGAATTATTACACAAATATCCAAGGTTATATAACAACCATGTTATACGTAGAATGAAAATCACTTGTTTCATTTGATGGTACACCCTATTTTACTAACAAGTTTCATGCCGATGAATAGCTATGAGGTTGTTTTACACATTGTTGTGTAAAGTCAAGAGCTAACCTGGGCAAGCTGTCCAATATACATAACTTCATGCGGAAAGGAATATTAACGGTTATAAATGGCAAAATCTGTCCAGTATCCTTAATAAACCTTGTGAGTTATTTGTTAATTTCCACGTGCTTTAATAACAAGAAATATTTACAGCAGATTATGAGTTTAAATATGCCAACATGCAGTACTACAGTATTCTGAGGTACAGCTCTAGCATCAGATTTTAAGAGCCTAGAGCTGCAACTGCTGAACCTTCTTCCTTTAAGAAAATGCCATATGTCAACTCAATTATTCCAATGTTCCATGAGGCAATTCCACAAAGCCAAATTAGTAAGCCCACACCTGGACTTCTTTAGCTGCTGGCACTATCCCTGGTATTTATTGTTTGAACTTTTAACGGGATACACAGTCTGACCAATCATGCTGCTGGACGGTGATGTCATCCTCATCTCGGTAGTATACATTAAGGTACCGTCTTCCGTTACTGTCTCAAGGCACAACCCCAAGCACTTCCTCTATTGATGGGGATTCTTTGGTACGTTATCCACAAGATTAGCAGAAAGGTCAGCAGGAATGAGGTTGAATAGGAGACCTTTACAGGTGTTTGTACAACTATATTTTACCATTCACTCTGCCTTTCTTCACCGAGGGCATTCAAAGTCATACCATAGATTCTCATCACTAGGGATGGGCCTGTCAACAAAATTCACACTTCTTTGGAGAGTTGGTTTTGGGTATGGGGTCTACATGAGAATTTCCTCGGATTCCATTTCAGACAAAAGAAGTAATATAATCTTACCTGCACTTGTCACAACAGATCATATAGCCATCGTCGTGGTCAAAGTTGCAAATGCAACGAGTGATGCCAGCGTCGTCGTCTGCACAGGTGTCCTCATCAGCAGTTACTGTGGACGATAGGTTGGTATTGGAAGAGTTCTCATCCACTACCCCGTTGATCCTAGTAATGGCTTGTGGAGATGGGGGTGGGGAGGGGGGAGGAGGGGCACCGTAGTTGTGATCCTGGAAAACAAATGAGACAACAAACATGTTAATGAAGACTCATCTATTTACGACAGCTGCCTATAAAGCCACAGGTCCTGGAATAATTTTGCTGTTAGATAGGGGATTTATATTATTTTTATCACAAGTTGGCAGCACTGGCTGCCATCCATAAAATTGTAAGGAAGATAAAAAGCAAGATACAGTGACAACTTCGACAGCACTCTAGGTGTAATAGAATGGGGCAATTTCTTAGACATCAAGATCTCAGGAACTGTGACCTTTGAGGCTTGTTATCTGGGTTCACTGCAACATCACTTTCTTGGCCTTAGCCCCAAAGACGCTGATTAAAGTAAAAGCAATGTATTCTTGGACACCAGCAGCAGCGTATCTTTCATCACTATGCCCCTATCTCATTTCATAGAATTTTTTGCTCACAATACCTGTGTTACAAAATTTTATGACAGCCTCCTTTGAGAAGCTGAAGCAGAAGCATTCCAAAACATGTAAACAAAGGAAGCTATGTGTCTGAAGAAAGATTATATTGCTGTTGGTATCAGAATGATTCCAGTTTTTAGTGCATGGTTAGCTTCAAAACAACTGAAGAAAAAACAGTCACTTGTATCAGTCACCACGTCTGGTTTACTAACAAAGATCACACAACAATTCTCAGCAAAACCTTGGACCATGCAATGCTTAAAATAAACAATATGCTGCCACTGTGCCAATAACTCTACCTGCAAAATTAGAGTTACTAGTCATTGTTAAAGCATAATGCCATTTGACTACTCCCTGGTTACACAACTAGCATGGACCAGACTTTTTGTTTCACGCCCTGCTACAGACTCCATCCACGTTTGCTTGATGCTTGATGAACATACAAAATTTAATATGTTCTGAAACCACAGATTTGGCTGGTTCAGAAATTCTGTTATGGTAGATTTATTAGAAAAATTGGTGTGTTAGGTTTTAAGTTTACTCGGAGATTCAAAATACAGCTAGGTGACTGAAACATACAGAAGGCTATTTTTGCCCAACAATAACCTGGTGCCGAATGGTTCACTCGCATTTAGGCACGTTCATTGAAGCATCAAAGAAGTGTGTATAAACAGGGCCACAGTTGCCAACTTCCCACATTTAGTCAAATGCAACCCAGGCTTCCACAGAGGGCAGTTTACACAAGCACGTCAACAACATCCATGTGTGTTAAAACTATGAGTGGTGCAAGAGGTTATCCAACGCATACACAGTGATACGGGGAGACATTCCAAGCAGAATGAAAACTAAACAGCTTTGGTTAGTACCCCTAATGAGATATCCAAGTCGTCACGTCCGTGTCTGCTAGCTCCCAACTTCCGCTGTGCCAAAAACAAGCAGATTACAATTAAAATTTGGGTACATCAATGGTTCACAGCCAACTTGTCATGCAAACAGGTACAATTTCAAGGCAATCTGATATGTCACCATTTTGACTTTGCATTGAGGCCCCCGAGGAAGCATCCCAGAGTCAGCGGTGAATGTCAGGTATGTCATGATACAAACAGACACACCTTGAGTGAGAGTTGAACCAAGCTAACCGATCTTATTTCAAAGGACATGGATATAACTTAATATTCAGCAAGACTGCACAAACACTTGTCTTGTTTTGAACAAATTTTCAGCAGAACAGCAAAGCTTACAGACTATTACACATCAATAGATTCTCCATGCAATAATTCACATCCACGGACATGTATAGTTATTGTGACTCTTGTTTGTTGACTACATCTGCATGGAATAAACAGTCGACAATGATTTTGTCTGATGTGCTGTGACTCCAGCACATTTTTCTGCACTTTGCAATTCAAATTTCAACTGACCCTGACAAGCCCTAAGTTAAGGGTACGATGACCCTGATATACATGTTGCTCTTTCCAGATGTGCTCCTGTTGAACTTTAAAGGTTCAAAACAAACACAGACAAAGATAACTGCTGCCAGTCACGGCTAACACAGGGAAGAGCTTCCTCGGTTTCCCATGAAGCACATACCTGGTATGGCAGGCCCAGGTAGCTGTGATGAGCTGTACTTGAGGCAGTGGTTGTGGTTTGGTTGCTTGTCTGCTGACAGGAGTTGGAATCACCTGGTGCTACTGGAGCTTCCACAGACTCTGGGCTGTTGAGATAAATAGTTCGGTCAGAAAAACACACCCAACCAGTCTAAACTGTACCCAACCAGTCTAAACTGACAAACTAGGAACAGAAATTAAATCTTTCAGGTGTTTTGAATTACAAGATAAATATGTTGCTTGAAGATTGGTTTCCTACTTACAGTAGGTACTTAACACTAGAACACCACGGTCCCTTGCTTATATGCACGTTAGAATAAATGAATCACTTCCATACGTTGAATCAGGAGCAAACCATCAGGAGCTTTAAAGTATAACATTAACTGTGGTATCTAGGAATGCCAGGCACACGCGTTCCAGAGGATTAAAAATCCAATCAAATACTCACAAAGGAAAACCCATTAAAAATATCCCACCTTTGCTTCACTAGTTACCAAAGCCTTTTAGAATACATGACCTGTCGAAAATCTGTTAGAATAATGCCAATCCCAATAATGGGCTCCTGACAAGAATGTCTGGCAGGATTACTAAGGAAGGGCGTGTCAATGACTTGCACTGACAACCAGATTTGTCACTAACACAACACAACAGTGGACCAATGCTGGGGCCTTCCTCTTTAATTGGGCCTGGGTCCAACTACCTCCCAAGTTTCTACTTCCGCCATGACTTCAGGGGGATTCCTGCCCAGGAACGGCTACGGAAACACTGGGTATACAGGGAGGGCAGGCCAACATCACCTGGGATATGACCCAAATCCCTTCCCTGTTCCCTTTCAGCCCAGCAGGCTGAATCATTGTCTCGTGACCAAACGCACTTTGCATATCAACAAAGGCTGCCAGGAGACCACCACACCCCCAGATGTCAGAGGTCAGGATATTTGTGGCTGACATTGAGTTTGTTTTTTCCTGGGGGACAGTGTTACTCAGTCTTTGGGGTAATGAATGGAAATGAAATAGCTAGAGACCTTCAAATCAAGGTAAGAGTTCCTGGAGCTATCTTTCAATTCATCAGGGATTCATTGGCTGCTAGGATATCCATGGATCTAGGTAGAAATCAGCATTGGAGGTCAACTTGAGGGTCAGAAATCCCAGACACTAAGAAGGGGGATCTGCCTTCATTTTCAGCTCCAGTGGCAAACATTACAGCAGAGATCAAGTTTACATGAAGGGAATAACAATTTCTCAGAACTGACCTTGCATAAAGCAAGCCTCGTCAATTTCTGATGTGTTTATATTTTGTTGCTTTTCGCTGAGGAACCAGAAAACTTGTCAATAAACAAACAGGCCTTTTCCACAGCTGGAACAGTTTGTTGTAAATTTTCCCCTATATACTTCTGATAACAATTTCCACCTATTTGGCAGCGATATTCATTGAACCTATTTCACAACAACAACCTTTTATGAGATCACCAGGCACTTTGAACAGCTACGGACCATCGGACTGCAGAACCCAAATGACTTTCATTGCAGGACGAGGAAGGAAAGAGGCATGTACTGAGCAAGACTTACTCTGATCCGGCGGCCATGCTATCCTTGGTACCGTTGGTCGGAGCAACCCCCTCCAATGGTGTGTTCATGTCGTCCGCATTACAAGCCGGCGTAATCGATGTGGGGAAATACGGGTACACTTCTTCCTAGCCACAGCCACCATGGCCGCGGGTAGGTATGGTGCCACCTGCAAAAGTGAAAGTACCGCCATGAATTTACCTACCAACTTCTGCAGTTACTACCTTGAAATTCTTTTTCATACTGTTTGGGCCGAAGAAAATGTGTACTTTCATATTTCCATTGATTCTCACCACGATGCATGAAACTACAATACACTATGAACCTTGCATTTAGAACAGGTTATACTTCTGTAATACCCACTTGCAAATAGATTATATCTAAACCAAAGATTAAGGTAAGAAAAAGCTTGAACAACTGAACAAGTCATGTCTGCCATTTTGAAAGTTTCAATTTATGAAGGGATGCGAATCGTGGCATCTAAAACAAAAGCAAATAAAAAATTGTAAATATAGTAGTAAGATAATGATTTCTATAATATTTTTATGGTGTTGTGTATGGCTAGTTTTTTTTAAAACCAAACTGCTAATCATCTGATAGTTTTAACATCTTCAGTCCTGAGAAGTTTATTTCTCTTTCCATGTGAACAGGAACTAGCAGAAATATATTCTTTATACATGTAGTATTATACAGGCCATTACTGGCAGGTACGCTGCATGATTAATTCTTCGTGATAACCTTTATAACATCGAAATGTAATAGATCAAAGTTAGAGGAGAGTATAATAAAAATGCTGCCTCATGACCTGCAAGTGTAGTAACATTTTTGATTTATATTCCATCAGCTTTATCATAGCCTGACACTTGATTTGATGGATCTTTGTAATTTCCATGGCTGACCCTGTACCACAGAGGGAGAGCAGCTGTATGTATGTACCTCAGTTCTCCAGGTACAAGCTGGCAAGGCCAAACCCCCGCACACAAAGAACAACCTTTCCCGGGCCCCTGTGATGTATAGCGCCCTGCATAATAGCAACCATCTCCTCTTCTAGGCAACCTTTACATTTTATGCAAGCAATTGTTCCACAGTTACAAGTGCATTTTCACTGGGGGACAGGTGAGACAATTGATGATTCATCTTTATTGACAAGTCACCGGTGGACTCAGTATTCAAATAGAATGGTTCCCAATCGATCTTACTTCAAACAGGAGATTAACTAAATGCATAATGGCCTCAGCAGAGCACATAACAAAATGGGGTTGGTATTTTCATATCATCTTTCAGTCGACCATAAATCAATCTACTTCTCACCTTTTGCAATAAATATGCAAAATAATGACCCACTAGTACTGCCAAAACAAATATTCAGCAACATTGCTATATCACACATTAGATTATACTCCTTGGTTTGAAATGTTAGAATTTTGATCACGAACACAAGAACCCAATACTCAGCTGCTGGCCCCATGTTTTTTGCCCTAGCCCATTAGATGAAATTGGGTCCTTTTCATACAGCAGCATACAAATGCCACTGTACTCATACCCATTTCATTTCTATGGTGAGCATGACGTCAGATGCGTGTCAATAATAAGTCTAGCTTCAAAATAGTCCCGTATCCCGGAACACACACAATTGACTACTGGCCTCTTAAGGGCCCAGCTACCAGGAGAGGATGTTCAGTAAAAACTACTTTGACGCACTGCATAATGTCATGTCAATCAAAAAACAGTGTGAAAGTTGAAACCTGTACAATTCTTTAGTCTACAAATAGTATTCATGGAATATACCTTGCACAGTTACTAGTATTCTGTGAATAACCTACACTTCTGCCAAAGGAATTTCGTAAGAGGGAATAAATAAACAAGATTGTGAGATTTTGTGGAACGATGAGTCTGACATTTCCATACATACAGAAGAGACAAGCAGGGAATACATAAGCAAGGCTTCATGTCAGGAACACTGCATACATACCAGGTCAAACCTGACAGTTTTCTCTCAAGTGATACCTGTTTGCATGTTTAAAACAAAGTATACTATTTAGCTATATCACATACACAACAATTACAAATGACAATAACTAATTGTAACTCCTGTGAACTTCGCCTTTAGTTGAGACTGCTCCAGTACTGATGTAGAATGGAGGATCTGTTGCTACTAATTTTGAAGTGGTGCATCACCCACAGCCCACCTTTCTTGGAATGTCAGGTGCAGACAATTTCCCTAAATGGTTCCAGTCTGAGATTCCAGACAAACATAATCCTGGGTCTGACCCAAATTGTAACACAGACTGTTTTAAGTGTTTCACCCATATGCATGTGTTTGCCTGTAACAATGAGGAATTAAAAATATCAGATTTATCTGCCTTTATTCAGGTTGTCTTCTTGCACACTGATGAACAGCTCACCTGAAGATGAAGATTTATTGAACTGCTGTTGTCCATGAATTATCATAATATTAATATTGTGTGACGTTGCAACTTCTTTCGAACAGATACTTAATATTATGAAGTGTTGAAGTAAAACCAGGATGAAAGGGCCTTTCGTAGAAGTATATGGCATATTACTCTTGACTTACTTTCCAAGATGACAAGTTAATATGTATCATATTCCCTCCTGTGACCTAAGATGTTGGTGAAACCTATTGATGTCAAGCATGACATAATCTAGATCAGCTATGTTACAAAACTGGCTGGCCCGTCAGCTAGTTATCATTTGGCAAGAAGCAATGTTCTAGCATGTCTTATTAGCACAAAATTAGCTCAGATTCAGGGTGCACTTTTGTGCATAGTGCTAAAAACCTTTTGAGGCCTTGGAGAAACTACTTTCAGTCACACATCACTTGGAAAGACTCAACCAAATTGCCTTTCGTCCCTAGAGCCCAAGCAAAGCACTGAGCGGCCTGAAAGCCTGCCACGTCTTACACTGAGTAGCAATAGCCCCTTTCAAGGCACAGCTCTGTGCCTTAAGAGTCTTGTAAAAAGCCCCGAAGTGATCAGGTACTCTCATGCATTAGTCAACGCATGCCCGCTACGTGAACGGGTTCAGGTATTATGGGAGGCCCTGTGAAAGGTTTTTTCAATACAGGATGACAGTACTGTGAAGCAAAATATGTGCTATTCAAAGCTTTCTCGTCTCTGCATTTAAATCCATGACAAATACAAACAAGTTCTTCCAAATATACTACACCTATTTTTAACAATTCCAAGAGAAGATCTTGAATATCTATAACTATAAACTATCAAATTCTCAAAGGACCCAAAACTTCCTCTGTGACAAGTCAAGCATATCAATCATTATCCTTAAGTATATAGATACAGTAATGAACAATTACAGCACCCTATCTAATACTAGTACCTAATCAATAGGAAACATGCTGCTGTTGGCTATATGAATATTGCATGAACTTCTGTTGTGATGCTTTATACCAAATATTCTAATGCTTTATAGACAGAAAACTATTTACATGATAAAAAAGATCCACTCAATAGAAAGCATTAACAATTCTCAGAGCAAAGTTACAAAAACATGGTCACTAATCTTTGGAACTTGCTCTATTTTTCTGCAACAAAGTCTGGTCATGTGACTTGCATATTTCCAATACAGACACACAAAGGCCAGCTTATTGACTTGACATTTCACTGCCTTTTACTTATTACCAATGCCTTTCACAAATTTGCCCTGCCTTCTAATCCTTGGCAATGGCTCATGTTAGTTATTCCTTCAACATCATAATGTATATGGTTTTGACTGAGGAGAGTAACAGTACATGTTCCCTGAATGTAAACCTCACAAAACTGGTTCGTATTACCACCAGGCTGATAGCACAGATGGCAACGCCCTTCCCTCTAGTTTTAGACAATGCAACACGGGGTCGTGCTCCTTTTCCCAATTGTTAGAAAAGTGTACAAACACAATAGTAGTACTGTACTTAGGCCAAGTAAAAATAAGAGCCAGTTGATAAACATATACATTGTCTTAGATAATATTCTTTACACAAATTACACATATACAAATTAATATTGGCCCACATGGCCCACTGCAGCTTCTACAGGACTGGTTACAAATAAAGTATGGTAGTATTAAAATAACGAAAAACAGGTTATTCTCCCTTTTTTTAGTTCTTGAATAAATTGAGGATACCAGTATGCTTTTCATGGGCAACCTATTTCACCATAACTTGCTCAAACTTCTTTCTTTCTACCTCAGTAGAAGCCATAAAATTTTGTTTTATATCCTAATCTCTTCGTTATCTATATATATATATATATCCTCTGCCCTCATGAATAATGCAAAGTGGTTCCAAAACACCATTAAAAATTAAGGAGGCCTCGCTGCTTTGTATTTGGAGCCATCAATCACGCCAAACCTAAATTCAATATGGCGGATGGAGCAAGAAAGGGGACAAACATGGCCGCCTGGCCTGCTTCCAGTACATTCTTTAATATTTGTATCTACATGGAGCTGCTTCTATAAACAGATTTCTACACACTTCAGGCATGAAAATTAGCAGGCAATACCCTGCATCCTGTATAGGATATTGTCAGAGCAACAGTAGATAAGGGTGCTGCAGATTTTTTGTTCAGTTTCTGCTGGTTGACGTCATGCATGTAGTCTGTATTCAACAGCACTAGGCAACCATGTCTTCTGGAACATTCCATACCCAATAATGATGTTGGTACTGCTTATCAAGTCACAGCAACTTATATCAAGGTAAATTTCACATCACATTCAACATTTCATCCTATATAGTAAAGTTAACTGTTATCAGAAAGATCATTTTCCAACCATCTTCATCACTAGAGTATGCTGTAATCAGAAAGATAGTTTTCCAACAATATACATTAATCTACTCCTATCAGGCATGCTGCCTCACTAGATGTAATTTTTCCACTGATGTTGTGATATGAATAACAGAGATGATCCATGGAATGCTAGCATGAAAGATGCAAAGCACAACCTGAAATATTGAAGATAAGCTGTAAATTGCACTGCAGCATATCCTGAACTCATTTGTGCGCCAGGCAGGCATAATACTCCGCCAGCAGCAACGGGGGGCCTACATATCCCAAAAGCCCTCCAAACGCCCTTGTTCAATATTCTGCAAGATGAGTATCAGCCAACACAATATATCCCACGTATTCATGTGCCATTTGCGGAGGTGGACACTGGGAGATTCGTTATTTCACAAAGGTATTCTCACAAGTCACATAAAACCAAATTCTTCCCTGCAGTGGGCTCCAACCAAATTATAGAGAGATCTAGTTCCAATGAAACCAGCAATAGAACTGAATACAGATGTGGGACTAGCAGGGTGCAGACTGTACCCAGCGACTACCCGCTGCATGTGGCACAGTCCACACTTTCCTTGTTTGCCACATCCAACAATGGCGCAAAAGGGTAAGGTCTAAAGTACAATTTTGCAAAAGAAACTTCAATTCAAGGCAAAGTAAAAAGTTTATGCTAGCACTTACCATGATGGAAGTTATTTTTTTCATGCTGAAGTTTCTCCTAACACATTAACTATAAGGACCTGATGTCAGTGATGGAAGCCATTAGTATGTTCCAAACCTGATTACCCTATCAGACTATATTACTCCAACAATATAACAAACCTTAGCCAGGCCAGGAAAAGACGCATGGATTTCTGCATAAGGAGAGCTGGAGACTAAGTATACATTTTACTTTTAGAGAGGAATGTAATATATCAACACTACCATTAGACTAGTCACTAGGGTATGAAAATAGAATCTTTCATAGTAAAGAAAGTCAATAACAAACTGGAGATGTCAAAAATGAAAGCTCTCAATGCTTCTATACATAGACACATGGTTGTGAAATACACACCAAGACCACGCAACTATACTGTGTTTACCTTTGTGCATTGTTTTGTCTCTTTTGACTTTTTGGGCTACACACAAATTCTAGGAAGACCTACTCCCTGTTGTAGCCATTGCTAGAGGTAGCAAAACTAGCATACATCTGTAACATATCAGATATATTCTACTTGTGAATTATTAAAGTCTACATCCTTGTACATTGAATGTTGCATCTTCAATGCTTCAACTTTCTATCAATACAAAAAGATACCTTAGTAGGTTTTCTATTTGTTATCAATGGTGGGCATCTCTTGGGAATAACCCTTGAAAATACAAATTAGATAACAAAGGCATTATTGTAGTGAAAGAAGGACACAAACTGAATACAAATAGCAACCAGCTTTACAAATTATGTATACCAGTTTGGCACCTTGCTACAAACAGAATAAATAAATAAACAGAAAAATAGAAATAACAACTATAGCAACTCAATCTATTTCCAATATCCTGCCCTACTTAAAAAAAAACATGAGACTCTTTTGAAATTTTATTGTCTACTGTGCTGCATTCATTACATGCCGCACCCGCATTGGAATATGATGCTATGATCAATAGGTCATTCCTCTTAAAAAACACCTCTCCAAACTGCCATGTATTTTATTCATGAAGTTTTGAAGAGGAAAAATAATCGATAAAAGAATGACCTTCTAACACAATGTGCTGCCTATTGAATATGGAAATTTCCTTATCAAGTACAAAACAGGATACAAGTTACAACTGGCTGTGAAATCTGCCTTTATCCGTGTCACTACAATGTATCTTGCACAAACACAGCCATTATAATATGGGTAAAGATCCAACTGGCAGAAACCCTAACAGTGGAAGTATGGGAACCAAACAGGACCACAGTTATATAACAACCAGCCAGCAATGTTCCATATCAGGAGTACCATGTTATTGCCAACATCATGGTCACATGACATGGACAGAATTCCTTTGAGTGGTAGTATTTATCCCAGAGAGATCAGACTAGCTGGGTCAAACACATTAATCAGGCTGGCTGTGCTACACACAAGGCTTCTTGTCAAAGCTGAGGGGAAAGTCAAACTGGTCTCTAAAACCATGTGGCAAGATTACAGCCCTCCTTTGACTCTGTCAAACCATGAAACATGTCTATATGGTTTACAAACAGCATTCATTACATGCAAAATGGCAATGAAATGAAAAACATATCAAAAAGTTATACAAAGTTTATAGTTGCCTGTAAAATATGACCTACTATGGCAGGCATTTTGAAATCGCCCTTTTTCTGCTGAATTCGAGCTACATTTCTATGGAGGTGAATGTAATATTGATAATATACAATAAGTGCTATAGTAGAGCCTGCTGTGAACGCTTGTAGTTTGTGCTGAGTAGTTTTGGAATTTAATTTTGCTCTAAATGTGTCAATGTTCATAACTTTACAACTGGCAACACTATATAGACTTTCTCAAGTCAAAAGTTCTACAGTTTTCTATTGGTCAGGGACTGTTCAAAAACTCACACCAAACTACTATGAAGTACGTATACTGGGATGCATTTCTTACATTTGTAAATTGTAGCTGACAAGCATAGAGCATGTCATGACTTGATAAATAGGACTGCATTTGGTCTTGCCCAGTGCACTCTGTGCAATCCTAAAATAGTTTCTGGGTTGGTGTTCTATTGAACTGTAACCTATGTCCTGAATACTTAACCCACCAAATAGGACAGTAAAATTACGTATGCTGACCCAATGAAACAACTCACCCTGCAGAGTGCTCTAACTGAGCGACCTTATCACAACTAGTGATCTTCTGTCACTTTGTAGCAAACAATCTGCTGACCAGGATGTTGTGATCAAGATAGTAACTTCTTACTAAGTTCGCTATATGTAGGGCAAATTGAGGATACAAGTTTTTGTCTCCTGACCAGTACAATTTCCTGACACATATAACTCATGATCTGATACCAATAGATGTTGAGAAAGACTAGAGTTTCTCATGAACTTAGGGCAGAGCCTGGCTGATGAAAAGTAAACAAAACTCTGGCCTTTGGTCAGGACAAGGTACACCAGAGCCACAGAACAAACTTAAAGTAATGAAAGTTTACATGTTTCTTATTAGCAAACCTAGATACAGAAAAATGGAAGCTATATTGGTCTCACAAAACGTTGTATGATGAAAGCAATCTCACCAAACTGACTACAAAATAGTGGTGAGAGTTGATAGCAGCTTCGTTCCATAAATCATACATAGCATTCCTACTTTATTGTCGACCAACCCTACTCCCCTGACTTCTAAATTTAAACCTGATCTATATAGTTTTTCTATCACAAGCTTTGACAGAGAAATTCTGATGTGCAGGGTGTTAATTGTGGGCCCGAGGGAGCATGTATACGTTCCAGAAACGTTTCAAAACAAAGATGTCTGCCCACTACCTGATGAGCATAAATAGCACACGTTGTAGACGAATACAACTTATATTTCTTACACCGAAATGTAAAATAAGAGCTTATTACACGTACATCTGCTCTATACAAGATCATATAAACTCACCTGTGATGACCAGGTACCCAAGTTCGTCTCTTCACAGCGGAAGACCTGACAGGTCAGTGGAGGGAAAAACAAATTTCACTTCTGTCGATACACTCGTCTGCTACTACCCCTATAGTTACCAAAATCTGACTAATTTTGACTTTTCAATAACATCAATAGTTCTATGTTGTACTATTATATGTACCTGGTGAGTTTCAGGTCCGTAGGAGCAACACAATACACTCAAATGCCGTCACAATAAACATCCAAAATATAGTTTTCTATAACCTCCCCTTCTGTCATGGCGGCCATAGAATGTCGACGTTTCGGGGTTTCCCGCTTTGAATTTCAGGAGGTTTGCCTTATTACGCATGCGTACAACATTACATCATGGACTTTTTCTCACCTTTGACCTAAAAAGGAGGTGGAAGGTCAGATGGCCCCACAAACGCATGCGCACAGCTCAGGGCCCCCTGCAGAGCAATGTTGTTGATGTCGACACAGCCGTCTGTGGTTGGATTTCCGCTGGGCTTTCTTATCAAGAATTTTTGCAAGTTTCTGACGTCCTCTGACGGTTCATAATCCTATCTATTGGTTAGATTTGTAGATTGCTATTATGTATTCCATCTCTTTTCCATCATGGCGATGTTCCGATGAGAAATTTTGACATAGTTGGGTCTTGCATGCTGAAAACCTTACAATTTGGGTGTGGCTGCATCCGTCCTCAAACATGCCAACAATGTGACCAGGGGCCCCGCAGGGGTATTTCTTTCAGTCCTGTTGTCAGAAATTTCCTGGTCTGTAAACATAGTAGTTTGGTTCCCCATTCTTGTCCAGTAGTTTCTCTATGTTCCTTGCTCTGGCTTACACAGAGTTGGGATAAAGAAGATCAAAGTACTGCATTGATTTTGTGAAGCGAGGTTGCCCACACTGGTTACCTGCATAGGGAATTTGTCTCACCCCTGTAATTTTCCATGTATAACGCATTCAAATCACGTCTGTTGAATAGAGGGCTGACAGTGTGGTGCGGCTGGGGGCTTTCTCATGAAAATCCGATTACAATGCACATGAAAGGGTTTGGGTCATGAAAAGGTAGGCGGCTTTTGTAAGTATGGGGTTTGAATAATTTTTATGGAGAATCAAGTTCAAACAAAAGCCAGCAGTATTTTATGTACAAAAGATGAAACAAAGAAAGTGGCAATGACGGGCCTTAGACGGGATTTGTATCAGATGTTTTACACTATATACTAAACAAAAATATCTGAATATTGATTTTGCCTTTAGATCAAAGTGTAATCATAGTTTACTGACTAACAAGACTAATGATAAAGGGAGTGAAGGGCATTATAGTCATTCTATACTCATAGTTCACCTGTTTATAATAGATGCTGTAGTGTATGATGCCCATAATGCATTTTTTAAAGAACATCACTTACTACCAATAAAAAGTCATGTGGAGAAAGTCCATGAAAATTATGTTTTTAGGTTTTGCAGGGACCTTTTTAGATATGATTGAAACTGAATTCACTGAAGATTACTATATCATTTACTTATCATCTCTTATGCCGGGTACACCGTACAGTTACCCTACAGCAGCAGCACTGCCACCATAACCATGGCACCCCAGAAGCTTCTGTTTGTCATGATGTGAATTGAAGGAATGTTCTTAGTATGGCACAATTGAATAAGAATGAATAAATATTGTGTCAGATGACAATTACATTGTTGAGGATGCAAATAAACTCCTTGTATGTCAACAATAAATCTGAAACAAATGTGAATTGAGCAAATGTATTTAGTATGGTACAATTGAAAAAGAATGAATAAAGATTGTGTTGGAAGACAATTACATCATTGATGATACAAATGCACCCCTTGTCATCAACACAACAGTAAATCTGAAGCAAACATGTTGAATGACTTGGTACAAATGGAGATCTTCAGTGACTCTGGCTCCATAAGGAGAGCTAGGTCTGCCCACATTCACTGCATACATGTTTACTTGCTTTCTGTCTCTGATGTGTAGTCTACCTGTATGTCTAAGTGATTGTGGCATTTTGTGTGAAGTCGTGACATTTGTTTGAGCCAAGGAGGTTCAAAAGGAGCTCATCATACCCCGATATTGGAGATGCCCTTTGGCACTACATTTTTGCACACTGTTGATATTTAGGGTGGGTCACAGCCCAGCTGACGAGATTGCCTTGTGCATATCCATGATAGTGTCATGAAAATCTGAAAATTGATCTGTTACTGGTGTGTAAAGTAAGCACTCAGTATGTATGCTGTCATGTGAAACTTTATTACTCTTATGGTTTACCAGTGTCATACAAAGATTGTGCCTAATAGTGCAAACCAAAACAAGGAGGTTAGAGAGACCCCTCTAATCTCCTTGACCAAAAGAACACACTCTCGGCAGAGTCTGGTCTCCAAACTTTCCATTGTCTTCTCAATTTGTTCAGTGCACATGAGGCAGATGACACCGCAATCCAAAAGCACATGGGAGATGCCATATTTTTTCAACTGTATTCATAGTCGTTAGTTTTACCAGCATAAGAACCCAAGAGCTTAAAAAATTTCGCTGTCGTAATGACATTAAGAACCTACAAGGTTGTTGGCACAGTGCTCCTTACTTCTACCGTAAAACACAACCAAATGTACACTTCTCTACTCGATTTTTAAAAAACAGCCTTAGAATCCTTAGTGCAGTCATTACAGAAGCAAACAAGCTATGATATTTACCTACTACATGTACTATTTAAACCTGCAACAAGACGCCATAGGCGACAATTCTCCGTGAAATTTTATAATTTGCAGATTGAGAGGTGGTATTGGCACTGGCATGCCTGCAGACGACGTATAAAATTGCATGCCGATTGAACAAAGGGGACCGTGGGTTTTAGCTGCAAACACGGAAAAACGGGTACCGCTCAAGTCAACGTTAACTCCAGGACTGTCTACAGGGAACACTCGCATATTAGCGCGACTGGCCATACACCGCGACTGGCCAAGCCCAGACCCTGCAATTAGTAACAGTTGCACATCAATCCGGCCGAAAGCATTGCGTAACACAGGCTTCTTCCTATATTCAGCGCCGTGTTTCGAGAGAATAATACCGGGAAACGATTACTTTTCTTGTTTTGAACGCATAAACATAGATGTACGCTAATCTAGTATACCTGCCATGGCCAGATTATCTAAAGATGTGTGTATTCTGTGTACAATCTACAGAAATGTACATCAGGTCCAATCATCCGATTTTCACGTTTCAGTTTTTTGGACTCGGTCATCGGTATTAACATTAAATTTTTCCTAATGTTGACCTCTGACCACCCCACATATCCGTCCCCATCAGCCCCGCCCCGACTTACTACCGGTGACATAAACGGACGACAACATTTCAACGACATGGGGATGTTTCGAAAATAACCATTTACTCCAATATCAAAACAGCTACGGTAAAAATAAAAAGACGTGCATCATCCCGGACATAATGCAACACCACATGCGAAATTTCACAGAAATGCGACGTACGGAAGAATGCGTTTTGGCTGCGAACATCTTCCAAAAAACTTGGCATCTCTTAACCATGGGCAAAAACATCTGGAACCACTTATAAAAACCACCCCTATCTGCATGAAGTTCCACCCCCCCACTGCTATTCCAAACAACGCGTTTTTCTGGACCATTCCAATTCGCCTCGTAATTGTAGGGGTGCAATTGCAATATTACATTGACCGCGAAAGCAGCAACGGCAAAAATACACATTCGTGCATCAACACGGGCATGCCCGCAGACGGCGTATAAAATTGCGTGCCGATTACACAAAGAGAACCCAGTGTTTTGACTGCGAACATGAAAAATCAGCCGATTACAACACTCCGTCCGGAGGTCCTGACCTCCTTCACCGAGTAATAAACCAATGAACAGGCACATCAATTAGTAGAAGGCTACACAATAACTTTAGCAAAATCTTAGCCCTTGATAAGCAAAGCTTATATATGATAACTTTTGGACAAAATACATTACAATCTTTGGTCAGCATATTATCACCTTCACAAGAACATTGTTTAAATCTAAGTCATGTTACAAACCGTGTAAATATGATGCTTCTGTCACTTATTGCTCGACTAGTTCCAGAGTCAGAATCCAGACGCATAAATGCCCTCTAGCGACTGTTTGGAGGAATACAACTCCAGTCTGTCTATTTCAATCAGACAGATCCGTGCAAGTAAGCAGCACCGCCAGCACGTGATTCACATCATCTGTTTACAAGCTATGTTGGCTAAGAAAAAAAACAGCTTCATGAATCCGTTGTTAGCTCAGTCATCAACGTTTATGTCGACGTAACCACCACATCCTATGCGGTAGGCGCTCCACTATATCAAACTACAAAGGCACAAGGCGATGTTCTGGTGAACGCAGATTTCTCCCTCCCAGCTGCAATTATATGTACATCTTTGTCAAGCAAACATACTACTAGTATACACAGACATTTATCTTGCTTGGTCACTCGGAGCTGTCCTCCGTCAGAAAGCTGTACACGTTATATGGAACCCCGGCCTTTTCCAACTTGTCACACAAAGTCCGGAGGGTCGCTCCCCTCCCTGTCTTGTCTTTCCACGATTTGAACATTTCAACTATCTGCATGTCTCTGTCGTCCGGATACTTAGTCCTCCACCGGTCTATGTCAGCGGTGGTGGCACCAAAACACTCCAAACCAACCGTCTTCCAACCGTGTGGCATGTTCCTGGCCAGTTTGGCTAGATGAGCGTCCGTGATGGGGTCGGCAGGAGCTCGTCTCTTTATCGGAGGTTCTTCTGGGCCTGAGTATGAAAAACATTGAGATTAGAATTTGAAACTCTTGCAAATCTTTCGCAGGATGATAAACGTTGCAAGGATTTTGCATTTGTACCCACCGCTTCCATCACTCCCGCTGCTCTCCTCGTCGCTATCCAAGGCCCTGGCGCGAGTGACCGACTCGGATTGGCGTCCAGCATCAGGAGTTGTTGAAGTCCCTGCGCGGACAGCAACATCCCTGGTCCTCTTCCTCCCGGGCCCGTCAGTATGGTACTGACGGCGATTCCCAGTGAAGGGTTGGGAGGATCTTCCTGGTGCTGCTCACACACAAGGAAACGTAACCCATAAGAACGCAGTTGTGACTAACTTTAAAACCTGGTCTAGCCGCTGCAGTGTAGCAAAACTCAATGGCGGGGTACAGAAGCGTCACCTGTCGAGATCTGACTATACTGTCAAGCTACGCCAACATACGAGGTAAAGTTTACATTGCCACAGCGGCCATAAAAACAAACCAACGCCATGTTAGAAGTTCATCAATTGCAAGATTCATTCAGTACAGCATTTCCAGCAAGGCAGGATCATTCCAGAACTATCAGAGACTTAGCAAGTTGTCGTCTGTGAGACATGTGAAATGAAATTGCCCTAAAACTCACCAGTCTCTCTTCGAGTCGCTCTGGTCTGCTCCTCTAGCGTCCTGACTTTTATCGCCCAGTCCTTGCGGTGTATCGTCTCCATCAGGACCGCGATGGGCTCCAGGTTAGAGGCGCTGATCTGCCCCATCCTCTCCATGTGACGGAAGATGTCCCCGACGCTGTACTTCTGCAGCTTGCCTGCAGGGATCCTGCCGTACAGCAGGCCCTTCAGACTCCGCCGTTCGTCTTCCACAAGATCCTCCTCAATCCTGACGAACAGTTGCTTATGAGGCACTAGAACCCAGGGGCGGGGTGTGTGGGTAGGATCTGTAGGGACTGCGTCTGTGGAGTACATGTCTGCAGCTTTTCGACTCTGAGGGAAACTGTTTCGATGTAAGGGCGGGACTTCCCAGATGACCACAAACGTTACCAAGTTTAGTCACTGACAAAGGCGGAAGTAAGAAAAGGCAGGTGAAACTGAGGGTCATGTGATCGCACTTCGCACTCTCACCTCTGTCACGTGACAATGATCAATATCTATATAGAGAACACAGTATGGCCAAAATGCTTGTCACAATGATACCTTAACACTCAGAAATTCGTTTGATGTAGCTTTCCAAGCTCGAGGACTCTCGTTTTCACTGAAACGGCAACGAAATACATGTATAATCAATAAACATTCACTTTGAGACAAGTCAAAGTTTACTGCCTTAACTTTTTAGGGAAGCTGTTTACAAGTTAACGCTATTTTCACAGAATACAAAATCATTGCGGCAGGATACAAGTTTGCAATGCAGACACAGAAAGCGTCGCTTCAAAAAAAGACGTGCCACATACCACATAGACGTCTTCACTGACTTGCCTATACCGTTTTGCACGAATCTCTTCTCCAAACAGTACCGTGCGTGAGTACGTCCATAACTTTACTTCAAAAGGTAGAAAACTCATTTGCAGTTCATGTTAGACATAGGATTAAGAGGACTGTTTAACTTTTTTCTGTCTTCGGCAGGCTGTGGGATACGGCGAGACTCTGTGGTAGTGACAATGAGAGTTTACGAGTCCATATAGCGGCCTGTTGTATGGGCCGGTAGAACAGTAGCTACTAGATGCTACCTCTCGTAATAAGTGCGTCTAGTCCTAAATTGGCCACAAAGATTTAATAGGGGAAGAAAAACTAAGAAAAATAACAGAGACGGCCAGGAACGTCCAACTTCAGGAAAGGTTGAATGTGTCATATTTCCCAGCAGCGTGTATAAAGCCGTCCTGACATCGACAGAAATCGGCGACGTCATGAAAAACTGTGTGTAAACTGGGCCTTAGTCTTCTCAGTCTCTGAACGTTCTGGCGTCTATTAAATATATATCCGCCATGATCCGTCCTTGTTTACTCGGCCGTAATCTTCTAGTTACTTGGCCCAAAGGATAGATCTGCGGAGGTAATAAAACTTAAGACGTGATAGTAACGAGTCTTACCGACAATATTGTTTCTCAACGCACTGACATCATTTGACAAATTTCTGTCAGAAGGTACCAGTGAAGGTAAAAGTTTAGTTATGAACATCCAAAAAGAACATTCCCATGTGAGTGTAGTACCGCACATCTCTTTATTTTTCAGTTGGCAACTACTAGACCGTTCTTTGTGTTCTGTTTAGTCAAATAAGTTCTATTCACAACCCCTTTGGTTGAGTAAATTCATGGCTTGTTGCATCGTCCAATGTCCAAAATACATGAGTGGCACCACGCATCACAATAGCCACGAAGTGTAGTGTATTATAGACAAAGACTTCTGTATGCTTGAGAAAATGAAAATTACTCGAAAAGCCTAAATGTTATTTGACGTCCACATATGACGATAAGATCAGCTATCCTTTTCGGAACCACCTGTCAAGACGTGGCGCCACGCCCTCTAATGCCCCTGGACACCTCATCACCATGGTTCCTCTGTAACAAAGGGCGTTACGTACTGTCAATGGTGGGGAACACAGCGTGCAGAGAGGATAGGATACTGATCACTCAAAACAAATCGCTTCTGTTGACAAAATTTACAACTCGTAACGTTGGCGCTGGTTCAAGTCGTAGTAGTGAAAGCTTGGAGCGACTGAAGTGGGTTCAAAGTGGCGGGAACGGCGCCGATGGTGCCGTACAGACGACAGCGGCCCCTATGGCACACCTGAGCCAAGGAGCGCAACAACATGGCCGACAGGTATGTGTACAAAACGAAACAAAACACCACACAAAGGAGCTCAAAAGTAGAACAACGGCACTCATGTTACCTCGTACTTCCAAATAACCTGGCGTTATCTGATGTTTCTCCGACGTAAAAGTGGAAATAATAAAGCGAAAGTCGTAACTACAGGTACGTTGGACTGGCCCTGTCGGATTAGGTGTTTGAGAAACGGGATTACTGCTTTGTCATGCCTAATTTTACACGAAAGGACGTTTTGGTCGCAAAAATACTCCCAGTTAAAATTGTTGATGACTACTCAAAGCCAGGAGGTTTAAATTAAAACGGTATGGTAAAATGTCCGTAGAATCGAAACTATAGCCAACATTGAGTGGTGAGCAGGTGGCGGAAACAAATAATTATATTGATGGATGTTTTTTAAGCTCATTTCCATTGAGACACTTTTCAAATATGAAATAAAACTCGGTGGAAACATGATTTTAACATTTTGTGGCATTTATGAAACTAACATGAGATTATGAAACAAGTTTGAGCTGTTTCATAATGTCTTCTACCAACACAAATTGTTGAAGATAACTGGAGATTGTTTGTTTTCCTAATTAATGTGTGTGCTATGTTTTCAAACTGGTTTCTTAGGTAATGTGTTGGTACACAGTGTGTAGGTAGGGATTGCAGATCAGTGGCCTCCTTTGTGATCCACCCACCCACCTGCATTCCACATGCAGAAGATCACAGCTATTACTAGTAAGCACACAATAGGACTACTTTTTTCATCTCAGAACTTAACTCTAAGAATCTCATTCATTTCGGACATTTTTGACTTGGCATCAGTCATTTTCAGAAAAAGACACAACAATATTGGTGCAAGTAAATATCACTTGTCATTCTGAATGTAAAGAGGTTAAAGAAAGCTATGTCTTAAACATTTGTATCTTCTTGGCTTTCAGGATGTGACCTACCGTGAGAAACCTACATATTCTGGAAAGACATCTATGCACCAGCTTTCATTACCCAGAAATCTCAGCTCAGATATTCTAACAGTTGTCTCTGGGATTTGGAAGATCCAAAAGAGCCACAGTTTATAACTGAACAGTACGTGGCAGCCACCTTTTGGCTGTGGGACCCTATGACCAGACTGAGTATGGGCGGACTGTTCAGTCGCGCTCCGGAGCAGGACCCAGACTACGCCTGGAGGAGACAGAACGAGGAAGTGTTAACCAACCCCCTGTACAAGTTTGTGAACCTGAAACGGGAGGGAGAACTGTTAACGGTGTTTGAGAAGGAGGGGGAGGCTGGACTGAGGAGATACTGCAAGGAGCATTTGGAGCCGTACTTGTACAATGGTGGAAACGGGAAAAGGATTGACAAAAAGGAGTTTATCCTATGGGAGGCACACCAGGCTGCAAAGGTGAGAATACAAGCTCTGCAAGGCATGAGTAGGATTTTAAAAAAAAGACCTGCAAAAGGTTACAAGAAAGTATTTTTCATTTGGCAAGTTTTATTCAGCAGTTACTAGTATAACCTTATCAAGATTGACATCAACGCACTTCACAAAAAGTAGGTTCAGTGGGGCCAACAATTATGATCTGAATATAGTGTGCACATTGATAACACTTTGACTCTTACTATATGTGCTCTTTCTGGAAGCACTTCATGGGAACAGGACCTAGTCTCAATAGGTGGTGTTGGGTCATGGTTTGGTAGATGTTTTTCCAAAACTTAACATTTGTTTGCAACATCGTTACATGTTGTATTGCTGTTGGGTTGGTTGGACTTTTCTGATCCAAAAGTTAACCGCCCACACAAAAATCAAATAATCAGCTCTTGCCTCAGCAATTTCTTTAATTTGGATGAACTATGTAACCCCTTTGTGAGGCAAACAAGTAGATTAATAATGTACAGAGGACAGCCTTTCGACAAAGTGTTTGCAATGAGACAATACATGTTGATTTTAGGTAATACAACAAGGTGATAATGGTTAACCCATTGCCAGTTTTAGTTACCGGTAGGCTACCAAATTCTTAACTCTTGCACAAGTTGCTGATTGTCTAGATGTCTGTACATTTGATTTTTTGTGTGTTTATGTGTGAAAAAAAAATGAATGAAACTATTGTCCAAGGCAGAGTACATCTCCAAATTTATGTTCATGCTGACATTTCAAACCAAACAAGGGAGATCTAACTAGGTCAATCATTTTCACCAGGGAGTTGCAGGTACAATAACATGTTTGTCATGGATGGCAGCTAACCAGAGTGTCAGTAGTAAACATTGCTGGCATATCTGTGTTGACAAAACTGTTGATGGTTAACAGGTGGTTGACATGCTCAATAATTGTTTTTTCAACAAGTCTGACTCTATTTTCTGTTGTTTACACTGACAATGAGTCTCTAGTGTTTAGATTTACATATCACTGATAAGGAAGTGTTCAAATCTGCAAAGGATTAATGATTTTGAAAAGAAGGATTTTTCATTCAAAATGTATTCAAAAAAGGATTATGTTTCATGGAGTGAAACCTCTAAGTAGGTTAAAGGTTAAATCAAGCCACAAAGACTGGCAACCCCCTGAATACTGGGACAATGCAAAATATAATAGTACATGTATGTACTCAGAGGAGGAGAGAAGAAAATACCACCAAAATTTATGACCCTGATCCTGTGGAAAGACAATTATCAAGGCTTGAACATGGTATTAAACAAAAAAACCAAAAAAACAACAAATACAATTAATCGGAAAATAGTATGTGTTGTGCTGGGGCAATGGAAGACCTGTCACCTCATCTATAAGAGCTTGGGGTCAAACAGTACTTGTTGCAATCTAAATTGGATAGGATGTCTTCATGATAATTGACAGAAAGAAAAGCCCCTGATACTGTATCTGTGTGTTTGCAGGGCTGTGCCTTTGTGGAAACTCGCAGTGAGGAGGAAATACTGGACGACTGGAAAGAGGACAAGTTCAACAAGTTCCAGGATCATGAGGCATGCTGGGACCTGTACAAACGAGGCGGAGTCGGGGAGACAGCGCTCCATCTGTGCTTCCTCAACAACACACACAACTTCAACCAGATTGCACACGTGCTGCTGGACATGTACCCACAGTTAGCACTGGATTACTATGAGGGAGAGGAGTACTATGGTGGGTGGGAACAGTTTCATGTGTGTTACAAGACATTTTGTATCAAAGAATTGGTAGAAAATGTAACATTTATTCTTGTATTGGATATATCTCGCTGTGTAGAAGTTGAATGGGTGGGCTGTATTTCCCGCTGAAAATTCCTTCAATTCATCTTGATGTTGCAAAACTTTCCAACTTTCTGAAAATGTAAAATGACATTTGGGAGTATTCAGCCTAGCTAGCTTTCTGCCATCAAGACTGGTCAGGCGAGTGAATGTATTCCTGTTACAGGTGAGAGCTGTCTGCACATAGCTATTGTACATGATGCGCTGGACTCAGTCAAACTGCTTGTGGAAAAATGTGGTGCCGACGTGAACCTCCGCGCCACTGGACGCTTCTTCCTCCCCGAGGACCAGAAGAAACTGAACATCATGACGAAAGCTCTGATGACGACAGACTACAAGGGATACGCGTACTACGGGGAGTACCCACTGGCCTTCGCCGCCTGTTTTGAGTCCCATGAGATTTATGACTTTCTGCTGGAGAAAGGGGCGGACCCAAACTTACCAGACTCTTTTGGGAACACCGTGCTTCACATGCTGGTCATTCACAACAAACCTGTAAGTCTTACATCAAGTCTTAGACTTTTTACAGAAGACTTTTGGAGGAACATTCTGTCTGTTTCTTAAACATCATACTACCTTTTCCACTTGTCATTGCTTTTACATGTATTATTTTTCCCATGAAAATGAGCTACAGGCCTTGAACCATTCAATTAGACAATGTGCTTTTGGTGCTTGTAAGATTCATTTTCTTGTTGTAACTTTCTATCGACTAGTCCATGTACAAGTATGCCATGAAACACCCCACCAAGCCAGCTGACCCCTACAGGAAGAACAAGGAGGACCTGACCCCCCTCACACTGGCCTGTAAGATTGGGAGACCAGACATGTTCAACACTATCCTGGAGCTGGGCTCACAGGTCAGGACCAGTCTTACTATTATATTGGGGATAGTGGAGATAAAAACATTTTAACCTTAAAAGGCTGATTAGATCGACCCCCTTGATACATGTTTTGTCTGGTTCCAAATACACAAAATGGTACATTTGCCTTACACTAGGGTTAACATCCTAGGACAAGAATATAGATCAATTATTTATATTACAATTTTTTTGAATACACACAACAGTGATCCAAAATTAATGATATAGATGGCCAATTCTCCCAGGCCTGTAATATTTCACTTCTGGCATATCTATCAATAATTTACGTAAGGAAGGCAAAGAGACTTTTCTTTTTCATGACATTGCATATACTCATCTATTTGGTCATTGAAACAAAATAATGTAATAAAATCAATGTTCACTCCACTATCAAGAGCAAGTTTTAACAGTCGTATTAGTCTTAACAGGTGCACATTTAAAAGTGCAATGTACTGGTAACTCAATTGAAAAATGCCAAGCAACTTTTTCTGGCTATCGGTTACTGAACTTCAAACCATTCAAAGGCAAGGACAGTGACCTCATCCTTTACTTGGTTGCCAGGCAACCTAGTTATTTTGTAATTGGGACCATACCTGAGGAACTGGCTCCATTCAGCAAAGCTGGTAAATATTTGCCTTCCCAACATAGGTGAAGGGTTGTTTCCCCTTAGTGGGTGTGAATGAAGCATTGTGTTGGCATTTCAAAGGCCTATACAAGTCTGTCTACCAAGAAAGAGAGACCAATATTAACTTGGACAAAAGTCAACAATTAAATTTCTTGAATTCATTCAGCTTTTCATCTTTACTATTGGTTACAGAATGATAATTAGATACAAAATAATTTACAGAGAAAGAACATCACATTGAATGATAATCATTACATTTGATGTACCAAAACAGAATTCTCTTGTCTGTATAACTCTTCCTGAACATGAAGTGTAACAAAAAGATTTTATTATTTTACAGGAGTTCTGGTCCTACAGCAATTTCACCTGTTCTGCCTACCCACTGTTCTCTGTGGATTCTATAACAGCGGAGGGGGAAACAGGTCAGTCAAACTGTACAGCAATAACACAGGAAAACAGTTACTCAAGCAACTGGATAGATTTTGAAAACTGTGAGACGTTTCAAGTAGCATCCACTACTTTTCATCAGTGTAGTCAGCAATAACTTCAAACATCTATTAGAAGTTATACATATCGCGAGCTCAGTCTTCCATTTGTAGATTCTAGTGTCTCAGTAGTTTGTACAGTTTAATTGCTGTGTAATATAAGTTGTGGCTGTCAGTTGAAATGTTAACATGATGTTATCTTGTGCCCTGTATCCCCAGACTGGAAGTCTGCCCTGATGATCCTGATAGACGGGCGGAGTGAGTGGACCCTTCCCATGCTGCAAGGAGGGGTCATAGGTCAGCTGTTGGAAGAGAAGTGGAAAGTCTTTGGAAGGGTAGGAGTTGACAAATTGTCCTTGTTTGTTTGTGGTAAATGATCTTAGTGACATATATTAATCTGTGGCTGAAAATACGATGAACAGCCTTTGTCCGTGGTGCTGAATGAACTGTGAAGTACATAAGTCATGCTTTCCCGTCCACTTCCCCAATCTCACTGTAAAATGTGTTGAAAGAATGGGGGATCCCATGTACAAATGGTAAAATCATATGGTGTTTACCAGTCTTTGGTTGACTATGTGACCCGTTGTTCCTGCAGAGAACGTTTGGTCTGCAGCTGCTGTGGTTAGTTCTCCACCTGGTGTTCCTCAGTACAGCCGTGTACCTCCGCCCCGACAGCCTGGAACTCATGACTGGCACTACCGCATCAGATATAGTAAGGGTCCTAGAAATATGTGATAGATATTATTGTAGTACAGTCAATCTGAAGTTTGTGTGTTAAAAAGACAGAGTAAGTGAATGGCCAAGGTTATGATACTGAAGAGTTAGTTATTTGTCTTGTCTTTCTCTCATACTAGTAGATGTAATTTTAGCAAATAGTTATCTTTATATAATGTTATCTATCTCTAGCCATGCATACAATGTAAGTCTTCTAATATTACAGGTTTGAAAGACTGATTTACCATAACACTTCCTCGTGTCTTCCCTGATGTTCCAGTTGATATATTCATGCTTGTTAATCTTTCCACAGGCACGTTACATCACAGAGATCCTGATCGTGATCAATGCTATCGTCTTCCTCCTACTAGAAGTGAACGAAATCAGGATGGTCGGTTTTATGGGACTGATGAAAAACATTGTGAGTATTGACAATGCAATTTTTGTACCAAAATAGACAATCAAGGTGGTGCTGATTTTTCAGTAACATGCTGTGGGATACTTAGATTGGTCCGTGAAACACTAAGAGTTAACTAACTCTGTTAATGATTGTGTGTTTCTTTATCTACAGTTAAATGTACCTGACAAAGTCCTGTTCCTGATCGGCTGTGTGTGCATTGTCCTGTGCATCCCTATGAGATTCACCAAGTTAGTGGAGGTAGAGGACTGGCTGTTGGGGATAGCTATAGTTGGCAGCTGGTTCTACATATTCTTCTACTGCAGGTAGGGGCAAGTTTAATAGATATGACAAAGGATTTGTGCCTGTGAATAGGCAATGTTCTCAAAGGAATGGTATATGTGAATCCCTCGTTTGATGATATGGGTTTGGTTAAAGCATGACATCAGGAGACAAAAAATAATGGATTGGCCTGCAAATTACAGAAATAAGAAAAGAATAGCGCATTCTTATGAAGTCTTTCATTGAGTGGTAAGTTTGACAAGGCGTCAATGTTTAACATCTTTACATGATGAAGGCAGGATGTTAGAACAAGTTCAGAGTGCACAATTTTTGAAGGATGGCAACAAATAACTTCTTTGTTATCTGAATTGAACAGAGGTTGGACCCTGACTGGTCCATTTGTGACCATGATCTATAAGATGATTGCTGGAGACATGGCGAGGTTCGGGATCATCTACCTCACCTTCCTCATCACATTTGCTCCAGGTGAGAAGAATGGTTTAACGTTACTGGGATACAGTTTCAATCTTTGTATCCACCAAACGCAACTGATATGACTCAAAACTTAGGTGTAACAGGTTGCTCAGTGTAATACATATATAACCAGGTGCTGTTGTGCTGTGTTATGCCGAAGGGCAGTTATACTGTTTATGCAGATACAGAAAGCAATCATAATCATGGTTTATTTCAGGCAATGTCATTTTGTATTTTGTCTCTCCCAGCATTCTGGTTCATGTTCAGAGACAAGCCCACTGACAAGTTTGATTCAGAGATTGGGGCAGTGATGACGCTCTTCCAGATGACATTGGGAGAATTTGACGTAAGTTTTCCAGCCATTCTGACAATGTCACCATGTATTTCACAGAGAATTGCTGAGAAAATGTTGAGCATGGAAGCATCTGTATTAATACAGTAAGTGACCTGGACTGTTTTATGTTCATGTAGGGAATATACAAGCATGACTATCTCCCACGCACATTTTCAGCACCAAGGACAGGTACTGTTACAGGAAAAGACAGCTAATATGGGCATGGAACTCAACTAAAACAGTGTTAACAACAGTGTCAAGAATGTAGAGATGCTGTTCTTTACAAATACCCTTTATGAATCAATATACAGATGTATGGGGTGGGATGGAGGGCTGAAAAATGTTAAGCCAGTTGATAATGATGGATGGAAAACAGAATTGAAGGAGGCAGAGAAAGCATGGGGCAACAATCCACACAGTTGATGAGCATACGAATGAACATTTTTTCTCTCTCCCACAGTACCCAGTGTTTAACCTGGCAGAGTTCCCAGCCCTGGCCAAGCTGCTGTTTGTGGTGTTCATGCTGCTGGTTCCCATCATGCTCCTCAACATGCTCATTGCCATGATGTCCAACACGTTCCAGGAGGTCAGAAACAAACTCACACATCACACATGGATGGAGTTAGACATCTGGAGCTTTTTTCGTCTTGATACCTAATTGTTTTATTTTAGATTTAAAAAAAATATGTATAATTTCTCTTGAAGACGTTTGCTGAATGCTGTGCTGCCCCAATGGCTGACTGATAAGCTACAGGACTGATGATGATGATTTCTCATAAAGCATTTTGAAAGATATTATCTAAAGAACAATCAACCTCTGAATAAAACAACACAAGAAGTAGTAACAAACAAGAAGTATGTATTAAGAAGTAATCCTACCTTCCGTATTTCCCTCAGGTGGTGGACAGGTCTGAGAGGGAGTGGAGAAGACAGGTATGTTCAAAAATTTTGAAGTAATTCTGAGATATCCTTTTGGTGTTACTTCAGTTTCTTTTTGAAAGTTTGGACTTACACTTGTATACAAGAGTTCTTAGTAACAAAACCAATAGGATATAGAGAGCTGCTTGTGCAAAACACAGCTGGTTTTACCATTTAAAAACAGGTCACCAAGAAGTTTTCCAGAAATACAACCATTAGTTAAGATCAAATTTAATTACAACAGAAATCTTCCTAGTTATCACATCTCACATAACAGAGTTAAGACAATCATTGCATCAATTTTGTATTCCTCATAGTTGACAGTATGGCACTTACTGTATTATTTGTATCCTTGTTGCCATTACAGAAAGCCAAGATCATAGTTTCCCTGGAGCGGTCCTTCTCCAAGTCTTCCCTGCAGCAGTTCCGTAAGGACTACTCCATCCAGCTGCGGGCGGACTCTGCGGTGCACCTGCCGGTGGAACCTGGTCCTCACGGGCTGCGGGCGCTCCTGGTCATCAAGGAGGAGGCCATGAGCAGGGCCAAGAAGAAGAGTGGGGTGGTGGCCAGCTGGAAGGTGAGGTTCTATATCATCAGAAACATGATGGTGTATTTATGGTGACATTATAGACTTAGCAGGTTGGTAGTTTCAACAGGCTGGGCAGCTGCAAGAGTACAGTGGCCAAAGCAGGTCTGCCTATAGTTGCCCAGGACAACAATATGAGACAATCACATGGTAAAGGCATGCAAAACCACAATTATGAAGTGGATTGATCTATAACTGAAATGGATTGGCAGATAGCCATTAATCTTTTTCTTTACTATGTCATTGACTTAAAGGCAGTATGGTTCAACCACAATGAGCCACATTTTTGGGACAATATAAAACTTTTCAGCAAATAAGAAAATATCTACTTTTGAGAAAAGGTTGGCAGTCTTTATTACAATTAGTATTCTATCTTTAGTTATGGTATTTTTGCTAATCTCAAATATGTTATCTCAAATCTGCTTGCCATTTGACATCTTACGAAACGTAAGTATCTCTGGCATACTCCGAGAATTTAAACTATGTGATCTGCAGTATTGAAGATACAGCTGTTCTTACAGAAGCTCAAGAACCTGTTGGCCAATAAATGGACAAATAGCTCCAACAGTGCTCCAACACCCAGGGTAGGAGTGTGTGGTGGAATTGTTTTGACATTGCTGTGAGAGCAGCCCCTCCCCATAAAAAGAAACATGGTTTTGAAATTAAATGAATAGATCCGAAATGGAGCCCTTCATCTCGGGATTTACTAATACATGTTTTACTAATCAAACTAAACCTTGCTGTAACATTATTTTGAATCATTCAATTTGCTTGAGTGATGAGTTGGATCTATTCTGTCCAGTTCAATGGAGTGGTGTGCTGCTTAGACTTAATTTTGTCTGGCATTACAGCATCCAACCCTTCTCACTCACATCTGTGAAATAATCGAAACCCCTGTACTGTACCTTATTGATAAGTGAATAGATCTTATCTTAACTTTATCAGTTATGATGTGTCAGAAGTCACCTTGTCAGTTGTGATATACAGATGTCACTTGCAGACAATTGTAACACACTGTTTATCACCTTACTTTCATGTGTTTATACAGGTGATCGGGAAGCATGCACGTGACAAGCTCAGTCTACAAGCCCAGTCCTTACAAGAGAACAAAGGCAAGAAACCACAGGCTAAACAAAATGGCTTCTCCCTAAAAAACCTGGATATTCACCCTCACCTGCACGAGATAGTGGAGGATGCAGTAGAAGAGGAGGAGGAATTGGAGAGAGCAGAGAAGAGTTCTAAAGGAGAGAGCATGAATCTACAGACATTTAATGTACAGGTGAACAGGAACAATGATCAGAGGGATGCCAGGAGTTGCAGTAGTGTGACCAGTTTGATTCATGTGGAACCGGCAACAGAACCTCAGGCAGCTACCATTACTGTTCTGAAAAAGGACGGGACAGAAAGTAAAGTGACAGTTGAAGGACAAGTCAACCCAGCTTTTGAAGCTGGAGAGGATGTTCAGGAGCCTAAAGCAGGGAAGGATTCCAAGGAACTGTAAAAGTGCAATCATGAAAGAGATTGAACACAAAGTATAGACTAGCAGAAATAAGTATCAGAGAATATTTGTAACATAACTATTATGTAAATAAACATTGTGGAAGGATTTTTGACAACACTTACTACAAGTGTACTACTACAAGTGGGTAATTTGATACCTTTTAGGTAAAAAGAAATTTGTGTAACATACTGGATTATGCTCGGCAAGTGGTTTCTCAAGTTGTATGTTTGAATTCTTCACGTGTGACATAAGTTGCATACCGGTATGTGTTGGGAGCCTGATCAGATGCATTATACTTTATTCAAATTGCAGCAACAATACATGGTAGAATGCATGATGTGGGGCTGATCTAATCAAAATCAGCTCAGACACTTTAATGGTTGTTAGCAAAAGGAATGAGATTACCGTTATGGTAAGTGATGGCACAGTGGGAAAATGATGTAAAGCTTAGATTTTAAAGTTATGAAGTTGCTCCTGTGACAGTTATTTTGATAGAATGAGGTCCAGTGGAAAACACCACATATGCTTATTATTGACTTCCATTGAAAGCTATTTTCAATAATTTAAGGAATACATGTACATGATATTGATTGCCAACACTCAAATGGATAGATATATCTAAAGAAGTTCTTGGTTAGAAACCGACTAATCTTGTTTAGAAGACGACTCCAATCATGCATAAAATGGTGATGGGGAAGGTGCAGTATTTTTCTTGTAACAGTTATAGTAAAAATTTGACTGCTTTGATGTCATTGTTTTTTTTTAAAAGTTGCTAAATTGCTGGCTTGCCTGGGATCTCATGGTAAAGTTTAAAATACCTTGTTGGGCATGCTTGTATTTCCTGGCATCCTGAAGTGTGTCACGGTACTGTCACCTGATGAAGGTCATAGGAGGCAACAGAGACCAGCTGGAGGATAGGTCTTATCTTGTTAGCATCAACCAAGTGTTCATTTATTCTTATCGAACACCAAATGCACAAATCAGTGACCCATTTGACATGAAGTCCAATAGTTGGAGACACATCACCAAATGCTTCATGAAGATTGAATAACACAAAGATACAACAGTGATAACATCCCTGAAGCTGTTAAGAACACTATGATCACCTACTAGAAACCAACCATGCCAGGGCTACTGTGGAGGAAGTGTTTCAGTCTTGTCAAGCACACAGTCATGATCCCTGGACCCAACTCCTTGCTCCTATTACTAGTCCATTTGGGCCAAATAAGGATGCTGCAAGAAATCAATTTCATGTTTAGTCTTTCCGTTTTTACCCAGATAATATATTGCGACCTTTTTGCTGTGCATGTCCTCATAAATGACATCTAAACATTGGAAGTAACATTGGAAGGTGTTAGAGCACTGCATTGCCAACATTGTGATGCTAATGGACCCATTATTATTACACATTGACTTCATCTAAGTCAGGTTATCCACTAACCTCAGAAATTCCGTCCCCTGTAAGCGTTAAGTCAAAGATTTAACGCTATATGACCTGGCAGCATGGCATTAATGCTCCAATCTCGTTCATCTAGGTGTAATTATATTAGTCTCCTAGGTGACCCTCAGCAAACTGACATCTTACCTCAACTCGCCCAACTAGTAGTAATTCATACAACAGTCGCTAGATGTCGCTGTTGAGTGGTGACGAAGATAGGTGTAAATACCTAAGCTCATATTTGCTACAAGTTTCGAATAAACTTGAATATGCAAGAGGAGTAACAATTCAGGCAAGTTAAGTTCTATTGTAAGGATTTTTATTATATAGCGTTTTTATGTGCATACATATCTCATGTTGCTTTCTACTACTTTTAGAAATGGAATAATTTTTGTGTCACATCTACTAAGACCGAATTACGTGCTACACTCCAATTCATTCATGCATGTCGCATGCGCTGTTCGTAACGAATTTAAAATGGCGGCAAGTCGATGTCGGGTTGTGGTGCAACGACAAATCTTCTAGTTTTGTCCAAGTTGGTGAGATCCAGTACAAGCAAGAGCAACGGAAAGGTAAAGCACCTACTCCAGTGGCCAAGGGAATGTACATAGCGAGGATATACACGTACTGTGGAGGGTTGATTTTCTGTTCTTTGTGAATGTTGACATCGATCCCTCCGGGATAACTTGACACAGTTCTACTTCTGCCGAGGGATTTGTTTTGATTTCGTACAATGATATCGTCCCTTTGTCTGTAGTACATACACCAAAGCTTTACCATGGATGTGATGTGACAGTGAGTTTGTAAGTAATAATCTTCCTATGCTATTTGTACTTCTGTAGTATAAAATGCTAGTAGAAGCCATAATTCACATGACTCGAGACCAACGTCTGGAACTGGAAGAAGGAACCAGCTCCCCCTTGGCAGTTGTCAACTTGTCATAAAATCCCTTTTGCTTTGAAATAATTAGGACTTTTTATATGTAATGTCCTTGAAATTAGTAAAAAATAGTAGTAGATTGATTTATAGTAGGCATACAAAGCTTAGCATATAGACAGCTCCATATTAAGAATAGATGTAACCATTTGTTCCGTATGAAAATAATTTGGAACTGTCCAACAACAGCCAGTTATGTAGATCAGTCAGTTGTTTGTCAGTGTCGTGGTGGGGCTGGAATTTCGAAGTTATTTTTTCAGTCCATGTTCATATTGAAATTCATATCTCTGGTAGCCCTTCATAAGTGAATTCCTTGGCTTCAGGTAATTTTAGTTGTAGGGCTCCTTGTTTTATAACTATGCACCAGGAAGTTTGATTAGTCTGTACGGTACAAGTGGATGTTGAGAGGGAAAATTATAACACAACTTTCAGGCTGTCCTGTTTTTCTGACAGAAATATGTGAGAACGGTACATGTAGCAGTGTCACATATGAATAAAACATAGTGTCAATGTGATTTGATATAACCAGGAGTCCAGGACTGTGACAAAGTGTCAGAGGAGACCTGAGTCAGATTTAGAACAGGAACACAATTATGTAACCCAGGAGGAAAGGGTCAATGTCAAATTGGGATGATATTGGATACCAGCAGTTCTGTCAGTGTGGAAGAATTACTTTTCCCACACCTTATGGCATATGTCACAATCAGGATGACATGTGCTGTTTCAACTTGTTCCTGGAGAAATTTTGATCATGACATCCATATCTGCATGCAGAAATTTGGAGTTTGATCACAACGTGAAGTATGATTGCTAAATGATGACTGATAACATAACATCTAGACTTTGGCTTGAAGGATTTAAGTTTTCAAATTTTTGTATTTTACAATATGAAATAAAAATTCTATACTTTGACAAATTGCTGATGGGTATACTTTGTTGCAAGCTGTGTTTTTTTTTTCAATGATGCTAAATTCAAGAACCCTGCCAATTTCTTCCAGCAAGCCTAGCAGGTCCTTGAAGACATCCTCCTCGGAAGAAGCACATCAACAGATTGTAGATAAGAAAGTCCAGTCTGCTGCCCATCATGGCTGACGCCCCATGGCTGGTGTCGGTGGGCGGGGACGCCAAGGTGTGGGAGGTCCCCAGTATGGCGCTGATGTCAGAGTTCAACCCACATCAACAGGACATATCATCAGCCTGCTGGAGTCATAACAGTATCCTTCACTACGTAGTGTCCACCAACCTGTATGCTGTATCATTATTTCCACCTTGCCTTAATGATTAATCTCATAATGATATGACAGAAAATTGATATTGTTTACCCGGTATGTAGAAATGTGTTTCAGTCCTTGGAAGATGAAAGAAAATCTATTGAAAATTAGATTCTGACTGAGGTAATGCTATGTCCACGTACCAATGTGCAATTCCATGGAAGAAAATGAACATTTCCCCTCAGAATGAAAATCAAGGCTATTGCTCCGTTAGTCAGGGCACGTTATAACCCCCAGGTATTGATTCAAGTGGCGGAAACTATGAATAAATCAGTCCAAGTATCACTGCTGACCCTGTCAACATGAGAAAATCATTTATCAGACTGGATTGATGAGTTTTCTGAGGAAATCAATGCACAGACAAGTCCTGCTGGGATTTGGCTTATTTGTTTGTGTTCAATATTCTAATTATGCCCCTTAGTCCACATTTTAGATTCAATAGAGGTGTCAAACCTACATAATAGTCTGAAATGAGAAAATCTTATAATATTCTGTTTTCGTTTTCCAGTACACACATCATGTATTGGTATTCCTACAGATTGGCGATGGAAAAACACATGATGTTTATCAAAGATGGGAAAGCAACAAGATTTCAAACCAGCCATTACATGGCCATGTCCACATCACGACTGTTTCTGATTCGATATCTGAAATCCTGTAGAAAGATGACAATTATTAGAAGGGAAAGGAAGATGGCTGTAGCCTCTTTGAAAGAGAAACAGTAGTACATGTAGTTCTATTGTTTTGTCACTTGTGGACATTACCAATGTAACAATTCAATGCTATATAAAAGTGCCAAATTAGCAGCTAACTAACACAACTACTTGAAGTAGGTTTCATCTTTTTTTTAGATTTTGAATATTATCTTTTTTGGACATATATGTTGTTGTCAGTATGTTTTGTGTGACCTTGACCCCTCCCCAGACCAGTTCATGGCCACAGCGTCTACAGCAGGAGACAAGGTTGTACTGACTTCTGTCAAGAGGGGTGCAGCACACAATATTGCTGAATATGCTGTTGGGGTAAGTGTGGTATTCATATGAGTAAGTTCTCATATAGATGGACGAAGTTAACAGTTTTGTAACGGAGAATCATGGGAAAATGTGGCAGCAAAACACCAAAAGTCCAGCCCCAGCAGTTTTGTGGTATGTTTGAAATTTTTACATTAAAAGTGTTGTTGCTTTGTTGTATAGAATAGTTGACCCGACCACAATATTATGTTCTCCCAGGAGAGTCAGACGTGCGTTGCCTTCCACTCCACCTCCCGCTACCTGCTGACGGGTGGGAAGGACGGAACCATCCATATCTTCGACATCAAGACAAAGAAAGTCAAGAAGCAATACAAGGTACTCACAGCTTTATCTGGCTGGAATACATACAGAATACAAGTGACAGTATGGGCTCTGTGAATGCTGGCTAGCTTTGTATGTCTTTTACCATTACCAGTCAAAAAGTGCCTGACTACATCAAAGTTACATTCTTAACTGTGAAACAATCAAGACACAAGATATAATTCTACTTTCCACAATGTGTTTAGAGTAAGAGTGAAAGATATGTTATAGTATTTCTTATAGATCCGTGTTCTGAGAATGAGTGGATTTTTTCTAGGGTCACAGTGATGCCATAACATGTGTCACGTTTAACTGGAATGACACGTACATTGCGTCCGGCTCCGTCAACGGTAACATCGTACTGCACAACGTCACCACCAATCAGGCCAGCAGTCCTCTCAGCCTGCCTAAGATGGAGGTATGGAAAAGTCAGATATTATAAAAACTTAACATGTAATCCTGTGTGTCAAATTTGTGATTTTAACTTTATAAGTTTGTCAGGAAATAAAGCAATAATGATGGTGGATACCACTTCAACAATGCTGTGTTTACTTCAATACGTCTGCAGTAGTCATGTTTATTGGTGGACATACGTATTTCCCAGGCCATACGAGACATCCAGTACTCGTACTTCAAGCGCTCGCTGCTGGGTTCTGTGTCGGACAGCGGGACTGTCGTGCTGTGGGACACCAACACGAGAAGACCCCTCCACTCCTTCAAGGACGCACACCATGCCCCCGCCACGGCGCTGACCTTCTCGCCCGTGAACGACATGCTGATGGCAACCGTGGGGCTGGACAAGAAGATCTGCTGCTATGATGTACAGGGGAAAAGGTGGGTGGAACAGGGCGGGAGGAACCTGTAGGAACTTGTAAGAAACTTTTCATCTAGTCCCTGTCTTTCAAAAAACAGTTACAAGTCTAAAAGGCACAGTGAATGTTTGGACCATAGAATCATAAGTATTGGAGGAAAGGGTTTTGTAATTTCAGCCCTGAATATCCTTTTCTCTCAATCTATGTTGGTTCTCTAGAATGAGAGGAGAAATTGCATGTCTGTAAACCCAAGTGATCTGATCCATATTCCTGTCTTCCTGGTACATAAATTACTGCTGTGTAAATAGTAAAAATACTGTTTGTATCTTCTGTAAAATTTTGGTTCCTTTGTGTTGTCAGTATTGTGAGAACGATGACAGCAGAGTCGCCGCTGACGGCGGTAGACCTGATGTACGACGGCTCCACGCTGGTGGTGGGATCCACGCGAGGCAAGGTTTATCTGTACGACCTACGAGCCGGCACCACGCCGCAGAAAGTCATGCAAGCGCACAAGACCTCAGTCAAGTGCCTCAAGTTCAAGTTTCAGGTGGCACAGAAGGTGAGAAGAATATTCTTGTAACTAAACCCTCAAGGGGAGGGGTGTGTGCTGCCAGGGGCTGAATGGTGAGAGCAGAGGCTACTATGGAAAGATTTTGATTCTTTTATTCCAGATGTCTTGATCATCTAGCATTGTAGACATTTTTAAGGTGTGCTCAAGACAAGTAACTGAAAATATCTGCCCACAGGCTGAAGGGAGAAGTGCTTCCCAGTCGTCCACTAAGAAATCTGTGCAGAAGTCCACCTCCCACCCCAACATCAGGTCTGGCAGTGCTCGAGCCAGGGCAGAGGCACGCCCTCCTAAAGGTACGGTGGGCTGTTTTAGTATCTCAGTTCTGTATGTGTTGAAATGCAATTATCATCACTCCTGACCAGGAATGTCACCTCTGATAAAAGATCTGTGAAGGTCCAGCAAAACATATCCAATAGATCTATACTTGTGCCAAATACTTTTCTCTTTCATATTCAGGCAAGACAGGCAGTAGTTTGACAATAATCTCTACCCATATTTTTATTTTAAATACGTCTTCAAAACGACCAGACATTCCCTCCCCTACATCTTTACCATCTTGCTGCCCCATTTGGTTTTTAATTAGAACAGCTCTCACGGGAGGAAGGCAGGAAATGGTCTTCATTTTTGACGCATGTTTAACCTCCAATTAGTGTCTGATTACTGAGGAGGAGAAATTGATTGGAACAGATGATATTTTACAGCAGGGCAGAGACAGAGTCCTCCCACACAGACTCATTGGAAGTATCTCCATCCTGCCGTACAGATGGAAATGATAGGATAGATTATGATGTATTAGTGCTGAGTGTGTGCAACCTTTGGGCCGTCTTCCCACATGGTGCGCCAATGACGACTTTTAGATCTAATTCCACCTGTCAGCCAATGGGAGCAATCTGTGTGATAACTTCGTTATCATCGAGACTCCGTGTCTATGGTGCTACTGTAGAAACCATGTCGGAGGTTGTGGCTTTGAGGAAGAGAAATGGGCGGGGCAAATATTTGGACAAGCTTAGATCCCTCTGTAATTGCTGGGACTAACCATTCTGTTTTTGGTGGGTGTAGGAGGGAGATTTTAAAATGGGAATTACCAATATAATCATATTGTCGCTGTGCCCCTTTTCCGTGGGGCCCACATCCGGAGCGCTTGCTCTCAAGTTTAAGTACAAGAATACGGCTCACCCTTCCTCCCCCTGGGGAAATATTGGTACTCTCCGTTGCTGCAAAGATGGCAAGAGATAATGTGGAAGTGCGTAGCCTGTTCTGTCTGCATCCATTCAAGTGCTTCTGTGGGCTGTTTGTCCGGAGAAGCCAGGATCACCCTGAGGAGAGTGTGCCTGTGTATAAGTCTACATTCCATACCAGGACGGTGGGAACAGAGACACCAGATGGTGGGACATGTACAGGTAGCAGCTGAGAGTAACGGGTTATTTTGTGTATGGATGTCGCCCCTGTGACGTCACTACAGACATTCAATTAGTGTATATTAATACTGGCACTACTGGGAAGAGGTATGGAGAATTATGATGTAAGAATTGAGATGGAAAACCAGGACAACTCGGCTTCTGCGTATATGTATAATTTATCAAACGGCGTCGCTGGTAGAAGGTATTGGATATAATTTGCAAGAGTGCTTTTACCACCCTGACCTTCCGGTCTAAGGTAGATGGTGGATGATAGGTTCCATACACAGAGCTGTACAGAGAGAACTGTATTATACAGTATTATGTCTTCTGTCCAATTTGCCATTGATTGTCCAGTTGTAGTAGACTATCAGTCTTTTAGATTGATGTCCTATGGTGGCATTTTTTTGGCATATGGCCACCCAGACCATAGTAGATGAAAGGGTACAAGCCTTTCAGTTTTACTTGAGATGAAAGATAAGATAAGCCATGGATTACCGGTAGCAGTTTATTTCATTGTTTGAATTTTAAAATGACTGTGTTAAGTTAACAGCACCAAACATCACATTTGAATTACTTAATCTAGTCATTGCCAGATTTATACACACGAATCCTTTTGTTAACTAGTGAATAAGTTATACACGTAATTGGTGAAATGTATGATTTTTTCAGCAGGCATCCCCCAGAGTGCCAGCACGGGCAGCATTTCTGAGCAGGACAAGCAGGCAGTACGTGTACCCTCCAAGGACAACTTACAGAATGAGGACATTTTCTCCCCCATCAGAGATGGTATGTTCCAACATTTCCCTTACATACAGATGAGCGAATGAAGTAAAAGTTGGACTCCTGTTGTTCTTGTATCTTAAATACCAGCAATGACGGTTGATATGCATTATAATATTTTGACACAAAAAAACAATACGTGATATTTTTGGACATGTCAAAATCAAGTATTGTAGCTGTATATATAGCTACGTATATGAGCCACGTGTCATTTTAGGGGGTTAATAAAAAGCTCCTGGTGAAACTAGATTTGGCAAATTTCTTTGCCCAAAAAAATCCTGGTCATACACATTATAGATGTTATCATGCCCCACATGACCAATTTGAATAACTGTCAACAACTTTGATTATGTCCAGTCCCTTGTCTGCTTACTGTTTCTCCATGCTGTAGATACACATGAGGTGGGCTGAAATTTGTGGTGCAGTGACAAATAACTGTCCTGGTATTATTTCTAGGTAATTTTTATTCCAGTGCTTCCTATCATGTTCAAATGTGTTTGCATAATGTTGTTGTTTTTATTTACTAGGATCGTCTGCAACTGGAGATGCTTCTAACCAGCCACGCCCTCAGTTGGAGGGAAAAGCCGACATAAAGGCAGATCCTGGCAACAATGGTATGTGAACAAACTGTTTGCAGAATACATTTTGAGATTTAAATCTAACAAGATGCAGTGTTATGCTTTATTGTGTACAGTATGGTATGTAACCATCGCAAGACAGGAAACAACAGATTTCAAACTGGACAGTGAGTGAGTGAGAGGTAGAAGGTGCATTTTCCTTTCTGGAGTATGTAAGACAAGCCCGGCCATTTTGCTTTGACATTTCTCACAGGTAGCAGCAGAACTGGGTCTTGTCTGTCAACATCTGTTGACCCAAATATTTCTTAAGAGATACTGTCATGTCTAAGATGTGGGACAGATGACAAGTCTTATTTAGATAGCTGTACAGTTTATACTGCCTCTGCATGTGTGTTATTAAACACTGCTCCAGTTACATAGACATATTCCTTCACTGCAGACAGGAAAGTGCGTGGAAGTGATAACTCAGGCAGTGTTGCTGCAATGCCTAGGACTAGGATTGTTGTCTGGTGAACACACATATCAAAAGAACAGTGTTGGATATCACTGTCATTGGTTTACAGATTTACAATAAGAATTACATAAATAAACATTTCCATATCTGGAGTGACTTATTGTCATGTGAACTGCAGGAATTGGAGTGTTCTCCCCTCTGGGGGACAATATGACAACACCAGTAGCTGCAGTAAGAAGACATCCCATTGGTTCAGTGGACACCCCCGAGGGAGCCTCCTTCCTTTCCCGACCAATGGCAGGTGGCGAGAGTAGTGAGTCTGAGCCAGATGCCAGGTTTTCAGCACCAAAGCCATCATTTGTGTCACAAATCCCAACTCTGGTGAGTAGCTGTTCCTTATTGACTACACAGGTGGTTACAAAATACTGCTTGGTTCTGAGTACAAGTACATGTATGTTCTTTGTAAAATAACAAGTTACTATCAGTATCACATCATGTACAAGAAAGCAGTAGATAGCTCTTACATGTATGCCTTGTCTGAGCAAAGAACATCGAACAGTGATCATTTCCACAACAATTCTTCTAACATCACAGTAACAGCATTGCAAGTGGATGTTATTATGAGTACACTGTCTCCTGCATCCTCACAATTCCTATCACTGCCTGCCTGTGTGTTTCTCTATGTGAGCCTACTCACTGTTGGTTACCCTTTGTAGACTTCCCATGCTTGTATTCTGTAGGTACATAAAGCTTGGTGCATCTTTCCTGTACACCATGATATGTTTTTGTCAAACAACCAAAAATACTCAGGAGACACTGGAGATTCAATTTGAACGCAGTAACTTGTGATTCTTTCAGGATGAAATTAAAAAGGAATATAAGCTCATTGCAAGTTATAACATGAGGCACTGCAGTGTTTGTTTTTTGAATACGTCTTGAGCCATAATCATGATTTTGAATGTTTTAGTCCCATATTCAAACAGAAACTGAGGGTTTCTTCATGACGATATAATTGGCTGGCATTGCACTATTGCAGACAGGGGCCTTACTTTCCCAAGTCTTTTATACCACATGTTTGTCACCCACAGAGTACATCTTACTAACCCTGTAGTCCCAGCACTGCTCTGTCTGTACCTCACGTGTGCATGTCTATCTTCTCTACTGTATCTCCACGCTAACTCTCTAGGGGAGAAGGTTCATGCCATGGAAGTGGAGGAAGCGAGTGAGTACTTACACCTCGTGGCATCACAAGCTATCTTTACCCTCTAGATCTGGTGATTTCCTCCATTTAAGAAAGAAAGGAAAATGTTACAGAAGATGTGTAAAGGTAAAGTTTTTACTCTTTCGCAGCCGTCCAACCTGACAACGTCTACCAGCAGTGACAGTGAGCCTGCCCTGGGAATGAGACCAGCAGCGTCAGGTGCTCTCAGTTCCAGGAGACCAACCAGCCCGGGAGAGGCCAAAATTGCAGAAAGGGGTAAAATCCACAAATACAACTAGATATGTACATGTAATTCTGTCTCCCAAGAATAACACCTTAAGACATACATAGAATTCTTATTTTATGTTTAATGTAACAGAATATAAAGGGCTGTTTTCTTCTGTCTACTAACCACCTTTCTACCCTTGTCTTTACCACCTATCCCCTCTCTTTCTCCCGTCTGAAGGACATGTCAGTAGAAGAGGAAACATGGAAGTCTTGAAAACAGGTCACAGAGGTTAGCATATGATGCTCAAGTGTACTTTCCTGAGTAGACAAAGTTATCTAAGAGACCTTGTTTTACCTTTTCCTTGGGGCAGCTAAGGTGGTGGAAGATATGCCATAGTTTGCACCTGGTGGTTGATTGCTGATGACAACATGACTCTATATAGGCTATATTGGAGTTTCCTGCTGTGCTACCTTAGAAAAGGAATGAATAAGTGGCTGCATTTATTTGCTAACCATAAGGGGATGGCTGCATGTGACTAAGATTCTATCATTTCCATTTTTCCTGGGTTAAAACTCCTGTCCCTCATCAGTGGTGTCTGTACCCCAGCAGGTGTACCCATCACCAATCCGGCCATGCAGACAGCTCAGCCTGTGGCTCAGCCTGTCCCCCAGCCCTCCATCCCCCCCAGCCTGGCCAACTCCCCGTCTGACCCTGACCTGAAGGGAGCAGCCGCCCCACCCCTCCCCCCGGCCACTGCACCAGCCCCAGGGCTGGGCATCACCACCCTGCCGGGGTCTCCAGCCAGGAGGGTGGGGTCTCCTGCACCAGGGTCACCAGGTAAGGCACATCAACATCATTGTATGGAGCACGTTGGGCTATGCTAGTACTGCAGGCAAAGGACAAAATCAAGCATGTAAATATCAGAAGACAGCCATTGCCTCTATCATGGAATGATACACATTTATGAAAAGTGTATAGTCTGAAAGGTATACTTGGGGAAGAACATCTTGCCATTCCATGGAAACATTTTAAACTCCAAAACAAGGAAAAATCCGGGTTCTAATTTAACTCCATAGTGGTTACTCTTCATAGTTGTACAAGGCCAATTTGTGCTTGTATTCAGAATTCACAAATAACATAAAAAGTTGCTCTTTGCTTAGTCTTAATTTGCCCCTCTCCCTACAGATGTGCGAGCGAAGGTGGGTCTGCTGGGCGGGGCCTCCTCCAGCATGACGTCTGTACAGAGTCCTGAGTCGGAGGACGAGGTAGGAGACAGAGTCAAGAGAAGGGTGGATGCCTCAGCTGCACACTACGGGCTACAGCCTTTCCAGATCGAGTTTATCAAGAACCTGGTGGAAGATGCCATGGATGAGTGCAGGTAGGTCTCAGGTGTAGATGTCCTTATGTGAACTGTTCATAGAAGACTCTTCATACATGAAAGCAATTGATTCAGGAGATAACATGGCATTGGAATTGTGCAGTGTATATGATGAACTTGTTGATTGCAAAATTTTCACAAGAGGGTTTTGAAAAGATATGTCTTCTTTCATTTTCCAGACTTGCTATGCACACAGACATTGTCAACCTGCAAGTTGAAATGTTGAGGCAGTTCCAGATCCAAAAGGTAGGGGGAGCACTTGTACAGCATTACTCATGCCACTCATATTCTTTGGCTTGAAGACAATCACAATTTTCAATCATTCTGTGCCTGAATTGTCTGCATGCAATTTACTGTGCAATGTATGCTGATTGCTACTTTCAGAGGTGTCCAGAAACAAAGGAATTCTTCTATTGAGTTGTTGTTTATAGGCATTTTACTAAGACAGTCTAATTTCCCCATCTTTTGTCCCACAGAGTGAGGTGAACACCCTGTTGCAGAGGTACTCCGTGAACGAATCCCTGGTCTCTGAGATTGAGAGATTACGAGAAGAGAACCGCAGACTGAAGACATACCATTAGAATTACCCCTCCAAGTCGTGTGCAGTATATAAGAGGTTTTGCTTACATTTGTGTGTCCCTTGCCATCCATGTAGAGACTATGCTATTTTTGTCAATACATGTATTTGTCAACACAGCAGAAAAGGATGGTTAGTTGTAAACCGAGAAAGGTTAAGTTGGGAACTTTGTGTTAAGAAGGGATATGAGAGAATCTAATAGATCTGTGTATGATCTGAATGAACAGAAATGGAAATTTTTGTGTAACAGTAAAAAAAAAACACTGGGAAAAGTGACAAACAGTGAACTGTAAGGGAGGGACATGAAAGAAGTACCTGTGTGAATGTCATGAGAGAGAGTTGTGCATGGATGCCCTGTTACCAATTCCTCAAACTCTGGGAACACTGTTTGAAAAGGACAGGAAGGGTGGAAATATGTGTTGATGTACAAAAATGTATTCTGCAAACTGTACTTTTGTCTATATGCACCACTGAATGGACATAATGAAAAAGCCATAAAGACCATTGTCAATATTTGATGGTCCAAAGTTTTAATTTGGTACTCAAACATACTAATGTACCGTAGGATCAAAGCAAGCCTCCCATTCATCACCATGGTATTTTCTTTGATTGTCACATGTGTATTCAACCCTTTTAGAAATAAGATTGACTTGACCTTGTGTTCTCAGCTCTAGACAGACATGTGCATAACCCAGATACAGTCTATCTATGTCCATATGTTACATATAACCATTGGACTGTGCCATTTCAAAGTCGTGATATCATTGATTGTCCTCAATGTTGGAAAATGGGGTGATTATAGTAGTGCTTGTCATATGCAATTTGCAAAACCCCTGGTGTAGGGTCGGTGGACTGGATCACGATGGATTGACCTACAAATGGGAATGTACTAGGAAGATCATTATCCCCATATACACGTATGTGAATTCTGTGCAGCACCACATTTGTAATGACCTCAGAAGTTACAAGTGATAAGGTTTAATGGAGCCATTACTGATAAGTCACTTTGGACTGCCCCTGAACACTGGATAGAATGACATACACATGTATGCTGTATAATCCATTCATAGACTTTGGATAGCATAGCATGGAGTGCCATGATTGCGTGTCTTTACAAGACATGACCTTTAGGAGACATTGTGTCCCAGTTGCATCATACGATGTATAATTCCAGTAACAAATACTCAGATAACCCGGATGCAGTAAAGTAACAGCTATATATGACCACACATATACATGTTCATCTACGTACTTTTGATATTACCATGGAGTTAAAATATAACTCCATGATATTACATTGCACTATGGTTACAGAAACCACTGCAATGCCTGGATGTATGGGATACTATTGGAGGATCAATCCTTGAAAGTTATGATCTACCATAAGCCCATTTAACAACATAATTACTGTGTAATTCAGAAAGGGAATTGTAAATATTCAGGGGGCAAAGCTGGCTATTTCTTAATCCATGTAAGTATTGTGAGTTGTAAACAAACTGGATGGGTGAAAGTCACCCATACCTGCACCATATGCACCTAGCTGTATTAAAATGCAAGGCATCTACATGAGTAGATAGCACCTCGGATGCAACCTTGTTGAACACAAAGCTGTCCTTTTAAAAGTACATGTAGTAAGCTTACCAGTATGTCACAATCATGACTTTCCTTCAGCTGTAACTAGCACCAAAAGTATACTGTGTAGTTGCTTTAGTTTCAAAGACATATGCAGTGTTTTAGTGCTAGCAAAGGGTTGATTTTTAATGTGAAGATATGACACAAGACTCAAAAGCTAACCAGTAGACTGACACAACTTTTATAAACCCTGTACATACTTTCAACCTGTACAAGAAACTGAGCTCAAGGAGGCATGAACTGCTATTATTGTATATACATGATGGTAACAAATAAGGGAAACGGTCAGAAATAAGTTATGAATCTACCTATCCAAAGTACAATCCTCAGTTAAACAAATTGAATGTGTCTGCTTTGAAAAGAGCATAACATTGTAGAGTGAAGTTAGAGACATTGTTCTATGCTGTAACAAATTTTGTATGAAACTGTAGAAGTTAAGAGATTTGCACTTTCCACTCATGTACATGTATTTACATTCCAGACAAAGTCAATAGAAGCTTCATTGAAGTTGGAAATGGTTTGAGTGTTTTTTGCAGCAGTCCATACTGTGCACTGGGGAACTAATTCCTAGGTTCTGGGCAACATTGCCATTGTCAATTTTATTATGTATTAACTGTTGCCCCCTAAAATCGTTTGAATTATGATTGCTCAGAGTATGAATCAACAGGACTTGTTTACAATAAAGCTATCCATTCAAAATGTTGACTGTGATCTGAAACATCTTTCACCCTCTTTCAATTTGATTACAGCTTTGAATGTGTATTGGATTAGTCTTGACCCCAAACTTGTCAGGTTGAAAAGTTTTCCTAACCACCCCCTAATTGAGTGAGAATAATAATGGGGGGCCGATTTTCAGTGCATTATGCCACTTTAAATGGAATTATTTTGGAATAAAAAGTCAGAGCTCTCCTATTCAATGATGTATTGATGTTACCCTTCCACTAAGCAAGCAAGCAAACAGGCCATTGCCAAATGTTATCGCAGTTGAGCTTGCTCAAAACATTCTAATCAATCAAAACGCATACTAGTATTCTGTTATGTAAAGGCTTATAACCCCTCAGAGCTCTTTCTAACTGCTAAGGACATCATTTCTCTCCACTGGTTTTCTAATGGGCTCAAGTGCTCTTATGCATAGCTTGTGGAGGCTGCAGTACTTGCAATCGTCAGTAGAGGGGTAAATCTAAAGTTTTCCGCGACAGCAGCTCTCAGGTGAGTTTGCAGTTTCTGTTAATTCACTTAGAACAACCCCCTTGCTCGGAAGTAGAAGTCAAGACTTTCCAAAATGTAAGATGATATGCTCAACTATCAGCGAAAAATATTCAATTCCTTACAAACACCAAATCAATGGCATTCTTCTTATCACATGGGAATGGCCCCTCTTAGGTCATTGTTACAAGGCATGATGGGAACCAGACGTGCCTTATTACGCCATTGAGTTGGCGATATCCTTGTGCCGACGTCCCAAAGTCAAACTAGTACCAAAATGTTCTCTTTGCACGTGGGATTCAATAACGTCCTTTTGAATTGTTCTCCCCATAGACGCTTTTAGATTTAAATGTCTGTCAGATCTACTGGTAATATCGAGGACTCTAGCCAGGTCCGCAGGGAGAAATCTGACGATGAATATTCATCCGCAGTTTGAAACTGGGGTCCTCAGGTCGAGCCGGTGGTAGTCATATCAAGACCCCATAGGTGAACAAGAAAATGCTGTGCTAAATTCCCAATTATTTACAGAATTTTTGCTATCCTTTAGCTAATCGTATATATTCGGTAATGTCACACTATTACTATTTTATTTGTTCTATTACGTGATATTTTGATGAACCTTTAGAGGTGGTATTCGTAGTTTGCTATGGGCCTTCATCAGGCAGATATTTGATAGTACTATGGGATCTTCTTTAGTCCAGTTTGTGTTGTAGCAGGACGGCCGCCATATCTCAACCAACTGGGGCACGGCTCAACAGGGAAAGCGCAGTTTTCCCGCTGCACCTGGCGATTTCGCCGTTCAGTGTGGCCACATAAGGCCGCTCTGGTGGGTCCAAGCAGGTGTATACGTGGAATTTCCTACGGATTACGAGAAACGGGTCACGTCGTTGTGCAACCCGGAAGTGACAAACTGCGTGGTTCGTGTAGACGAACGAACAGGACGTGTGGTCCAGATTTGAACTCGTCTGAAAATCTTGCATTCATTCTCGCAGGTCAACCGGAATCCCTCTGACAACGTAACCGGAAGATGGAAGCTGGTGAGACTTTGTGATTCCGTCTGTGACAGGTGACTGTGGATTTTCTGACCTAACTTTTGCCGAGCTTTCAACCGAGTGCTTGGATATTTGGCATGTCGCCGTCGTTCTTTTGCACGAGTCCATTGGATTCCTTGTTGTGGTTGTATTTACCCGATGGCGGTCGGTGAAACGTTGGTGACCCCTGTCGCAGTCTTCCATTCCCTTTCTGGGCTTTCTGTCAGACTTGACAGTTCCTCTTCCCGCCCAGCGCGGGTCAGATGGGACCCACTATGAGCGGAGAGGCACGCGGGAAAACGGAGAACGGCTCAGGCGCTGGCCATGTCAAATCTAGTAAAACAAGCCAGGGGTCGAGCAAGATCCCCAGGCCTACCAAGGTAGCGTCAAAGTCTTCTTCTCCAGTGGCACAAACTAGTGCTCAAGCCATTCCTTCCTCGGATGGGAAACTAACTTCAGGAGGGACGAGTCCCATCAACCCCAAAGCAATGAAGAAAAGTGTCAGCTTCGATATAGACGAGAAGGAGATAACCAAAGGCAGCAATGGCAGTATGAAAGGTTTGAATGAAACTACCGTTGTGGAGACAGAGGTAGAAGGGAAGGAAGTGGAAGCAGGCTTGGGGCCAGGCCAGGGTAGCAGTGAAAATTCTGTCAGGGATACCAAAGAAAGAACTACCCTCGAAAATGGCGAAAAGGTTTTGAATGGTGATGTTGATTCGGAAGCCAAGGAGAAGCCTGGTGCTGATGCAGACACAAAGTTGAGTGCAAAAGAGAGCAAAGATGAAGATCCGGAGAAAGAAAAGGTGGATGGAGCTGTTGTAGATGCACAGAAGAGAGTATCAGTAGGGAAGGATGGAGAGGGACTAGAGGATGAGGTTGAAGATGTCAAAGCAATAGCCTCTTCCCCTTCAGCACGTTTCCTGAAGTTTGACTCCGAGGTCGGACGAGGGTCCTTCAAAACTGTATACAGAGGTCTGGACACTGAAACTGGAGTGGAGGTGGCCTGGTGCGAACTACAGGTAAAGTATTAGGTGTGAATGACATAGGTGTGAAAAATAAAGTAGGGATCATTTGGTTTGGTTAGCCTTTAACAAGCTCTCAAGGTGTTAGACAAGATTATGGTCATTAATGACAGAAGGGTGTAAAGTGTTAGTTGATAGGCTGATAAACCAATTAGCATAATGCAGTCATTATCCGTTAATGCCTCCTATTTCTTATCTAGGAGGTCATACTGAGGGATGATTTTTGGTTGAGAAACTGTTCACTAACTTAGTTCAGCTTGTGTTGAGATCCAGCCTTAAATTTACTCCAACTGCTGTTTCCCTTCTTGTAAGGTTGGAATGGGTTAAGCTAAACAAGGTTAGACCACAGGCTAGTCCTGTGTCCTCTGTAGAAAGATCAACAGTTTATCTAAACAAGGAGAAGAATAAATGTTGACCTTGTTCGACAGCCCTGGAAAGTAATGAGTGATCAGTTGTACATGTAATATGTACAGGCACTACACAATTCATTTTCAGGGGGAGGAACTGAAAAGAAACTTTTAAATTCTATGTAACCTGACATGGAAGTAGAGCCTGTGTTTTTCCTACATGGTTTGAGGAAATGCTGTACAAATGAATCACAGAAAGTGTCCTTAGGTGACATGGATGCATGCTTGATTGTTGACTTCTTGCTATCAGGTGTGGCAGCTCAGGCAGGTTAGACAGGTAGTGATGCTGTGTGGCAAGGTCGTCCTGAAGGGAAGCGAGGACACAGCATACTGTGTCTAGCTGTTTAAGTTTAATGCATTGCACCTGTGAAGGTTACATGATGGGTGCTGTACTGTCCTTGACAGCCCAAAGCCAAGTGGCAAAGGTTGTCAGCCCCCTACTGTCACTCCGGTTATGTGAAACCCATGCTCAGGGCAACCTGTCACGACCTGTAGAATGTCTGCTAAGGAAATATTACATTATTCCCTTTGAAGTAGCAAAGCCTATTGTTGTTACACTGGTGTCTTCCTGGCTCCCACTGTGCTCCTATGTGAGAACATGTGAATCATGATGTGCTGTCACTATGATAAATTACTGTGGTGGAGGAATGTGCTTGGGGGCTGCAATCATGTACTGAGCATAGAGGACCCAAACATTGGACGCCAAAACAAGTAAATCTACCTGGTGTAGAAAGTACTTAAAAACTCTTATATATTTGTCTTCAAAAGTAAAAAGTAACCCAAGTCAACACAGATAACTTGTGTCCTTGGTTTTACACTGTAATGGCCTGTCTGTTTGAACCACCTGCCAACTTGTGTATGTCAGTCCCAAGGACACAGGCATTCTTCTTGGACAAAGCATCCTTGAATACTAATCAATTAATTTCAGGAAGAATGTTTTCGTATGTTTGTAAACAATACTGTGAATACATTTCTCCTGCTAATGAAAGAGTAGCCTAGGATGAAGATAAGTGCAAATTTTGGCCTAAAACAGTTACTCAAGCAACTGGATATGATTTTGGAAACGGTCAGACGTTTCAGGTAGCATCCACTACCTTTCGACAGTGACACTAAGAGACTGCAGGAGAATTGCAGGTTTATAAGCACAAACTATTGATTGAGGGTGACAAGAATTATAATGAATAACAATAAACAAATAGACAAAAGTAAGACAATAGACAAAAGTAACTTTGCTCCAAACTGAAAACAAAGGCCCTGATATTTCACATAAATTACTCAATCAAATTTCCCCCTACATAGCATGGTACAACTTCAATGAAGTACAAGAGTTTTTTTAAGTGGTATGAGATGGAACCAGATTTCTCTCTGAAAACTAAAGGCAGAGGCTTTGCATAATTGAGGCTAAGTTTGGTCATTGTAACGTCTTATTTTCTAGCCCAATGACGGGCAACGTTGCCACCAAGTTATGACCAACAAAATAGCAGGTAAATTGCTACCTGTAAAATAACAAGCTGTTGCCACATCAGTCTGAAATGGTTGTGCCAGAATGTTTTCAGTCCAAACAATTCTGTCCACCCTAACTCTGGCATTAAAGACCAAGTGAAGGGAAGAGATTACAACAGATTGTAAACAATACAGAACTAGGGTATCAATACAGAGAGAAAACAGCTGACTGCACAGAAGACAAAACAATAACAATAACAACAATCCCAGTCTCCTTTGTTTTGTTCAACTGACCGAGTTTGAAACAGTACAAAGTAAAATGATAGGGAAGGACTGTTACTCAGAATTGACACTTTCCGTTACTGTTAAAGTGTTATAAACTGGTTCCCTTTATGTAGACCCAAAAGGAAGTAGCGCTGCTCAATAGTAGACATAATACCATCAATGTTTACACAACATGATGTAGGGCTCCATAGAATCTAATGCCTTTTCATATTCAAGGCTTGAGCCTTGCTTCTTGGAAGGAAAGAACCAAGAGTCAAAAGTGCTTTGCTAAGGCTTCTTTGAGTGAAGTATGTTAGCCAAGTTGTATGTCGTCACATCTCATTTTAGAAAGACAGTGCCAGACATTGGACAAATAACATGTACCTCAGACTGCCACTCTGCAGCAGAAAAAAGAAAACAACCAAAACGTAATACTCTTATCACCTTATCTTATCAAGATAGGCTATGCTCTACCTGTATACCCTGGAGAGGTTTACCTTAAGGTGTTTCATTGTTCTATGACAACACCTGCCCACATCCTGTTCCTGAACAGCATATTCTGTTTGGTTATATTTTTTACCACATCCTGTTTTATCAATGAGTTTCTTGTCCTGATGTTTTGTAGGAGGGGTGCTTTTTATTTGTTCCTGTGTGGACAAAGGTATTCAAATATACAACATATAGGTCGGTTTTCATCTTTGATAGAAACAGGTGCATGTGGAGTCCACTGACGTACCACTAGGTGTACCAACGATGGATGTAAAAGGTCTTGACATTCTAGTACCATGATGCTGTGAGATACAATGTCCATAGCCTTGAAGTGAGGTACAGTCTGTATTGACAGTTATTTCAAGAACGAGGAAATGTAGTATGCATATGGCCATTGCCATAGGTGAATTTCATCTGGTTGGTGAAGCATAATAGACACAGCTATAGGCATGTCTACATATATTGTAGAAACATTATCGTGGAGTATGAAATTTCTCGGTGTATGACTACTATGAGGGAGCTCAGGTGCCAAACCTCAGCATGTGTAACCCAACACATTTATCAAGAAGAGATGACCCAATGTGTTTGGCCAAACTGGGAGTATGCCTTCCCTCACTGGATGACAAAAAAGATGACATGTTTAAATGACGAGCATATTGTCTGAAGTGTCCTTTTTAGGCCATGGGCAGAGAAATTGGTGATATACATTTGTAGAAGTAAAACTTTTAGGCTTTTTGTTTCTTTTACAAACATCCAAGTTGTTGAGAATTTTGCTTGATAAATCGCCGGTACTTTATAATATATAACATTTTATATACAATATATTATAACTTGATATCTTCCTTGCTAATTCTGTAGTTGCACTTTGCCAGGAAGAGATTGGAAAGCTGTACTGGTCCCTGTAGCTCCCAGTGCTTGCCTGTGTATACCTGATTATCTGGTGTAATCAAGTGGAAGCAAGTGGACCATATGGATTAAACTTTTGGCCTGTTCATTTCTACCATGTACGAGCCAATTTATACCGAGCCTCAAAGCAGATTTGACTTGCCCTAGAGTAAACTTTACACCTTTTTATTAAGCTTGAGCATTCCTAGCTAGATTTAGATACTTGTGAAATAAGTTTTGTCCAGGAATGTGCCCTTCTAGTAAGGTGAAACCCAAAGAACTTTCACAGAATCCCAATGAAGAGAAGCATTGTGCTATTTGCTTCACTGTGCCATCCAACTTACTTTCTGGTTTTGTCAGCAGTATTGTAATTGTATCATGGACCAATAATCATGTTAATTTTATTATAACACATATGACCAGCCATGTCAATTTCCAAAGAAGCATTCAGGAATGACTGATTGGTGAGTGTGGAACCGGAAGTGAAATGAAGTTCTGACTCAGATGAATGCCTCAAATCTTGGAGTTATGCTTTCTTTCACGGCTGATGTATGACTTGAGTCAACTCTAGCATTCATTATGGCTAGCAGAGTATTTCATAAGGCAAAAATATTGGTTATACATGTATGTAAGTGGACTGTATGTTGAAGACCAACCACTAGACTTGGGTCTCATGGGTGCAAATCATGTCAACCTGTCACATGCTTTTCACCTGTCACATGGCTCTCCATGATTGCTACCTGTAAATTGCTAGTTACCTGCAGAGTAAGGGTAGAACCAGGTGTTGATGATAGCTTTTATGATACAAAGTGGCTCCTTGCTGCAGAATAGTTGCAGGGTGTTCTCTCAGCTTGTTATTAATTCAGAAGCAGATTTATCTTTTTTAAAAGCCTGGCAGAAAACAACATACCTACATGCTGACATACTAGTGTCACAACTTTGATTGTTGCTTGTCTAAATCTTAATGAGAGAAGAGTGCTTTGTGACGTGTTCAACATCAACATTATAGTGTACTAGACTAGTAGATTCTGGTTAAAAGTGCTGGTGGCTGTTAGTCAATGCTCGGTAATACCTACCTGCCTGTCGGTATGTCTGCAGAAAATCTATTTCGTACAGTGTCCATGATGAATTTTGTTTACAGTTTTATACCTACAAATTGGCCTAATTTTAACAAACAATGAAGTATAGACAAGTTACATTCCTCTACAAAGGAATGTGATTTTGCATCAACATAGCAGATTACCAAAGAGCAAGGCATGAACATTTCTGGCTTCTTGACTCCAAGACTCACTTAGGCCCGGTTTAGACGAAGCATTTCGCGACAGCGGTAACTGCCGACAGCGGCACGCCGACAGCAGGAACGCCGTCTAGAGAGGATTCCCGACAGCGTAGTCCCGCTGTCATGAAATTTTCTGCCGACAGCTCCGAAACTGTCGGCCGACAACTCAGCGGGAGTCCCCGACAACTTTAAAGTGCGTATAGAGAACTCGCGACAGCGGGAAGTCAGAGTTCAGTCGATTAGCATATGGCGCGGGCTAATTAGCATGTAGCGCGGGGCATTTCTCTCTCTCTCTCTCGTTCAACAAAATGGCGGAGGGTCGTGCACGTGAAGAACTCTGTATCGCACAGTGTGCCCTGAACAAATTCCTGCCAAAAGGTGGCGGGTGCCCTTACATAACGTCAGATCCTCCGGTGGACAGGATCGCCACCTCGTGCCAAAGCAATGGCAGCGGGGAGGTAAGCAGGGTGGATTCTAGCTGCGCGACGTCTCAACAATATCTCCCGGTATCTCAACCGTCTCCTGCGTGCACCCCTTGCTCGTTGCCTCATGTTGGACAAGACGCGAGTGACATACATAAAAAATACAAACATCTGAAACACGGCGAGGAAAAACATTGGCGGCACCCCCGCCATTTTTTTATTTCGTGCGTTACGTCAAAGGTCGCGATAGGTCAGGTTAGGTCACGGCCGCAATCCAGCCGCAATGGGTGTCCTGCCAGACTTCCGGGCGGCGTGTATAAAGACGTCGCGACAGCGGCGTCCCGACAGCGGGAAATATTGCCGCTGTCGCGAAAATCTGTGTATAAACTGGGCCTTAGTAAGTTACTTGTCCATACCTGTAAAGACGGTATTCTTGATCTATAGACTATAGCCATAGACAGTAGACTTTGTGACCATATGGTATTATCATTTATGTGATGATGTAACAATGGAGAAGGAAGCTGAGTTATTTCATATGGACAGAGCAGCAAGAGGCAAAAAGTGCTAGCAGTCTTGGCACCAAGTCTTCTCTACTTTCACTGGGATTGAACACTTTGTCTGAGCTAATCTGGTAAACTGGGAAACCTGGGTGTCTAAAGCCACTGAAAAGAGCCAGTAGTTTGCTCAGTTAGTCCTGCATGAACCAGGTCAGAGTTCGTGACATGGATGATTTACCACTGCTATGGTGGTCTGACCATGCCCATTAAAAGATATTCATTTCGCTTAGGAGTTAATATTTCATAGAGATGGATTTGATTGATTATATGTTGGGACATAAAAGGTCACAAAGTATTGACCTATCAAGATAGGAACAGAAATACAAATTTTACGTCAGATGCTGCAAGACTGGTAACTAATTTATATGTACCAAAGAAAATGTCAAATCTGTACACTATAGAATTTGCCACATTTTGTTAATGTAGCTTTTTTTGCCCTGTGTAGACAAATTGGCCTTAGCATCATTGAGTGTTGTTCACTTACTGTAACTTCAAATGTTTTTGCTTGTGTACATGTATGATTTGTAACGGTTATTACATGCCAATGATTTATATAGAGTTGTAGCCTGATGAAGATTCTACATACTGATCCTATACGATTAGCTAATGGGATATCTTGTAGTCAGGTATCTACAACTATGTTAACCTCTGCTGCACGCTGTTGGTGTAAAGAAAGAAGGGATTTAAACATGGTTGACCTGTTAGGATAACAAGACCATACCACTAAGAACCAGCATCGCCAGTCTTTTCTTTCAACATCTTGGACAACAGGGCAGTGTTCTTCAAGAATGCTGGGGGCTAAGCTAAGAGAGTAAGATATGGGTGACCTGCTAAGCTTCTGCTCCCATCTATGAAGTTACCATGGGAAAAGATGATTTTATTGTAGGGTACTGTAATTCTTGATTTGTTAACGGTCACTTAATTATAGCGGTTTTAGCGGTCACCATTCCACCGCTATAATTTCATTACCGCTACTATTTTCTTCACCGAAGTTTCGCCCCCCTCCCTCTTGCCCGGCACCCAAATTATGTTGGAGTACAAGCTCGTTACGGTACGATCGCAATCACGCTTCATTTGTTGACTACAACATGCACACACCGTACTAGTGATCCACACAGGAATAAGCAAGACACTGATGTTCTTCCAGAAATAAAATATTTATTATACAGAAAGAATTTCATTTTTTTTTACAAATGCAGTGCGTAAACATACCACAGTAAGAATCATGCACAAACATGCCGTAGTTACGCTATGAAATTTTACAGCTTATTTACACGAGGGTATTATAAATATCAGCTTACATTATGACTTAGAAGTTTCTCCGTAAATCTACAGACACGACAAGGCGTTCATCTTGTGCTACTAGAAGTTAATATCGAAAACAATGAGACTTACGAAATAATTCAGCGTCACCCAAGCGTGCAGACAACAAAGAAACAAAATGGCGGCCGGGCGGCACTCTACTCAACTTTTAAACTATGATCAAGAAGCTCTTCTACGAGAAATGCGGCATAAATCTGCTAAATTCTACGGTAGAAGTACAGTCGAAAGTTTAGCGTCATGTGTACTACAAAATGTAAAGCGTCAGTAGTGTGCTACGACTGTAAGGCGAAACGGAAATTTGGGAACCAAGCGTAGTAAAAGAATCAATGGCGTCACCATTTTTGGAAACTTGCGAGTCACCTTTTACGACAAAAAAATACGATTAAACGTTACTGTTGAAGGCTACAGTGTCTGTAGAACTTTCTCCATGGCGTCCTGGATTCCATTACGCTCCCATCCCAGGGCGATGACGCCGGGCTTGACTGTACGCTCGTTCACGGCGCCGTGCAGCAAGTTTGCGTGCAGCGGCTTGAAGGCGGACGGGCCAGGCGCGGGGCGGGGCGCAACGCATGCAAGCGTGTGTTACGATCTTTTTGAAATCACCGCGCACCGCGCCGGTTCAGTGTTCATTTAGTGTTTATTTAGTTCCAAAAACCATCGAAGTGCCTGTTTTTTCTGGTTTATAATTGGCAATGGTCTGTAAACTGCCGACATTTTCTTATTTTCTTTTTAAAAAACCCAGCGTTTTCATGTATTTTTTTCACACATCAGCCATGTTCACACCGCTATAATTAAGTGCCGTGAGCTTGTCCATTTTTCGCCGACCGCTATAATTTCCAACCGCATTATTAAATGGATTTACAGTATCTGTCTTGACACAAAGATACCTAGCCCTTTTCTTGTTTCCCTCAGAAATGAGTAACTGTAATGTGGTAATGTTGGATGTATCATGGTAGATACAAGTCTAGAAGTGATGTCTCACAGAAAGCATGTTTGACCAATCTGTCAGTGGTCTAGCCAGCTGAGTACCTTCATTGACCTTGCCTGTCCTGGTACAGTCAATAGATGGTTTGTTCATTGTGCGTTAACAGTTTGTCATGCTCTTAAGTAAGACCTCCAGCTCTCAGTGTCTTGTGCGTGTTGTTGGGAGGAACTTGACTGGACTTTGGTCAAGATTGCAATGTAGAATTTTCCTATACACCCACTTGTTGTTTGCCCAATGTTCTGGCCATTATATGAACCTAAAAAAACGAACAAACTGTTAGATGTAAGTCTTGATAGCAGGTTTCTTGAAGCCTATGGTGATACGTAGTACATCTGAGACTATTGTATACAGTAGAGATACTAATGGAACTGAGGGGGCCTATATTTCCTTTGAAGTTTTAATAAGCATGGATTTTGGTGCTTAGCTATGAAGCTGTAGCCTAAGAGGTTGTTATCAACACATAAAGATCCACACGTGGACACCCTAATGGTAGGATGAGGACTCTTACATGACACTTGTGATATGATGTAACTCATGTGGCAATCCCAGTGGTAGTAAGGGTGCTTGTATTGTAGAGCTGAACTGAAATGGTCTGTGCTGGACTGCTGGGTGCAAGTGCTGCATGCTTGAGATTTTAACACAATATCACTGCTTACATGTCGGTATGAGAGTACTGTAGATTGTTTATGCTATTCTTAGTTTTGAAAATAGGGAAAAGAAACTTAAGAATCAAGATGATTTGGGACTTCTGTTTTTAAGTTACAGCTGGAAGGCAGGCAAAAATTTCTTCTCCATTATTCCTACAGAAAGAATAAAATCTGTAGGATAAAGAAATGAAATGGAGATAGATGACATGATTGTCGATTGATGTGATGGATAAGATCACTTTGTCAATACTAGTATTCTGTTCATGTATAATTAGCAAATGAGGGTATGTGCATTCATTTATAGCACAGTTCTTCTAGTTGATAAAATCTGGTTGCTCCTTTAGAATCTGCATGTACTTTATAAATATGTAAAAGGACCTCTCTTCACAGATATCTTCCCCCCCACCCAACCCACAGAGTGAGTGGTTCAGTTCCTCTGCTTTCTTCCCCAAAAAGGCAATCCAGACAGACCTGAATAGTGGTCCTTGTTAGCAGCCTTTCTGAAGACATCTGATCCATCCTGCTGGCTGTTCAGCCTGACCTCCTCTGGGTGATGACTGTTTGCTGAGTCAGCTGTTCCAGATTCCTTTCCTGTAAAATGATGAGCAGTTCAAGCCTGGCTTTAGGCAGGGTGTCCAAAAGGATTTGCTGTACACCCACCTCTGCTATGTTCACACGGTGTCCCCCAAGGTTCTTGTGAAATGATGAGCTGTTCAATCTGGATTTAGGCAAAGTGTCCAAAAGGAATTTGCAATGCTCACACCTCTGCTAATGTTCATAAGGCGTCCCCAAGGTCTTCAGTGCTGTTATGGTAGCCTGGGTGCCATCTTGGTTAGTTTATGTCAGCTCTGATAGTTGTTACCCACTGGCCAGTCTAGATGATAGGTCGCATGTAACAGAGTGAACATTGATACCAGTAACCAGGTACCAATGCTAGCTGAGAGGATTGAAAAAATAGTAAAGTGTCATGGTACATGTAAAGTGTAGATCATCCAGTTTGTTTATGCTATCCTTGAGATAATGAGAAATGTCCCTTTGGGACAGTGAGAAATGTTCCTCCGGGACAGTGAGAAATGTCCCTTTGGTATGACAGTTGAGCTAAACTGTTAGAATTGTATAATTATCAACAAAGGCCATGAGCAATAAGTATCCAGGGTTTTTATCTCTCACTGTTGGCAAACATCATTCTTATAACCACTTCAGCCATCATAGACCATCAGGAAGTTTTGTAGATCTGAAAGTTGAATCTGAGCTTATGTTGGGCCCTGCTTTTAATTGGCACCATGACGTAGGTTTTTTATCCAGATTTTTGTAACAGTTTCTAGGGCAGCATTGTGCATTTTTTTCTGCTCAAGCAGCTAGAATATGATTTTCCTGCTGTCTACAGAAAACCTGTTTAGACCCCTTTTAACCAGCAGTAGTGTAAACAGGGTGTTGTGAAAAAACATGGGGAACAGACTGTGAAACATGAACTGGTACTGCTGGTTTTGTTTCCTCTCTCTTGAGAGTGGGCAGGTCTTTTGGGTAGTCATTGTAAGGTGAAAGATAACAGGTGCATGTACAGCTTAGAAGTTTTGTTAATCATACAACATGTGGTTAGTATTTATATATATATAGAGAGAGAGACAGAGACATCACATTTGTAAACAGGTATTTTTTAAAATCAAAGTAAGACAGGTATATATTTTCAAAACTGAATTAATAAGTATGTTGCTGAGTGTCCCATTAGGCCACACCAATTTATTTTCTTGGTTAACGGATTTTTCTAGAAAAATAATGGAGCGGGCGGGCGAAATAAAAAAAAAAATAAAAATTTGAGGACTACCTGCCATACAGCCATGTACATGTAGTAAGGCAATTCATACTGCTTATTAAGTTACAAAATGCTAGTATAGGGCACATTGAACACTTATTGAACTGGAAGGACCATAACTACATGATCAACTTCTGTTATATCCCTTTTAATACAATTATTCGTAACATTTTGTAAGTTACACATCTTTACTGTATGACATCCCGATTCTGTATGTGGGTAACAGAGTAGAGCAGACATAGAGAAGTTCCCCAAAACAATTCTTCATAAAACTAAACATGTTGGTGCAATTTGGTGTTCTCAATATACAAGCAGTACAGTACTTCATAGATATAAAGCTTGTTTTGTGGTGCTTTCGGGTTGATATTATTTTTCGTACACGAGCAAATTTGCAAGAAAAACAAGTTTTACTGCCATCATCATAAAATTGTATGTACTCTAAAACATCACACAAAAGTCACAGAATGTAAACTCTCACAAGCAAATTCATAGTCACAAACAACTTTAAAGGGGACAAAATTTATTCAATTTACATGTATTTACCTAGATCCTGCCTTAGTCGAAAGTTACAGCTTTCTCAAACTGTTGACAAACAAAAACTCGCCATGCAAAATGACTGATCCAATATGGCTTCCACAAGATCGCGTCTGATTGGCTACATTACATCATGTGACTAAGTGCAGGAGCGCCTCTAGCGACATTGACATCAACTGCAGCAAATTTCATGGTAGTCTAGACTATGACGTTTTTTATTTTTATTTTCATTTGGCAAAAAAAGCAAGCGGCGAATCCGTTAACCAAGGAAATAAATTGGTGTGGCCTTAGCTGCCATTAGTGAAAAATAAGAGAACCTAGATCTATGTGCAACGTCACTGTATATTCGTTAAACTAGCTGTTGTATGCAAACACTCATGTCTTCATTATTGTCCTGCCTTGGTGTTATTATGGCCAGCTCTGTATACTCTGTACTGTGTACTCTGTACTGTGTACTGGTATTGTGACTAGATAAGAACACCACCCACACAGTTTGTGCCTGGTGGGGGAGAAAATCCCCACTGGTACAAAATGGGGTCAAGTGGCAGAAAGAAGCTGGAAAATCCTGGAGTACAGCTGCTCATATGTCCTGAGAGAGACAACACTGGCTTTCTCAGGAGAGGCTTTTAAACTTTAAAGGCCATGTGGCTTACCTATCCTGTAGTAATGGGGGCTGGTCATTGATTACCACTACCTAAGAGCATTGTCAGTAACTTCTGAAGAACACATCATACGATATTCACCACTGTTAGACCATGCTGATTATGTTGTGGGAGAAATTTTCAATATTCGGTTATACCTTGCTGGGTTACTCTACCATAACAGACAAGGGTAAAAGTGCATGTAGGGTCACACATACAGATGCACGCTCTTCTAACTACTAATCCACGCAAAAAATTACTCTGACATTCCTGTCCACTGATGTGACGTCCCTGTCACGCATGCATGTAGCTAGAGTAGCCCCCCTCCCCAACTCTATATGTCCTGTGTTCCAGGCACTGACAGATGGTGGATTGAACAGACTGGTGGACACCATTCAGATTATCTAGTTACAGGAATAGAATGTTGAGAAATTACAGGGATCAAAAGATCGCGGACAAAGAGACAGTGCTGGCTACTTCTTTGAAGGAGTGACTTGTCTCATTCTGTCAATTTACTCATCTCTTAACTTGTGATAATTCCTTTCATCCTTCTTTGTGGTAGTTATCATCAGAACAAACTTGCGTAAAGGCTAAAGATGCAGTATTTTGCAATCTAGTGAGACTATATGGGTTTTCACGCATGGCTATGTCAGAAATAGATTGTCTAGTCATTTAATTACTGTATTGCTGGTAAGTCATTGGAACCATGAGCAACCAAGTTGGCAACTATATTGAGGTCCACAAAGTTGGAATACTGACAACTGTAAGTTAGAATTTTAATCCGAATGTTACAGTAAACATTGGCATGCAGTCTGGCTACTGGGTTATATATGTTTGGGTGTTGGTAATTGGAGAAAGTGGATTTCGACTCCAATTCCTTGACCGTGACCAAGAGCATCCCCTCAAAAACTACAAAGAGGAGTTTAGGGAAGCACTGCCAAGTCCCAAGACCATTTATCTGTCTGAGCTATTGACACTATTTGATGTGTTTGTTGTATTAAAGTTCTAAAGTCTTGGGTCACAACAGTAAAGATGCATGGCAAGTATTCATGGTTGCCATGTGCCAAGAAGCTGAAAAAGGAAGGAGAAGATGAAGAGGTCATGTTAGCTGGACACGGGCTAGGCTGCTTGTACAAACGCATCATAATGACCACAGAGAATTTTACATATAGGCCCAATTTACACGGGGCAAAAAAATCATTTGTCCTGGGACATTCGATGCGCGGTCGTGGGACAGATTTTAAAAGCGTATAAACAGGCCCGCCAACGACGCGGTTTTCGTGTGGCACCTCCAGGGTGCGCCACACAAATATTGTCGCGCGTCGGTGGCGGGCCTGTTTATACGCTCAAAAAATCTGTCCTATGACACGTGCCAAATGTCCCAGGACAAATGATTTTTTTGCTCCGTGTAAATTGGGCCATAGTTTGCATGGTCAACCTTCATCTTGATATGGGCTTATCTATGCCCCAAGTTTGCATTTACATCAGAAGCCAGCAAAGTGAGGCTTTATTAGCTCTGATAACATACATGTGACGAACGGGTCGATTCCTAGTTACCCAGCAAGACTTGGGTCAATCAAATCGAAAAGCGTCCACTGGTAATTTTCCTGCTCCTGATTGTGATTGGACAATGATTCACAGCTGCTGAGTTCTCAAAAGATCGGAGAATGATTAGATCATCGTATTTGGGAACGGACTCATCAGTGTAATTAGCGCAGCCCAGTAACTTATAGAACGAAAACAGGTAATGATTGATATGAGTCGATGCAGTGTAAAACAGAACATGTACAAGAGGATGTATACACATTTTCATAGCATGTCAATTGGCCATTATTGCAATGGAGGCTTGTAATTAAAAAAAAATGATATAAAATGTACAGGATTAGCAAGTAATAAGAGTTCTTGCAGGGGAATACAATGTATGTACAAAAGTAGAATGCTGTGAAAAGAAATACATGATATGAACGTGACTATATAACTTATTATGAGCAAGGAAAGTTGTTCTGTCCTGATTGCCAAGTTGACTACAAAATCAAGCCATAATGGCCTCATTATTTTACCCCTTTTAATTATGGATTGATAATCTGTATGGCTGTGATAGGCCTTTACTTCCCATATATCTGTGATAAGGATGTACTTTTTCCAGACTTGTTAATTGGATTACCCCAAATGGCATCACTTTCCTGGCATCTCCCCACAGTAGAGATGATCGCAATGCCTCTCCTGGGAGCTGTAATAACCTAGTGGCACTTGAGGAAGTTCTAATGTAGAGTTTTACGATGGAATAACCTCCAAAGCTGATTTGGCAACCATATGTATAATTTTGTTAAATGGCAGAGAATTTTAAGCTTAACTTAACTTCATTTATTGAAAAATAAAGAGAAAGAAATGCAAAACGACAAGTAAAATTTGCTGAAGTATCACTTTTGTTGTAACCCTAAACTTAATGCGTGACCTGCTCATATTAATTATGCATAATGAAGAGTATGGAGTGCTAACTTAAATTTTCTCCTATCTAACTTCAGATGCCTTTACAGTGTCCCATCCTATTGCATTCCAATTTCAATGCAATCATATTCCATCTCATTCCATGCTGGCATTGTCATATCCATCCTATTCCTTTCCATCTCATCCCTTTTACAAGTTCCAGTCTCTAATATCTCCTCCCATCTCATACCATTACACCCCTCCCTTCCCATCTTAATTCTTATGCCATTTCATCCCAACCTATTATACACCATCACACAGTCCCTTCCATCTTGTACCATCTCATCTCACCCCATCTTACATCCTCCTGAGTTACAGTTTGCAAATAACCCTTATAAATAAGGGCATCCTTTCGTGCACATCAATATTAATGAAAAGCCATCCTCACTACTGAATTACTGGCCTACTTTTCTTCATTAGCTCTATCAGATTTCAAAACAGCTCATCAACAACAACAAAAAAGAAAAAAGATGCATGGTGTGGCTTCTGTAGAATATGAAAATAGGCAGTCAGTCTTAAGATGTGTGATCTATGAATTGTATGGGAGAAATTTTCTTATGTTGGGTTAAAATCTTGCTGAAAAATCTTGCTGACTCATCTAGTAAGAGTGAAATATAGATCTTCTACCCATTCCTTGTCAATGTTGAAGATGGAGCAGGTATTAGCTTGCCACTGGGACTAATTATTTTTCGTAACACTCTCAGTAACCATTTCGTTGATTCACAGATGTGAGCTAGGATATACTTTATAGAATACATGTCGGGTACTAAGAAGCCAGCAGATACCATCTGCATTTGTCTTTGCCTGTAAAGGTGCCACAACTCTTTTGACTAACAGCAGCCTGGATATATCATGATGACATTGCCTCCACTTCAGTTCCCTTTGCCATCATGCCCAGTAAATTACCACAGAAGCAACCCATGATTGCCTCACGTGAGTGACGCTCACCTGAAAATCAATGTTTCCGTATAACCCGGAGATACAGTTGTCTGATGTAAAACTAAGTCTGGGGACATGATCTGAAAGTTGATGACACCTTCTGTGCCTGTAGAAGTGCGTTTGGTACCTAGCTGAAGTCAGGTGGAGTAATCTATGCAGGATTAAACAGGAAAGCTGAGGACAGTGGTGCTGCATTCTAACCAGGAGGGAGGCACATCAGTTACAGTGCATGTGACAAGGAAAGAATTGTGTCAGATGAGAAGTAATTTGAAACGATCATTTACCCTCCTCTACATCTGTTCAGTATTCCTGATGTAACCTCCACTTGAAATGTTGTCCAAGGAAACATTTTAGCCTTGATTAATGTGATAAATTGTGTGACAGGTTTCCTGGACCAGTGCTATTTCTTTAGGACTGGTCTGATATTTATTTGAACAAAACTTCATATTGGTGAATTTTGCAACAAATATCTATATACTTATTTCTAAATAGCTCAGTAATGTGTTTTTTTTCTAATCACAAGGTTGCCTTAGAAATCATTATCCAATGTATCACATGGATAAACATTTCGGTAACCATAGAAACAGGTAATTGACAGCTGGGAAAGTATGTTGACACATCCTTTTATTTTGAATTACTGTATTGATAACTGACATGCATTAGCATGGCACGAATGGTCCTAAAACGTGTTCCCTTCTGTTTACCGTTGGTTGGTACATCTGCGTCTGAGACTGTCACCCAGCACAGTTTGGGCTGGATTGGGTGATGGAGAGTGATGTCAGGCAGGCTGGGAGCTAAATGAGCAGCTTTGTGAGAAAATGACACGAAATAATAGTCTTTCCCCTCCTGACAGCTGGTGCCAACATTCCATTGAGCTGAATACAGCAGACATGTTTAGGAACTGTAGCCCTGTCTGGAAGCAGCGGAAGGGATGGGAAAGCCATATTGGATGGATATCGTTACAAAAATATCTAGGAAGGATGGCTTTTTAGTACATGTATCTCATACTGTAGAAGTAGTGGGCAGTAAGATGTTAGTGTGAAGTGCAGATGTGCAACACTCAGTGATTATGTAACATTGATAAAAGCTTAATCAAAACCTGGTTAAAAGGGAAACCAAATGAAACACACCAAATAAAACAGCTGGATGTTTTATCACTGATGTTGTATGCCAAACTTGTGGTTAGCGCAACATCTGATCCAGATGATGAAAATGCCTGGAATTAACCACTTTTGAGGAAGGCCCCTGATGATCTGATTCATATCTATGGGCAAAATCTGTGGTTACAATAATGAAAAACTGATGGTGATTTGGAAACTTCAGCTTCCTGTGGTAACCAACTGTTGTTTGTGATATAAAATCAAGCTTCTGTAAGAATCAATTAGAAGTGACATTAGCTTAATTATAACATTGTTCATTTTTGGTAGTTGCATTCTAAATTTCAGATTTTTGTCAAGTTTACCTTCTGCGTAAATGCATATTTATACGCCAACCTCTGACCATAAGGATATATCCTTATCTATACAGCCTGCGGCCTTGTCACTGATCTTCTGTGGTGATTAACGTCATTCCCAGCCAATCAGCAGCTAAAGATCAGGTCTTCTCATGACAACCTTTGCCCTTTGACATGTTAGCCAGTCACCTGAAATATTCATGACCTAATATTGGTTGATATGGGGCATGGGAAGTTCAATAGTCTTGCCTGATGTAATGGTGACTTAAATACACTTGTGTAATTTTCCATGACATCAGCCAGTGTAACAATACGGAGGCTCGTTATCTAGGCAGAAGAGGCCTTATATGCCAGCGTTGTATATTGACTCAGGTTAAATCAATAGTGAGCATTGGTGATTGACTACAATTTCAGCAGTGGTAGATATAATTTTCCTATGATGGCACCATTCCATAGCAAGCACATCAACCTAGTCCATAGATAAAATCTATCTACTGTACTGTACTAGGTTTAATAACCAAGAGTATATTATTCTGTGATATAAATCAGATACAAGAGCATTGCTCAAGATTGTGACTTGTTTTGGCTGCATGCTTTGGTGGGGCTCGGAATTGACTTTAAAATACATTATTGTATTGATTCTATTGCCCTACCCCTGACTGCTGCCTGCCCTCTCACATGATCTATGCTGATGCAAGACCCAGAATTCATGATACATTCCTGGACAATCTCATAAAAGTTGTAAGAGGTATCCCTTTGTCAGCTATCCCAGACATGTGACATGGAGAAGTAGATTTATGCACCATCGCAATCATTAGTAACCTACGCGATGTCTCTGGTGGATAAAGCATGATGCCATAAATATGAATTTGGCAAAAAAGAGTCTTACAGTCGTCTGGGAAGGGCAGCCAAGGGTATAGCAGAACATAGATACATGTATATGCAGATGCCGTGAACGTTAGGGATATTTTGTATTGATCGGGAGTCACATGATGCGGCTGTGACCTACAAATTAGTACAATGAAGTTTCTAGAAAGACTTGCCTGTTGACGCATTATAATAGCCCCCATATTTTGTTACACATTATGTAGCAATGTAACAACCATTATTTCTAAATCATATACGTGTAGCCAGCATTATAGATACAACTTCTGGGTTAACTGGTTTAACTGCTTTTCAGTGGAACACATCAGTTGTATGACAACATATAATCAGAATTCTATGTATAGCTACTGTCATGCACTTAATGGCTTCATTTCATGTTTCCTGTGATAGGTTTTGTCATGTCAACCAATCATGAAGGCAGGTGGTGTGTGATTACAGAGAGACAGGGTAGACCTGGAACTGGGAGAATCATCAGGGGGCTCACAAATTCACTTGGTTAGGTTTGAGTGCATTTTAGTATGCACCGAAATTGCTTGTTTTACTTGCAGATTGCATGTGTTAAATCCATTTGGCTAAACAGTACTACAATTGTCTTTATTAAAGGTTGTAAAGATGTAGAGAAAGATCCTGTGACATGTGAACATGACATTTCATATGTATTTTGTGATGTGTGCTACATTAGCAGAAATTTAAGTATTTCCCTTAGGAAAGTACTTAGATTACCTATCGACTGCGTTTCATCCCAGAATAGAAAGTAGACATTTGTACATGTATCTGCAGCTTTTGTTTTTACTTCAGGGTACGGAAGTATTGTTTTGGGTGGCTGAGTTGTGGGTTTGTATATTTGCTTGTCTGGACAGGGTAGGTGGCGGAAGATTAAAGGTCAAGAGGTCAGACACAGGTCTCAGCATCTGGCTGGGAGCCAGCAGGAAGTAGTGGTTGGGGAAATTCAGGAAGCGGAGGATTGTATACTTCCCCGATGTCTGAAATCTCTGATATCTTGTTTCTGTTGTTTCTTCTGTATTTTCCAAGGGAAAGTTTCAATCATGTGCATATAGGTTGTAGGTATTTGTTCACTGACACATTGTAGGCCATGCCTGAATCCTTTCAGATTGCCAAATAGATTTCAACCCTGGCCAGCAAACATACAATTAGACTGACACAGCCGAATCGCCAAACTTGTAACATTGCAAGATTTCTTTATTAGGACCTTCTCAGGTTTTCCAATTAGTAAGACGTGGGATTCCTCTTGTACCATCAGCCTGCCATGTGTTGATTCTTTGAGTTTAGTGAGAAGAGCAAATTCTCGATCACATGTGAAGAGATGCCTTCAGCGCATCTTTAACTAAGCTCTGCTTGGTGGCCACCTGTCACATTACCTAAGCTGGGCCGAAGTTGACACAAGCTGGCAGTATTTAGATAGAAGTTGACTTGAGTCAATTTCGCTAGCTTCATTTTGACCTTCTTTGGAAGATTAACCCTCTCTCCGCTGAGCTGGCCTCTAGGTACCAAATTAGTGTTACGTAGGGGTTAGGCAGCAGGGACAAGCAGCTCAAGCTGGAATATCTGAATATGTAGCTATCACAGAAAGAGAATAACCGTAAGGAGATTTGGAAGACCATCTTTCCCCCAGACACTGCCATGATGACAGCTACATTATTGCTTCCTAAGGACATACATTGTATATACTGTGCCATAATTCAGCAAGAGTAGTGACACTGCGCATTGACTTTTTGTAGAATGACCACTCTGGGGCCGTCCTCGTCGCACCAATCTGAATTTTTTTTACATGGTCATGCCCAGATTGTGCTCCCATTTATTCATATGAAGTTTGAAGCAAATCCATCGATCCGAAGTTGTATAAATCGAAGTTGACAGTAATACATTGACTTTTTGTAGAATGACCACTCACTTTTGACTTTTTGTAGAATGACCACTATTCCTTGCAAAATATCGGCCCTCGCGCAACGGCGGCAAAATCCACCACCACAAACATTTTCAAATAGGTGTCCCATGTATGTCTGCGAAGTTTCCGTGCTTTACAAGCTTGTAAAGTACCTTTTTTTTGGCAAAATGTACGCCACTATCACGCCCCGGCCGCGGCGTCTCGATTTCAACATGGCCGACCTGGTCACGTGGTTGCCTTCCGGGACTGTTCTATAACTTCGGCGGGGAGGGAGGGTGCCAGCAAACCGCAATCTTCCGCGCACGGCAGGCCTGGCACACGGACTGACCGAGCTATTGTACTAATTTTTAGAGCAATTTTAGATCCTCTTTGTTTAGAGTAAATTTTCAATTATTATCATTATGCACTGTTTGTCATTTTTCTGCATATTTTCAGCCTAGTGAGAACGCTGATGTAACGTTACACTTGCATTATAATTTGTATCCAACGTTAACCGTTAGCGTTACCTTATCCAACATCCTCCTTATTATATGATCCATGTAACAGTTATCATTTGAGTTAATAGTAAACTTGGTTTAAAATGTGCCATTATGTAACTTTCCAGTATTTACCATGTCTACATGCTTGAGATATTGTTATAGTCAAGAATGTGTTTAATAATTTTGTATATTACGCTATAATTTTCTTGCTTCTCTGTTTGTATTTTAAAATGAAAGTACAGTATTACGCTTCTCCTGTACTGTCAGCATCAGCTGTACAACTCTAATTTCCAAGTGCTTGCGTTATCAGTTTGAACTTTAAAACTCCAAAACATATGCACAATCTGCCATTATGTAGCCTTGGCCTTCAGATATCCATGGTTTTAAAGTTGATGTGGGAAAACTGCTGTGTTAGTGAACAGTGTGTATCATTAAAGTAAATAATGATATCATTGAAATTATGTACAGTTTATGTCTCTATACACACACACACACATACAAAATGCATACTGGTATTATTGGTCACATTCTCATCTTAAGTTGGCACGAAAACCCACGGCCTGCATGCAAATGAGCTCTAACCTCCTTGGTTTGCGAAGTCCCTCCCACCGGGCCGCACGTGCCCATGAACAGAAGTCTCCCGCGCCGATGGACTGGTCTGGTCATGTAGTACAGTATCACTGAGTATATCATGTACGTACGCAAAGCCACGGCGCCGCTGGATGTGATTGACAAGAGCGGCTCCTTTGACAATCAGGACACAAAGGAAGGCCGACGTGGCGGGGTGTGACGTTCTGAACTTCTTAACTTTATAGCAAGAAGGTTTAATACTTGCTTTTTAACCTCTTTACCTGTTCTATTTTTGTCTGCTTGGATTTACCAAGGATGGCTTTACCATTAATTTTCCTAGAATAAGCAATCTTTGTGGAACTACATCAACAAAGATTAGGAACTTCAGGAACAACTAGTAGTAAATAAAATGAACTTATTCTGACGTCGGGGTAAACAAAAAAAAAAGGCTTCGATCTGTGTGAATACCATGAACAGCATCGTAGACTCGTAGCACAGTACTTCCCATCTTATTCATACAGGCATTCGATTGAGTAAACAACAGTATGAGTTTCAAGTTGTTAATTACTAGTACTAACCTTGTTTCGTTTTCAACAGAATTACTTCAATTGTTTGTTTGGCGGATAGAACTGTCTGGAGGGAGAGAGTCAACTCGGTCCGGGCCGGGCAAGCCGCCCGGCATATGATGATGATGTGAATGACAAAGGCACCCATTCTTGTCAATCATACCAACATATATACAAACAGTGCTCATGATTATTACTAGTATTAGGTTTCGGAAGAAAGAAACACTTTTGGGACACAGCAACAAATCCAGACTACAACCAGGTCTCAGCCATCCATCGTAGGAGACTCCGGTATTTGGACAACATTCTCCGTATGGATCCCTCCAGAGTAGTCAGTCCTACCCTGAAAACCTACGTGTGCGGAGGAGACAACCCGCCTGAAGGATCCCTGCTGATGGACTGTGAACACTTACCTTTTGAACAGTCGGAGGAAAGCTGTTCCTACCGCTTGGTCTTGTCATTAGAATTATAAAATTGTTTTGGCGAAGTTCTGTTTGTTCTGGTTCATGTTCCGTTTTTTTTTCCGTTCCGTTCCGTTCATGTTTCCTATTTTTTTGCTAACACACATTTTACTTTGACAATTATTGTTACTAACGTTTGTTAACATGTTTTAACGTTTGAACAACCAAAGTACTAATATACAATGTTCAAAACGTAACAAAGTTTCCATTCATAAGTTCTTGAACGAACGATTATTATTTATGTAATGCCCACTCTTTACTAAACTTCTATAATAGGTAAGTCATCGTCGACATTGAACTGCACCGCACCGGACAACGAAATAACTCTACCCCGGGCCTGCGGTAGGTTTGTAATCTATAGAAAAAGTCAACTGTATGACTATGAAACCTTGCTGATAGTAGATGATTTTAGGGACGAAACTTTTTTTTTAATTTTGACAGTAAACTAGTATGAAAACTGCCAGGCTTCTAATTAAATTTCTGCACCCAGTTGTATGACGGTAGTGCCCACAACCAGGAATCGAAATACATGTGTACTTTGTTGTTCGTCCCTTGGCGTCGATGAAGACCAAGACTTCGTGTTACTTCCTGTGAGTCCGTAGGTGACTATTATATAAATGAGTCCGATCTTCGCACGGAAGTGTCGGCCACAGATCACATGTAAGTTAGTAACTTGAAAAAAACAATATTTGCCTTATGTTATCTAAAACACGAATATACTTCAAGTTTAAAATGTATGAACACAAAACCAGTCAATGGCAACGGGTGAAACGAACACAAAAACGAACAACAGTACTACTAGCTAGTACGAACCAGAATTCAATCGACAAAACGAAATTTCGTTCAAATGTGTCAATCTCAAGAATGAATGACTATGTTTGTAGAAACAAGGGGGTATGTTAGTAGGAACAAGGGGTATGTTAGTAGGAATAAGACTATAAATACTGTGAGTAACGTAATGCTAAAAACTATTAAACTATTAAAATAATGATAAAAACTCTTGAAGAACATGTCGGCATTCAGTATTCTTCCTCATGTAGTGTTCTTATACGCACCTGTATGTTTAGAAGAAAACGTACAAAAAGTTAATAATCTGTCAAAAATATATCTTATTCTACTAGTATTTAAAAATGGGGGATTTTGTAACTATGGCTGAGTTCTATCGACGGCACAAAGTAAAGCACCCTTCATTTCCTCAGTGTTATTAGCCGTTTTTGTTGAAAATTTACTGTGAAAGAGCGCCGTGCGCGGAAGATTGCGGTTTGCTGGCACCCTCCCTCCCCGCCGAAGTTATAGAACAGTCCCGGAAGGCAACCACGTGACCAGGTCGGCCATGTTGAAATCGAGACGCCGCGGCCGGGGCGTGATAGTGGCGTACATTTTGCCAAAAAAAAGGTACTTTACAAGCTTGTAAAGCACGGAAACTTCGCAGACATACATGGGACACCTATTTGAAAATGTTTGTGGTGGTGGATTTTGCCGCCGTTGCGCGAGGGCCGATATTTTGCAAGGAATAGTGGTCATTCTACAAAAAGTCAAAAGTGAGTGGTCATTCTACAAAAAGTCAATGTATTACTGTCAACTTCGATTTATACAACTTCGGATCGATGGATTTGCTTCAAACTTCATATGAATAAATGGGAGCACAATCTGGGCATGACCATGTAAAAAAAATTCAGATTGGTGCGACGAGGACGGCCCCAGAGTGGTTATTAGTGGTCATTCTACAAAAAGTCAATCCCGTGACACTGTATGCAGAATCCAGATGTTATCAGTTGCAAAACATGTTCAGTAGAATTGCCTCTGCTGAGAATGTGTCCTCCCAGTAATCGAAATTGATCCCCTACTCCTGTTGTTTTTATGAGTACCCCTGGCAAGAGAATAATTATTTTTTTGTTGAAAGTGTTTCTACCCTCTCCTCCTGACCTACTTTTAGGCTTTATAATACAGGCCTGGAAAGTTTTTTCATCAGGTAGGAGAAATTTGATGCAGAAGAAGGCATGTTTTGACCTAGCTGATATTTTCCAGATGTGACCTTTGGCTCTCAGCAAGCAGAGATGCACTTTTGTACTGATGGTTGTTTTCTCCAATTTAGAGATAATGAGGACATCCCAGTTTGCATCAGGATTAAGGTTTTAGGTGCATGTGCTAAATTTGCAAGGTGGTTGCAGTAACTGTGCCTGCCTGTTTGGTGAATTAGATTGCTTGTAAAACATTCAGACTGGATTGCCAAAGGGAAGGGAAAACATTCATAAACTTGACAGGGCTCAAAATGCTTTGATTACAGGTGCAAGTGAGTCGTAAAACCACCTGTAGTACACTCATTTTGGCAGAACGGCAAATTCTGAGATCTACAGAGGTGAATTGTTATATGAGTAGACATAGCTTCTTCTAATGAGACCATTTGACAAAAGCTACATGGACATTAATGAATTTAGTCATTAGCCTGCCTTATTTGAAAACGAACTGAATGGCAATTCCTAGTCACTCAGTAAAACCCAAAGAAGTTGAAAGAAGACAACATTAGTGTGACTACCCTGAGGGTGTATTGTCAGAAGCATGATGATACTAGATTTTCAAGGATGGCCCAAAGATTGGTTCCGATAGTAAGAGTATGTAAACATGATGTGGAGGAGCGTGTTAGGGCACAAAAACATTGGATCTGTTAGCACCTGCTGTTTGTATGTAATAAACCAGGCCTACTCAGGAGTGCTGCGAGTAAAGACGAGATGATAGATCTAGGCCACAGTCTGGAGCCACAGACGGTTGGGTATGGAAGCTAAGGTATCGTTAGAATTTTAGGCCAAAGTTTGTCGTAGCATTTACCCAGAAACTTAGTCAGAATGTCAGTTGAAAACTCCCATGCAAAGCTCAAATCCTGCAGTCTGCTTTATCAAATGATGATTGTCACCCAATCTAGTGCTGCTTGCAATATTATTGTGTTTGTACCAGAAGAAAATGGCTTTCATGTTGAATCAGGTGGGAGGGATGAAATTAGTGCAATATTTCATCTGCGACCCACCAAAGTTGATGACCTCTAGATAATGTAAATCCCCAAAGGCAAAATACTAACTGTTTACTGCTACTTCTGTCAAAGGGACAACCTTCTGGTGTTGCACTGCATTGTGGGTAGGCTCCCAGTCCAGTCAGTCAGGGTTACAGGTCAGTTATGGTCCTAGCCTTCACTCCAGATCTGACCTCTTTATCAACCTCACTCATCAGAAATAAATGGCCTCCATTACTGATAATTGAACAGGAATGGCCACACCCTTTGATCAACCCAGGTTGTCAAGAAAGCTGCACTGAACGAAGTTAGACTATTGAAATAACCACCTGCAACCAGAAATTTGAAAAAAAAAATATTTGAGGCTGCAGAAAAAGGTTGCAATTTGATTAGCTGAAAGAATACATGCTCTGTTTTATGAATTGCATCATGCAGAAAACAGAAATGTTGAGCCCTGACTACTTATGCACACAAAGTTGATTTAGATTCTGGAAGAGTAGTTCATAATGCTAACACAGTTACACATGTACGTCAGAAGACAGATGTACTCCGATAGAGCGAATGTGTTTGGCATTCCTCTTCATTAACACTACTCACTGCTTCTTCTAATTGGCTGCTCTCAATAAAATACATCAAATTGATATTAGCATCAACTTGATAGCCTACTCTTTGATAATGATAGTAACCGTCTGCATAATACAAGAGGAGAAACTTAGAAAGCGTGCATGTTTACCAAAACACAACCACATGATGTATGAAAATATAAGCTCAATATAATTACAATCCTTAGGGATGGTCTTTAGGTTGTTGTTGTCTTGTTGTTTCATCTCTCTGCATCACTCATTCCACTTCATCAGTTCATGTAAACAAAAGGGTAAATGACAGGCAATTTTACTAAAGAAAGGCAAAGGAATTTACCAGGAGATAAGAACTCCAAACTTGCAGTGCAAGCAGGTGGAAAAGTAGGTCATCCAATGTATGTTTTGTAAACAAAGCAAAGACAACTTACATTGTTGTTTAGTACCTTTTGGGTGGTAGAGGATCTTTGCCAGACAGTGCTAAAGGAAGCAGGAAAATAACATCTCTTTAGTTTAAGATTTAGTTTCAGCCTCTTTTCTGTCACACCAACAAAATCAGACAAATAGACAGCAGCTCGTTGCAGAAATTTAAGAACAACATCCATGGATTTTTCATTAGCAGCTGACCTGCCTCCATCGATTTATCATAACCACAACACAAGATGCAGTGACCCACCACCATGTCTTTGTTGAAGCAAATTGGATTATCATTTAAAAACCTTTCAGGGTTTTTTTTATTGTCAAGCTACAGAGGATACTCTGCCACCAGTCAACTCTTTTACAACCTGACCTCTCTACCCTTAGAACATTAACTGTGTATCACCACAACTCTCCAACTATGTCTTATTTTCTTCATCCCTTCCTAGAGAGTAGTAACTACAGCTTTATGACGACTATCAAGTTTATGCCCGTGGGATAATTTTGTCTTCAAGGATAAATATATAAGAGTAAAAGAACAGGTGTTTCTAGAAAGAGTAGCAATTGTGGTTGTTGATACCATTTTCTATTGCCAGAGGCAACCAGTTGTTGGGTAGTCCTTTATTTGGTTACCAGCATCTTCTTTGTCCTTGGTGATAAGGGTTTCATAGGAATGCTCATTAAGGCTGTATGTAATACTAGTTGACGCTTATCAATTTTATGTTCATCAACAGGTCACTGGCTTTCTTTTGCATCATGTGGTGTCAAAAATCTTAATTGTGTATGATGAGGAAGCCTTAGGGAATGCATATAGTATATACATTACTGATTACAGCAGTGGAGGCCTAATTAGTATGTTTTCCCTAAATATGGTGTAGAATGCAATACAATAGTATTACAAAACAGCTAGAGAAAAAAAGAGAACATGAAATTTGTTGTACAACTTACTGTTTCTCTAATTATGCTATCTGGAAGATAAATTAAGAATCATTTTGAGCAGAGTGTTCTGGCAGAAAAAGTGCCCAAGTTGGAAGCAAAACAAGAACCTTGTATAGCAGGTGATAAAATGGTCTATCGAGCACAGATGAATGGGCTGTGTTGCCTCAAGCAATGTGAGATATGTAAGCAGTGATCTTCATGAGATGGATGATAGTATTCATGACCATAACCTAAGGTCAAGGCAACTGGGTAGTGAAGTATTTAAGATTGTGGCATAGGTACACACTCAAGATATGCCTGTGTTTACACCAAGATATCTCTGTATGTTTACTTTTGACTGGTCATAAATTGTAATGACCTGTGTGTTGTAAACAGCAGTTAGCCACTAAAATACATATGTACCAAAAGGACTGTTCCATTGCTATGTTGGACAGAGTGTGGTCTTCCATTGGAATGAGATGCAGCTGTTGAGGCATGGGACAGACACAAGGCCTAATCATATGTATGTTTACATTGTGTGGCAGATAGCAAATTTGAAAAAATTGTTTTCATGATTATCGTAGATTCTATAGTGTTTAAATGGCAATATTTTCATTGGGGTGACAGGAAAACTTAGACTAAAACTGCAGAACTTTCTCACCCACAGTTCAGAGTTCAGTTCATCCTCACCCACATCTAATGAGAAGAATATTTGTTTTGACGTCTGTTGACTGTGATAGTCCTAGAAGCTCCTTGGTCAACACCATTTTCTTTCACCTTTGAGTATGGTACTCATCTAACTCCTCCATGGCCTGAACTTTGTCAAAGAAGACATAATGTTCTGCATTCCATTTGAAATAGTCCTCTGTAGACTGCTGTAGCCTGACCAGGTCAGAGTAAAGGAAAATAAATCAGGCACAGACCTGCAGACATATGCATGGCAAAACACTCAAACCAGTACAGCTTCCAGCCAGAGGCTCGTGGATGGGTATTATCAACTTCACTTACATGCTTGAAAACTCAATGTTTGTTCTAAGTTTATTAGAAACACTTCACACTGACTTACGGCTGGTAGGTAGCTTACTAAACATTTGTGAATGGATAGTTGGTGGTGGAAATCTCACTTGCCAGATGTCCAGTTGCCTAGTGACTTTGCGCCCTGGTGTTGGGGAGGGCGCAGAATTGACAAGAGGCCAGACTCGCTGCTGGGAAGCCAAATTAGGCAGGGGGGAGGTAATCTCCAAGCAGATGTTGGGATGGACAAATAAGTTTTCTGACTGGCTGTTTTTTCTAATATTCTAGAGCATTTTTTAGGATAGAGGACTGTCAGAAAAATAGGCCAGTCAGAAAACTACATAATTGTCCACCCCAACATCTGCTTGGAGATTAGGGAGGAGGGTGAAATTTAAAAATGAGAGTTGTGTGGGCTGTACCATCTTCTGAAAGTAGCTTGTGTATCTATGGCCATCTATCCAACACTGTATAAGATAATTTTGTTTGTAGTTATGTTCTGAGTCTCTGAGGAGAGTCTGGAGCAAATTCTGTCAGAATGATGTATGAGAGGGCAGGCAGTCTAGTTAGCAGTCAGGATGGACCCAATAGGATGGATGCTCATGTTACACACTGGCAGTATTGGTATCTCACAAGGCAGTGGCAGAAGGAATTCTAAAAGGAAGTCAGCTGCACCAGTGACATTCCCTAGCATTTATAAATCATCTAGGGCACAAGGGTCCATGGGAAGTATTATGAGTCACCATTGGAAAGAATGTATTATTGTACTAATTTGTAGTGTCTTGTATCTGGACTGAAAGGGAAATATGATTTACATTTTTTTTCTGCATTTGTGTGCATGAGATTCAGGCTAGAATGCATAGTTAGTTAGGAGTTGAAGCTAGGGGAAGTGCTGTGGAAGGAGAATGCTATTTTGTCGGGCATTCTGCCAAGATATATCTTGACCTGGGTGTGATAAGTTCTCTGTTGATGGCACCAGAAGGAAGTGGAAAGTTCCTGTCAGCCCCAGATTACTGCCAAAGACAGTAAAGAGATCCCAAAAGAAGCCTAATCCTTGTAAGGTCTCAGGGCCTGGTGAGGTCTGTTTAGATTGTTGCCAGTGCGTGCATACTTTACAGCAAGGCTGAGTTGCACACATATTCAGAAAACATTAAATCTGCATAGCAAATGCAAATTTTCTAAAAGTCAAACTGGGATGACTTCAACCTTTGTAGCATGACTCACATGTACACTGTCAGCGGCACACGTGCATATACTCAGTCACGAATGTCAGACTTCTATCATAACACTTCTAAGAAATCTTCAGTGTTTTAGGCTCAACAGGTCACTGACTTCCCTAAAAAGGATGTTAGTACTACAAAGTGGGACAAACACTTTGTGTATGGTAGGACAGGTGTTAGATGATGTTACAGAAAACAGGAATACATGGCAGGATAACTGTTTTGAGGTATTACTAGTACTTTTCCCCAACAGTTAGAGGAAACAAGCATAAGAACTGTGTTGGAAATCAGACCTAGGTGTTTACCCCTCTTTGTGTTTACCTGTTACTTTGCTTACTTGTCAGAAGATGAATGATGGCCCCTTTCATCTTTCTCCAGAGAGACAGGTTTCAGATGTCTTTAATCTATTTTGTGTTCCCTGGAAGTGGGTCAGAGAAGTTGTGTGTATTTGTATTTGACAAGTCAACAAATAGTTGAAATGCCCATGTGGATGTTTTCTTCCAAACTGCTGGACTCATAATAGAAGAAGTGATTTAAAGTTTGAAGTATGCTGTTCAGCTGATGTTGGCTAACCAAATGTCAGAGATTCAAGAACACCTATTTTGTGTGTTCTCTTCATAATCAAATTGCTTACTTTATCCAATATTACTTTATCCAATACTGCAGCAGTACTTGTCAAAGAAACCGAAATGGTTTTCAAACACGTACCTGCTAACGGAATACTCCGACGAACAGGCAAACACACTTGTCCTAGATTGGAAGACCAAAAACAGATTTTTCCCTTCACCTCAGCGCGGTAATGGGAAAAATCTTGAGACTAAAGCAGGCTTCAAACATGAATTGGACAAATAACTACTCAAAGTCTTATAGTTATATTTCTGTTATTCTGTTATTTCTTAATATGCTCCAACTGTCCAAGGTACATTTGTATTAACTTAAGTCTGGCACAAACAAAACACATTTTAAAGATGTTGAAAAATGCTCTATCTCAATCTCCAAGTAGATGTTGGGGTGGAAAATTGTCAGACTTTTCTGGTGGCTGTGGACTTCAAGAAAAGCTAGCGGAGCATAAAACATCACAATTTTCCACCTCAACATCTGTTTGGAGATTACTTTCATCAGGCAATTTCAGCAAGTGTCCACAAAACCAGGTGTGCCAGGGTCTTGACTGATAATTTATCGAACTGCTGGGGCTTACACTTGTCACCTTAAGGCCCCTTTTGTGTTTACCTTAGGCAGTGGCCTTGTGTGTGGTAGACATTGTATAAATCAAGCCCACCTGGTAGACTGTAAACATGCAATGTATTCATTTCTGTGACTGCTGGAATATGTGAGGCCAAAATATATATTTTTCAATCCATGATATTTATAGTATCCCTGGTCATGAAGTATATTTTGGCTGTTACCGTAGGCAAGACAGTTATTCTTCGAAATATTTCTAAAATCAATCTTTATGTTATTAAATGTTGTTAAAATATTCTGAAAGTTACAGTATAGTTTATGAGTAAGTAAGACATCTTTTCTATCCTTAAAAAGACTGTTTAAAACTACCAAGATTATAAGTCTGTTAAAATTATAATATTAACATTACATATGTCACTGGTGTGGGATGTGCACAGAATATTAATGACCTCTTCCATGTGTGCCTTCTAATCCTTACAGCTTTGGAGTAAGCCATCACTTTGCATTGTAAGCCTCCACTTTGGCTGACATAACTGTTACGCACGTGCCAAATGCTGAAGTCGTGCAGCCCAGTTTCTCGTAATTGGGTTCTTCAAATATTCACAGGAAACAACATGTATTGTAAGCAAGCAAACCAATTACATGTACATGTATATCCTATGCAGATTGAGGAATGTGTCACGTGCAAAGCACTGCTGGTCAGTAATACTGCTGCTGCTACTAAAGAAAGGTTCTGTTGGTATAAACATTTTAGCAGGTGTTGAACATGGCATCTTTTCAAATAGCTGCTTTTTTACAAACTACTTCCACAATTTGCCAGACTCTTCACAGATCCGTATTAGGCCACACACCCTGTCAGTCACTAAGCATCACGGAATCACCTGCGTAAACTACAAAAATAAAGAACAGTAGTCCAGTTTTACTGAAGTGTGAAAAGAAATATTTGTGTTGCGTGATACGGCCTGTTTCCGAGCACCCTGACCCAGGAATGAGATCAGGATACTTCTGCTAGAAAATAAGATACTTGTGATGCTCAGGACTCCTCTGTGATTCATGTTTCCAAATAGCAATTTCTGCCCCCTTCCTTATCAGATAGTTTTCAGGATATAGCAGTGAAAGTCCCCAGGGTATCAAAATATTGAACACAAGGTAGACTGGAGAACTGTGTACTTTAAAACATAACCCTCAATTTGGGACCATACATGTGTAAGTTGTTGTGGGTCGCAGGCATTGTCCTGTCTGAATACAGACCTCCCAAGAGCCATACAGTCCAGCTGCTGTTTGGAGGAAGGATAATGTCAGTCACTACCTGGAATTGGGTCAGAAATTCAATGGTTTAAGTTAAAAATGGCTGGTGATGCAAAACATGTTTGCGCTGGAAGTCATCATCAGACAGTTATCTGTAGTCTTGTCCGATAGTCTCATCTAAAATTACACTTGTGTACAGTTTGGTGACTGTTTTGGACAAGCATACACATAATATGATGATCAGAAGTTTGTAAATGTTGTTCAGCAGTGTGTTTAGTTTTCTCTTCAGGACTTAAGTCTTTAGTTTGTGTAAACATCAGGTTGTCTCATGGTTGAATGACAATGTCACAGTTTTTGTTGTACTACAAGAGTCAATAACAACTACATACTCAAGATGTTGCTTAACAGAAGTGAACAAACTCAGCACTTTTAAGTTTTGCATCATAAGAAAGATATAATCTTTAAAGCCTCACATAAATTTTAATGCCTTATCAGTGTCAAATAAAGCTCAGCAAGCTTTCCACAAGTCTACAGGAAATAACCAAGTTTAGAGCTAATTTCAATGCTAAGACGGTTGTTCAATTGTTTTTCCCTACTACAGAATAGCAAGTTGAACAAGACAGAGCGCCAGAGGTTCCGCGAGGAGGCTGAGCTACTTAAGGACCTGCAGCATCCAAATATCGTGCGCTTCTTCGACTACTGGGAGGTCACAGGCAAGAACAAGAAATTCATCGTACTGGTCACTGAGCTGATGACATCTGGGACTCTAAAGACGTAAGTGTTCTTGGTGTTTTCAGTTTTGCATTGAAGAAATAATTGAGAAGTTTATACAAATGTAGATCTTACACCCACGATAACTTGTGTACCTTCCACTGAAGATAAAAAACATACCTTCTTGTAAATAAGCTTTTGATGCAACAGTTTTCTATCTTTTAGCTTTATGAGTTATATTTGCACAGGAATAATACAGCTGAAACACAGCAGGAGGTATTATTTGTACACATTATTATTGTTCTACCTTTGCTTTACAAGTACTTAATCCAGGTGTTCTCTCCACCTCAGGTATCTGAAGAGGTTCAAGACTATCAAACCTAAGATCATGAAGAGCTGGTGCCGACAGATCCTGAAGGGTCTACATTTCCTGCACACCCGGTCCCCGCCCGTCATCCACCGCGACCTCAAGTGTGACAACATCTTCATCACCGGCACCACGGGCTCCGTCAAGATCGGCGACCTGGGGCTAGCCACCCTGAAGAACAAGTCCTTCGTTAAGAGTGTGATTGGTTAGTTTGTGAAATCAGACTTTCTTATGGAGAAGTGTTTCAGATATTGGGTTATGCAAACAGTGAAGGATATCTGAAAGCACTGCTAAGTAGTGCTACATGTAGCTGCTCATAAACATGGGAGCTTTTGATGTTAATGATGAAAATGTATTTAGAGTCTTCAGGTACTGTTTGGGGTTGGTGTTTTGAACGAAAGAAAGACAGGAGTTTTTTTATGCCCGGCATGCATACAGTATTCTCTATCGCTGTTCCAATGCTATAATTTTTCCATTCATTCTGCTAAATTTGTGTCTTTATCACATATCTGTAGGGACCCCAGAGTTCATGGCTCCTGAGATGTACGAGGAGCACTATGATGAGAGTGTGGATGTGTATGCCTTCGGAATGTGCCTGCTGGAAATGGCTACATCAGAGTACCCTTACTCTGAGTGCCAGAATGCTGCCCAGATCTACAGGAGGGTGACAAGTGTAAGTGCAAGCCTTTGTCATAATGTTTGGGGTAAATAAAACTGCCTGCATCCTGCAGATTGAATCTTGAAGCACTGTTAAAAGTACCAGCTTATTTGACACATTCTCTGGAGTAGACAAGACACTTTGTATGTGCTTCCTCACAGGGTGTGCGGCCAGAGAGTTTTCAGAAGCTAGAGTCCCCAATGCTGCGTGAGATCATCGATGGCGGTACTCGTCAGAGGAAGGAAGAAAGGTACAGTGAACAGGGAGGGTACTAAGCCTGACTCTTTGTCAGTTTGTAGTTGTTACCTGGGATGCTACAATACTCAATGGCTGGTCCAAAAATTACAGGAATGTGTATACTTTCTTGTCACAAATATGTGACTGCCAAACAAGTGCACTAATATTCTTCCTACTTGCAGGTTTACAATCAAGGAGATGTTACAGCATGAGTTCTTTGATGAGTCCACGGGTATGTACGTGGAGTTGGCAGTTCCTGCAGGTGAGCAGTCGGACTCCAACTACCAGCTGCGTCTGCGAGTAGAGGACCCGAAGAGGAGGAGGGACAAACACAAGGATGACGAGGCCATCGAGTTCAGCTTTGATGTACAAAAGGACAAGCCAGAAGATGTTGCAGCCGAAATGGTGAGAATATTGTTTTCAGCACCCTTGTCACATGATTTGCTGTCAACAGGGTGATTTGGAGAAAATAAGAAGCTAGGCAATATTTTCAGTTGGTTGCAAAGAGGGACAGTAGTTTGTTTTGCTTGGAAGATGTCTGTTCTTTGTATGTAAGTGCAACATATAGACAGTACTGTCATCTAGATAGAAAGGACACTTTGCAGTAGGAAAGTTTGAAGCTATTTATGGATGTTCACACAGTTTTTCCTGGAGTCATCAAGGAAAAGATAGTCAAAAACTCTAGCAGTGTTACAAACTCTAGGGGTTACCATAGTCACTCTAAGTATTTTTTTCCTTTTTTTATTTTTCTCAGGTGAAGTCAGGGTTTCTCCACGAGGAAGATCGCATGGCGGTAACCAGGTCTATCCGTGACCGCGTCGCTCAGATCAAGGCCTCCAAGTACCGACTGAATATCCAACAGGAGGACGAGAAAAGGAAACAGGAAGGTGAACAGAAAATGCAACAGCTTCAACAGCAGCAACAACAGCAGCAGCAACAAAGCTCCCAACATCAGCAGCAACAATCGCAACAACAAGAGGTATGGGAACATGTTTTCTGCATGTCTTTGGAAAACCTTTTAAAAAGTGCAAAAGAAATATTACTTGAGGAAAAAATAACTTTCCCTGAAAACTTTCTTGTCTGTTGAAAGAATACCTGCCAATATTTCTGGCCACTTTATTAGTGAAAAGTTTTATACTTAACTGCTATTTTTGTACTAAAGATGTTGGTGGATTCTTCTCTTGAAGTTTTCAGTGTCAAGATCCCTGGACCAGTCAAAACATGAGCATTTCACTTAACCACTACTGGTATGTAACGGCATGCTGAGTTGACATAGATACAATGTTGTCCCTGTAAGCACAATGCTGCACTTGGTCTTAACACATGAGGTTGTGGCGATGATACATGTATGTACTTATTTGGTACTGGATGTATTGTAAAATCAACAGCCTTCTGAACAGCAGCAGCAGCAGCAAAAGCAGCAGCTTCATCAGTCTCAGATTCAGTCAGATCAACAGCAGCAAGTTGGTCAGCAGATGATTCAAACCCAGGAGTCTGGCATCCAAGCAGAGAGCAGAGATCAGGAGTCTTCACAGTCTAACTTACCAGGTTGGACAGGTACGTCTGCCTCGGTTATGTGTCCCTGATTTGCTAACGTTATTGTCATGTCCTGTGATATGTTTCAACTGTGAGCAAATGGTATAACTGTTTTTATATCATACCCGGGCGGCGAAACAGTGCTCCCGGCCGTGTTGTATTCTCCCGTACGACCGGATGTATAAAACGGGCTTCCATAGAACATTCGAACGCGTTTCGCTCCAACCGTGTGCGCCGCTTTCGAAAATTCGAATACAGAATTCGGACGTTGGAATGGATGTTGAGCAGTTTTGTTTGTTTAGGGACACCAAATTGTCGCTCATTTCGCCTTGAAAGACGTGTTTTCTAAGGTGGGTATGATATAAATAGCATACAACACGATGTATTCCGCATCACCCTCGGTCTCGGCCCTCCCGCGAGTCGGATCGCGGTCGGGCCGATACCTCGGGCAATACGGAATACACCGTGTTGTATGCTCTATGTATGTTCCTTTTATGAGCAAACTGTAAATTTGGCCACAATTGTCAAGGATCAAGTATACACCACACGTCTGCAGATTCCTATACATGCAGCAGTGTTTGACAGGAAGCTAAAAAACCAATTTTGCATTTCCTCATTTTTGTCCTGCAGACATTTCGTTCCTTTTTTATCATTATCAAGGTTTCAGGTCTAGCCTTTCTGCATATTTGAACAAAGCGAAGTTCAAACTTCAAAGTCAAGGTTATGCGATGAGAAAAACAGGATGTAGTGATTATCAAGTCCTGCTGTCACAGCCCTCCAAGAGAACATAAATCATTCCAGTATAAACAGCTCTGCCCAGCCTATGTATTTCCCAGCATTCTCTGCATAGTTGGAGCTGTTATGTGTGGAGGAACCGAGGCTTGAGATGACTCGGCAAAGTGTTATGTTAGCCAGTAAGCCCCTCATGAACACTGTATCTCTCCCAAGTAGGATTTGGTGAAGTATGACAAATAAGAAGTCATGGGAGGCAATAACAGCAATCTGTCAGTGTCAGAGGCAACATTTACCCTGGACTTTTCACTTAACCTGATGGTCACACCAGATATCACAAAAATGATACAAGTTGGCAGTTTTCAGTATGTATCTCTCTGGTTTTGTTTTCCCTGAATTTTATTCACATCTTCATGTCTTAGATAAAGTCTGTGAAATGTTTGTGCTGGGTGAAGTGTTGCTGAAAGAGGCATGTAATCAGGAAGTTTGAAAAGAAGGATTGTGCAAGTTTGGAATGCTGACAAAGAAGTGGTGATATTTTGTGAAATACTCGAGTGTTCAAGCTGTCTGTGTTGTCTTGTCATTGTGTTGTGTATGTCTTTGGAAGGCATTGGCATATCAGAAAATCTATGCAGTGCAGCATGCCTGTAGGCAATGTAACACCTGCAAAACCTGTGCTGTACCTCAAGGGGAAGAAAACCCACTTTTCCAGCTCTCATGATACCAGAAGCTATCGCATTTGTTAAATCTTTCAGAAGGACCTTCGCTAAGCATGCATGTCCACAGGGATTGTCCTTCAGAAATGAACATTTGTTGAGTAGACAGGTTTTGAGCAAATGTTGACTAATTTGCCTAGCAATTGTCTCCATCATGAAACCAGATTTCGGTATGCCTCTTAACAGATTGCTGTGTATTACACTCTGGCATATAGGTGATAAATGTTGTCTTCTCTTAAAAAAAACAATGTATCTATAAATCGTCCTCCATTTTTGAACACTTGAGTCTGAAACTTTTCCAGAATTTCAGATGAGAAGGAAAGGTTCAATGACTTCACAGACAAGTTGCAATGCCATACATGAAGGTGCATGTGTGTCCATACATACAGGTGCATGTATGTCTATGTCATGTGCTCATAAAAGGCCATTAAGCCTCGGTATTGATGATTAAAGTGGCATTATTTCTCTCTCATTTCAATGTGACAAAAGTTTTCAATGACAATAATGCTCCCTAATCATCATAAAACCTTTATATGGAGTTCTAATTGTTAAAGCAACTTACGCCAGGTACTAAAAAAGGAGCATTTACCCACCAGCCATGACCTCACCTTGGTCAAAGCTATATTGTTCAGTCAGTGTCATTCTAAAACTTTCATTCTCTTCCCTGCTTGTCATAATTATGTCAGGCGTGAGAAAGTTTTCCTCACAAAGAAGAAAACTATTTTTATTTTTAATGTCTGGTAACTTTGGTAGCTTTGTTGCTATAGAATAAAGCTCTAAGGCATTTTGCAAAGGGCATGTCATTTTTTTAAAGCCAAGAAAGGGTGTAGACGACTTACGGGATATATGAGACAAAAGTGTGGCAACATCACGTTTGACCAGGCACAGAGGGTTGACCCTGGAACTACCTGAACAAAAACATTTGCTTCAGGCAAAACTGCATTTAAATGCCATTAACCTGATGTGCCAGAGGGGAGAACGTGCCATAGTACTACTGTAAATACTGTAAATATTCACGACGGTCTTAATTTCTTGGTTTTTGTGGTGACCTGACAAAATCATACCACCGCAAACAATACAAATTTTCTGTAAGTTATAGTATACACTCTGTGTGCCCACCACAAACTTTAAACATGGCAAACACCACCTTTTCCCCACAGCTGCAAAATTAAGCCCTCGCAAACTTAAATAATTTTACTGTATACAGTGTGTACTGTGTGTGCAATCTATGACAGGCTAAATGCTTTCATGTATCCGTGACAGACTTGAAGGAGTATCTACCTTTTAAGCTCTGTACTCATGCATAACGTAATATGGTGCAATGAGGATGATTATTTCCACTACTAAGTATATTATATGTACCCTATTTCTTCTTCAGTGCTGTAATGTTGCTAAGAAACACGGCTCATTTCACATTATGTCCAACCTTGTAGGACCGGAAGATCTAATCTTCTGGAAGATATACAATGATCAGTCATCTAGAACAATAACTGTGGGAGGGACAACTGATGCCAAAGTTTATACATATGTACATTCCAAAAGATTTCCCTTGTTCAACCAACATCGTATTATATTTAATTATGTGCAGAAATTTCCAAGTTTAAAATGTAGCTCACTTCATATCAGTGATATATCAGTTTTATACTTTTAAATTAATTCAAACCATTTGTACTTACAACTTACTCTTTGTATGCAAAAACTTGTTAACATGCCCATTTAGCTGTGCTCATCTGATCATGAAAATTGTAACAAATGCTGTAGCTTAAAATTATCCCTCTCCATCATATAAGCAAATACATCTATGAAATGACAGTAAAAGATTTTATTTCGTAAGAGGAAAGCATCAGGTTTTGTTCCAAACGGTCAACCATATTGAGTACATTGATGTTTTGTTCAAAAACATCTCGGCTGTATTTCAGGTGAAGGTACGGCACCCGAGAGCGGCGTGGGCTCCTCTATAACATCGGAGGTTTCGTCGCGTGAATCCAGCATCCATGGCTCCCAGTCGTACCACCAGCAGCAACAACAGCAGTACTACAACCAACAGTACCAGCAGCACCAGTTCTACAGCCAGCCCCAGACCTCCACTCCACCTCCACAGAACCAGCAGCAGACATACCAACCATACCAGCAGGTACAGCAGCTAACAGTCCCACTGCCAGGTCTAACAAGAACCTGCTTACCTAATCTGAATGTGTTCCCTCTAACAATATAATGGGTCAGACAGGTGGTAGCAAGTCCATGTCAAGTGTAAGATCCTCCCAACTGCAGTGCTACAAATCACAGTGTACAGAACCTTCATCATTATCCTTGGCTGGTACCCAAGCTTAGAGGCAAATTGAGGATTGACATCAGTGGGAGTGCTTCCCAATTTGATCAGGCAAGAAGGTGGCCTGCTCATCCTTTTTTACTTTCAGGAAAACTGCTTTCTACAATTTCTTCACACTTGGTCAAGGTCTCGGATCTTCAGCTTCAGCATGTTTGTTTGGAAACAATTTTTATGCTCCTGTTCCTGACTCCTGAATTAGTACTTGATTTCCAAATTTATGTGCATAACCTTTACATGTAGGTCCTTGGGCATGTTTTCTTGGCAACAGTGAGGTATCCTTTGTATTACATATTGTTTTAGCTGCACACATACGCCACTGGTAAACATGATAAATTTTATAGCTCACCCCCCCAGGTATGACCTTGTTTTGACATTATTGTCACCCCCCTCCCATCAGGCGCAGTACCAGCAGCAGCAGCTAGGGCAACAGTACCAGTCCATGTCTGGCCATTTCCCACAAGGACAGATGCCACAGTACATGAAGCAGGTAGGAAGGACATTGGGGCTCTCGTAGACAGTATCTCTATTGTCTGATATACACTATATTTGTTTTCATTCTTTTTACTATCATCAGTCATACATCCCATTAAGTGTATAAGGTATGCAGGATTTGCATCTTGGAGGACTCTAGAAAACAGTTCTTTCAGTGGTCTAAAAGTATCTTCTACTTTGATCATTTCAATTGATTTTTCTCCAAATAACAGGAAAATCATATAGTATTAATCATTTAATGAACCTTTCTGTGCTATAAACAAAGGAAAGGATAGATATTTACCTTCATCACTATACACTTCAGAGATGTAATATGATAATTATCAAAGCAGGAACATGTACCCTAATACTAGTACTTGGATCCTGCCAGCATCTACCAAAGTTTCCAAACTACATTGTGTGGTTCCCCCCATTACCATTATCATTTTCATTGTCCTGTCTCCTTTTTTGAGCCAAGTACACTGTTTGGTTAAGGAGTTTAACTGTTATCTGTTTTTGTTATAGTTCTACCATATCTACCATAGTTCCTTTTTATTGTTGTAAAGAAAACAGTAACTGTTGTGGATATGTTGGCCTAATGCCCACTTGGGCCTTCATGCCACAGGTGAAAAAGGAGGCTGTCCGTGGCCGCCGATCCTCGGTGCCTGCCCTCCCAACTAATCTCACTCACCTGTTGTCCATGGGTTTGCCTGCCTTCTCCCTCCCACAGGAAGCACCAGGCATTCATGCATTGGCCACCCTGTTGGAGGGAGAGCAGGTTGATGGCAAAATAGATGTTTAGCTCCAGCCTTTCAACTAGTAATTATGATCTGTATCCCTATGTTACTGAGGAGTTTATGAGTTCTTGACAAGTGTTAGATAGCAGTAGATGACTTCACTAGAAATGACGGCATGTGCATGTAAGTCAAGCACTACTGTCAAAATTGCATATGTTGGATGAAGATATGCTATTGCCACAGTTCTAGTGTTTTAGTTCATGTTCATTGGGATGCATGTTAAAACACGTGTGCTGTTTGGAGAGCATGCAGTTATGCATGAATGTTGTCTCATATTACAACTTGATAAGTAAGTCTTATTAGTCCTTAGTTTTGCATATCCTTCCCATTGTTATTGTTTACTTTGGTTTGAATGAGCTTTTGAGCTATCCCTCATTGTTAGCAGAATCTGTTTTAGTTCAGTTCATTTCCCTTGAGTGACATGTAATGCCCAGCATCATGACATCAGCCCCCCATTTCACCTCTGTCACAAAACATCCTAAATCCCAGTAACAGTCAGCATGTTACAGCCATCCAATTTAGGTAATTCTGCATGTTAAAAAGTTACCTGAGGTACCAAAGTAGGGTATTTCTCCAAAGACTGTTTCTAAGAGTGATTCTTAGTACCTTACTTTATGCTTGTAGCACCAGTTGTTTCCAGAAATCCTGCATTGATACAGGAAACAGACAAGCTTGCAGAGGCAGTGTGACTTGCATGGGACTTGCTTGCATGTCATTGTTTGCATCAGAAGTATACCTTTAACATAATGTTTAGTACCTATACTGTACACAGACTCTTCCATGTCTTGATTAACACAACCATCACATGCCCTTTTCCTTAATACTCTGCAAGTTGAGATGTTCAATAGCAGTTACCTTCTGTTCACATGCAGCTGACCCACGTAATCCTCTTGATCTGTCTTTCTGCCTCCAGCAAGCTGTAACAAAGAAGTGCAGTTGCTAATGGCATTTCTTCTTCTTCAGAAAGAAAAATCCAACTCATTTCCAGACCTGACTCGGTTGGCAATCCATCGTCTTCTTTTCTCACATCCCATTACTAAACAGGTCTTTATTTCTTATTTGTTCCTTGTTTTTGCACCTCTTCATTTTCTCTCAACTTTCTCTTTGCTTTCTCTTGTCTGTCATTGTCTGTCTTCAGTCCAAGTCGTGCACTATTGCAGGCTACCTAGCCATGACTTGCCCCGATGAGCAGTGTATAACTGATCCCTGTTCCAGGGAACACAGTAGAAACACTGCAGGGATGTGCCTACCATAATGGCTCCTCTGTTTCCATGTGCTGGTTTGTAGCAACTCTAATCTGCAACACACTTGCCACTTACCACAGTTTGTGTTCTGATGATATGCCTAACTGTTTGTTTCACTCTCATCGACTTGTTTGTCTGGTGACATAGTTACTAATGCTGCTAATAAGGTTTGGTACATAGCAGTTCACTTTACTCGTCTGTTCATCCTTAGCTAATTCATTGTCTTGTTTATCTCAGCTTTCTTTGTGCTTGCGTGTGGTGTGAGCTGTGACTGTCACCCGTCATCTCTCTACACTGTCAGCAGGAGTGCCCCGCGCACTCCTCGCTGACCACACTTCCTTCTCTCATCCCATAGGTTCCACTCCCTCATGTCGCTGCACTTGCCACTCGCCGCCCGTCCCTCCCCATTGGCACTGCCATGCCACCCTCCGTCCCCACGGAGACAAACATGGCACCAGCACAACCACTCCATCAACCTCCACCTTCATCATCGCCCATGCAAGCACCTGCACCTGGGGCAGGGCATTATGCCACTTCATCATTGTCTGTGGAGGCACTGCAAAACATTAACACCATGGAACCCTATGTTCCTCATTTGAATGCCCGTAGACACACTATCCAAGTGGAGTCCGTACCCAATGTGGACTGTTACCGTCCAGGGGAGCCAACAATTCAGCAACAAGGCTTGCCGTATTCACCCATAGATGCTCGCAGAAACACAGTTCAAATTGAACAGTCCCAACTAGAGGCCTATCGACAGGCCGTACAGAGAGAGGAGGCCTTACTCCAGTTGGAAGCTCGTAGAAATACCGTCCAAATTGATTCATCACAGTTAGAGGCCTATCACCAGTCAGTTCACTCAGTTTCTCAGATTGAAGCGTACAGACATGCTGCTCAGTCTGAACAAGCCCTCTTGGAGGCCCGCAGACACACCATTCAAATTGAGCCGTCCATTTTACCACAGTTGGATGTCCGTAGACACACCGTCCAAATGGGCCAGCCCATTGCTCCGCCCAGCCAGGCCCACCCGTCCGCCATCCCACCCACCCTGCACCAGTCCCTCTGTGTCACCATGTCTGCACCTGCCCAGTCCACTTGGGTGTCCCCGGGAATGCCGTACTCTGCCGCCGGCATGTCCACACAATCGGCGGCACAACAAGCCCACCCATCCCTGTCTTCAACTTTGTCTGCTCCTGCACGGCTCAATGGGGACCAGGTGCTTAACATTTCCGTTTCTAGTTTCCAACTAGGGATGAACATTTCTGCTGTCTTCCACACACTGTCGTGATCGCTGATCATCACCAAACATATACAGTCACAAAGGATTTGAAAACATTAACTTTGTGAAGTGTTGACCCTCTCCATTTTGAGGCTATTGACAGAGATTTTTTCACTGATCAAACCTGCATCTACATAGATTTTTTTTTACCAAATTAATGACTGACCATTAATGAAGTTTTTCAGACTACACTAAAAGAGTACTTTGAGAAAGAATGAAAGACAGCATTACCATGGCTGTTCATCCCTAGTTTGCTTCTTGCAATGCATTCTATATCTTACATTTTGGTGCTTGCATTTATGCTTGTTTATTGCACATTTGTTTGTTCCAAAATGCTCCATTGTTGTGTATGTTTTGTTTTGTTTTGTTTCAAATAATTTTTGCATTCCACTTCTCTAAGCAGTTTAGGCTAGACTAGCTAGTTATCTTTTGGGCAGAAAATGGATACAAAGATGTCGAATGTCAGTAATATCATCTGCACAATCATGAAAGTGTGTAGGTTGAAGCAGGAAACAATTTCAATTTCCATTATGTTAAACTAACCAATAGTTAGTCGTCAATTCATAAACAAAATAGAAAAGCAATGACCCACATTTGCAAGGAAGCACGTACCATTTAAAACATAGTGTCCTGGTTATACGGTCTCCGTGTTCATTTGCATGTGTTTTAACCCCCCTTCTTCCTGTGCCCATGCCTGTCTGTGTGTGTTTTACTTAGTCGGTACTGATGATGGGGCAGCCTGGCATGGGGGTCCTCCCAACTTCCATGGTGGTTCAGGATCCAGCCATGGCTGCCATGCAGGTACCATCGGTATTTGTACAGGACTCGTCCTCCAGCGTCAGTGTACAGCTGCTCTCGTCCCATGTTCTGTCACCATTCTTGTCTGACTCGTCTTCGAGTGTGAAAGTTCCGTCACGTCCACCTTCACCCATTGGCCTCAGTGTTGACCAGGTCTCTTTGTAGTCTATCTTGTCTTCCTCGCCACTCCTCACCACTTCTATAGCAACCTATCTTGTCCTCGTCACCACTTGTATAACAACCTACTGTATCTTCACCACTTCTATAACAAAGTATCTTATCCTCCTCACTACCTCACTGCTTATATAATCTGCCTTTAGCCATTTCTGCTACTAACCATCACAATACCTCATACTCTTGCTCAGAATGAAAGCTGTGTGGTCTTGGTCTTTTTGTTGTCACAGTTTGCCATCCTGTAGTACCTAAACACAAATGGTTGTGCTTACGTTTGTCTATTTTTGTGTGTCTTTGTCCCATGGCTAGCCATCGTTGCTTGCCTGCCAGCCTCAGAGCTGCCCTCAGCTACCAGTGTCCGGTCTGCTGACCACGGCTTTTCATGACACTACTGTCACCACCATGGCTGCTGGCCAGAACATGCAACAGGTCCTTTTTGTTGTCGCCCTTTTTGTTGCCTTATAACAGTTTCCCATGTAGCTTCTTGGTATAGCACAGTACATCTTCACATGTTGCAGCAATGCTTCACTGATTGCTGCTTTTATAGTGATATGAAATCTAGATTTAGTCTAGTTAAGTCAAGACCCAACTTTTATGGATATTAGAACCTTTGCTTTGGGGGGCATAAAGCTATTCTGATTGTACCTTTTTTTATCAAAATAAATCATGTGGTCAATGAGAATACCAAACATTGAGATTTTGACTATTGGAGCATTCAATTTTCCATGAATTATCCAAGGTACAAAAACAAATGTATGTGTATTTATAATACATTGTAATTACAAGGTAAGTCATAGATCTAGCCATGTATCCTATTTGCACCTCATGTATGTTTGAATGCACGTGTAAAAAATTTAATTGGCAAAGGCTGGACCAGATGAAACAGGTATGGTTATAGTATTTCTCCTAATTTGCATACATGTGCTTATAGTGTAGACAAGACATACATGTAGGCTGCTGAAATAAATATGAAGTCTCAAGGTTCAACACTTTGTTTGGTAGGTTTGCAAAATATACAAAAAGACTAAGTCAGTAGTGTGTCAAGTGTGTCAGAAGGGAAATTAAGTAACTTATAGAGGTATATTTGTATATTGATGGTATGTAACACAGTGACAGGAGGGCATAGACAATGCAAGAATACTAGTAGTAGTAGTAGCAATGAGTCCAAGAATACTTATAAACTTGAGATATTTTAGAATTTGAAACAGCCCTGTAGAAAAAACCCCATATATACATTTCAACAATTAGCTTTTGCATTGGAGATAACCATGGAGTAAAAACAAAAACCAAGCTTTGTCATACCCATGTGGTTACTGTTCTTCTGTTGTTCCTTACCAGCAAAACATCATCATTTCTAACCACACATGTACTTCATTCTTACTTTTCCTCAACACTCCATCTTTTAGCTTGCTCCTGACTGCAATGTTGAAGAGACAGTGTTCATCCAGTGTTCATGTCAGTCCTGCTCACTGTGTTTCACACTGTCTTTCTGCCTCTCTCTCTTTCTCTCTCAGCCTACTCTCCTAGTTGGCCAGCCTAGTGTTGCACTACCACCAACCATGGTCGGTGTCCCAGCATCCCTGCCAGGGGCCCAGGCTGCCTCTATACCAGCACAGCCAGCACCCTCTCTATCAGCACTCCCAGGATCCTCTCTGTCAGCACTCCCAGCATCCTCTCTGTCAGGTGTCCCAGTACCCTCTCTGCCGGGACTCCCTGTATCGGCAATACCAGGAGGCCCTTTACCAGAGACCATTTCTCTGCCATCCAGTCAGGCTGTCTTGCAGGTGTCAAAGTTACACATTTTGGTGTGATGAAACTGCAGCATAACTCTCCTGCATGGTTCAATATTTTGTCCTGACTACACATGCTTTTAGTTTTGCCATTTAATATAATAGTTCATGTAGCATTTTGTTTTATGAGAGAGTGTTTTATAGAAGTATACAGTATATCCTTTTTCTAAAAATGCATATACATGTATTTTCCTTTTTTTGTTCTTAAATATGTATGTGTACTAGACGGACCTTGGATATACATGTACAAGTATTCTAACCCTTGCATGTCTGACCCTTTGACTTTACTCTGATAGAACGATATTAGGGAAATATGTTTTATGTGACAACAACTTGAACAAGTTGTGAACATTTGGGCATAGACTGCCCTGTTTGGATGTCATTTGTCTTTGCTCTGTTACACAACAATGTCTCATGTTATTTTCTTCTCCTAGTCTATCCTACACTTCTGACTTTTGATGTACTTTGAGTGATTCAGTCTTTTGTACTTCACAGATTCCAGTCAGAGATTCATATTTGATCCCTTTGACTCAGTTCAGACTACTGTTGTTGATACACCTTTCTTTCTCCATGACATTTACAGTCATTGTTCTCAATTTTCAATCCTACTCTTGAGACAATTATTTCTGCCCAGCTATCCCACCATTCCTTGCAATATTCCCTTTCATCTTTGCCACTACATTGTACTTGTGCTTCTGACGGTCCTGTGCTTGGCTCACTAAAAAGTCCATCTCTCTTTCTCTCCTTTCTGGCTGCAGTCTCCAGTAATGCTAGGACCGCCTCACCTCAGCATGTCGTTGTCCATGTCAGGGCTGTCAGGGATCCCCCCGGCAGCTCATCCAGACTCAGCTACCTTGAGCGTTCCTGGCTCACAAGCCTTGCAACACAGCATTTCCCTGCCAGTGTCCATGTATGACTCGCCCAACATGAGCCTAACCAGCCCCCAGGTCACGTCGCAGGTCACTATCGCCAAACGTTATTAACAGTCTACTAGTCTGCATGTGGGACCAATGTTGTGGCTCTCAGCTCATCTATCCCACCACCATCATACATATCCTCCAACCTTTCCTCTTGTGGCAGCAGCTTTTTCCTGTAGCCAACGGCAAGTTCCAATATACCCTGGTGTCTGTAATGTCATGAAGATCCCTTGTCTTTCTCCTCGGTATCATTCCACATTTCCAGTGTTGTTCTGTATGTGGTGTAGGAAGAAGCCTTTGTCAACCATGTATCTGATTCTGAGGCGTCTTTGATTTTTCCTGAATTGCCAAGTTCTGCTATGATTATATACAATGTACATCCTTAGTTTTTTGTTATGGCTTTTGATTTAAGTTTTAATTATATACGTTTTGTACTTTTGTCCTGATGATCATTTTGGTTGGTAGCCTGGCTGTCTGGCAGTGACAAGTCTTTGAATCATCAGCATTTATTTTTCTTGTTGTGTTATATCCAAGGGTGTGTCAAAATTCCTCCCTCTTCCTCCCCCTGTCCTCCAGCCTACGTGTAGTTTAAAGACACATTGCTACATTTGTTTCCCCATTCATTTTTCCTTCACCTAAACCTTGAGGGAAATATACAGGTAGGGATAAGGCTTTTTAGGCTTGTTGTATATGCATCAAACCAAGGACATTATAATGTCCTTGATCAAACTAGTACCTTCAAGTTAGACAAGTCAGTGGTATGTAGAGAAGATTGATTCCTCTTTACTTATACATGTAGTACAAAGGTTAGAACTTACCAGTATTTACATGTACCACGTATGTTCGCCTCAAAATCATCTTCACCTGCCATTTTAAAGCTTATGGTATTGTCCAAGAATATTCTCAAATGTTCCATCTGCTCACTGTCAATGTTTTGTCTCCATACTAACATCTAATCCAACCATCACCTAGTCCAGTCAAAATGGCACCTGCTCTGCATTCTCCAACCATGTTGGTTGTTTTTTTTCCACAGGATGATGTTTAAAAACACAGTTTTCAGCAATCCAAGGACAATCAAAACCTCGCTGCTATTGCTTGATGTTTGCTGCTGAGTGTTTGCACTAATCAATTAACCATGTGTTTCTTCCTCTGTCCCTGTCAACAGGTTGGTCTGCCTCTCTCACAACCAATCACAGCCCCTCAGTATTACCCCTACCCAATCACTTCTCCCACCCAACCATCTGTCGGGGCATGGCCAGAGGAGGGCAGGCCCTTCGTACCCTTTCTGGGTAGCCCAAGTGAGGAGGAGAAGCGCTTTCTTGTGGGGTACTACTACGGCCATCAAAACTCCATTACCCCGCCCGCCTCACCCGAGAAATCCAGTCCAAGTAGAGAGAGGAGGCCGTCCCTCTCCATGTCTCCCACACTGCCGGCAGTCGCAGAAAACCCCGCCGAAGGAAACAGTCGTATGAAAGCCAAAAAGGTTCATTTACGGAAAACCTCACGGGCATGTCGAAAAGTTGACAGACTTCACGCAAACAAACATCATTCCCTGTGACAAAAGACAATATTATAGTGGGACATTCATCGTCATCATGTTAAGCAGTCCAAAAAAATCAACAGAAATGATTTTGTTTGCATGAAGTCTATTAACGTTTGACACAGCCTCCATAGTGGTAGAAATTTTCAAGGATGTCTCAGTGGTGGAGTCCTATTAGAAGTCATAGCACCAGTTGCATGATGATGTACCACGCTTTTCATCCTAGCCTCTTTAGACCCTTTCCACATAGCACTTGTAGAATATCCCCTTACATCCCTGCATTCCTAATATTCTCAATTCTTTTATCACATCATCTCCCACATAAGAAAATTCACCTTTTTTGTGCATGGTGCAGTCCTTTTGATATATTACTGGTGAAGGGATTTTACTAAAGGTGTGGGTGCAAGAAGGTGGCCTTTCTTTGAAGAAGTTATCTGCTTACTGATTTTGGCATGTCAGCATTAATATTGTATGGAGCGCATAAATGCACATGTAATGTGACCAATGATAGCTTTCTTGCGCATGTATGGAATGCAGTTCCTTGGCATGAATTTGATAGTCTCCTACGAGACATTGCATCAAGTACTGTGGGTTGTTCTTGAATTTTGGATTGTCGTGGCTTTCTTGTGGTTGGACTGGGAAAGTTGCACAGACCCTGTTCTGATGTCAGCTGTAGCTGGGCTGTTTTTGCCATGTAATGCATGTGATTGTTTCAGTTAATTGGTTACTTGTGTGAGTATATGAAAGGACATCCATGAAGATCTCTACCCCTGGTGACAAAGCTTCAAGCTTTCTTTGGCTGCCCTCCAAGACCTGCCCTGCAGTTCCCATGCTTCTCCCTGCTTATAAAGAAACCACCCCCTTGGCCAGCTAGTGTCCATACATTATATGATAAATGAAGCAATCTAGCTGTGACAGCAGAAGATATGGACAACAGAATTTCAGACATATGGAAGCTGCCCTGTATTGTTTGGATGGAACGTTTTTTCTTTTTCTCACAACTTTTTCTCACAGATGTGTCAGTGGAAGCTTTCAGGACATCCCCAAGTGTATGTTGACACAAACTGATTGTTGTTTTTCAACAGGGAATTGCTCGTCCTACGACTCTGTCTCTTGTTGGGTCCCCACCCCACTATCAGCTGTGCCATCCCACGCAGTCTCTTACCATGCACAGTTACGGAAATATGAGCAGTGACCACACCAAGGTTTTCTTGTACATCTTCCCTTGGTGCTGTGGGAATAATGATAGGGCATACAAAGAAATGTAAACAAACCAACCAGAGCTGAAAAAATTGAACTACAAAATATATTTTGCTATTTTCAAAAAGAGAAATAACAGCATGCATTCCAGCCATGTGAGTTTCGGTATATTTATTAGGCCAAGGTGTACAGGTATGTACAAACATGTAACTACAGGGTCTTGACCCATGTGGTCCTGTTTTCATGGCAGATAAGGCGCCAACCATCCCTCCCTATCATGGCACTGAATCAGGAGGGCTCCCCGCCATTCTACCAACTGTACCACCCCCCTGCGTCTGCTCCGCTACCCACGCCACAAAGTCCCACCAAGGACAGCAACTTTCCACCTCAGCAAAATCAGGTTCTTATACTCATACCCATATAGGGTGGCACAGGTCAATTACATCCATTAACGCACAGATCTGGTGATAGGGTGTTGGAAATGCACTCATTGTTGCCACTGACAAAACAGCTTGTACTCTTTACTTTGTACTTTAGGCTCAGGCAGCCACTGTCCGTCATGTTTCCCCTGCCAGTATGTTCCCCTACACGGGTGACCATCCTCCTCCCTGGGCACACAGCACAAGCCCACAAGGACAGACACTTTCCCCACCGACTAAGCAGGTTATACTCTTACCAAATAGGTGGTAAGGGATTAAGGGATAAGGCTAAGCACCAACTTTGTTTTCCAGTTGGTGTACATTGCAAATGGGATGAAAGATACTGGTACTGATGAGTTGAAGGATTAATTATATCAAGATTTCTTTTCAGGCATCAAGGCAATGCTTTCATCAAAATGGACTCAATCTATTGTTCCTCAACATTGTTTCTTTCTTTAACTCTTGTTCTTGGCATGTTGACATGACTTTGAAGTCATCCCCTACTGTGGTTTGCACTCATGTCATGCTTGCCATTATAGTAACCCGAGCTGTGTACGTGTTCACTAACCAGACCACCTGTCACCCTCCCCTCCATGTCCTCAGGTGCAACCAACACCTGCCACCCCTCGGACACCTGCATCTGCTTCATCTGTAGGAAGTCCCCCCACATATTTCATCTACCCACCCCCTCCTGGTGCTGGCATTTACCCCCCTCACGTCTCGGCTAGAGAGGTCCCCCCAATTGGAGACCAGGTCTTACATTAACCTTCCATAACCTACTAGATACATCTGCTAAATGAAGCATGGTACTTGTAGCTTCAACTGTCCTTGCAAACGCTCACTGTGTTGGCATTCCTTGTTTTGTGAATCTTTGTGTTTGTGTGTGCCTTCATGTCCAGGTCTTAATGTTAAATATATGTCTGTTGTACTTCAACCGTTCAGATTTTATTTCAGGCAGTCTTCTTTTCTGGTGGATGTGATTCTTTTAAGCTGCACTGTCTTGTTTGGTTCCATCTCTTAATTTTTAATATGCCTTTTTTTTTTACTCATGCTGCAGTTATGAATTCCTTCTCATAAATCTTGCAAGGTTCCTCTGTTCAACACCAGGATGATGCCGCCTGCATGGCCATGCACATTTCTTCTTAATGCACTGTTGACTTTCATGCACAGTCTGGACAGATATGTCTTCTGTCTCCGTCTGCACGCAGAAGTTTACACAGTCACAATCTAATCTAACCCACTCATTGTTGTGTCTCTCATGCTACCTTGTACCTGTAGGGTGTGCCTATGGTGTCACCTCTCTGTGCACAGTCCCACCTATCCACCGTACAGCCGTCCTCCAGTCCTCCTATAGGAACAGTGTATCAGCCTACAGTGGTGCAGGATGCCATAACCACAGCCTTGAGTCTTACTGCCCTTCAGGAAGGGGATAAGGTGCGAACTGGTGTGCAGTGGTGTGCCTTTTGTAAATACTGTTCCCTGAGCGATATTAAAACTTTTTTTGCAGCTGGTGAAGAAGGAAGGCTTTGGCATCGCATGAGTTTGACCAGTTTGTTGGTTTTGTTTGCAGTGAATTGGTTTTTTTCCTGATATGCATGGGTTTTTTTTCCTGTTTGGTTTGTGTAGCTCTTGTATGTATTAGTGTGATGTGGTTTTGGTTGCGGTGCTTTCATAGAAACTTTTCTCTATAGTGGTGTGTCTTTGTTTGCCGTGATCATAAGGTCATCTCTTTTGGTGCTTCTCATTTGCTGGAACCTTTTCAAGAATTCTTCTCTTCCGTCAACTGTTCTGTACCACAGAAGCATTTGTTACATTTCATTTGTGGTGAACCAGTACTATTTGAAGGTTGTTAAGTCTAAAGAGTCTCACACCAGCAGGATGTACAATAGTAGTCTAATTTCCGAGCTTCAGGCTTTTGTTTGAACTGTGCAACAGCTTGTGTACACTTGGATACCATTAGTTTGTATCTTGTGGAAAAGGTCAAATGTATTTGACATGCCATCGTTTTGTTTGTTTTATGATGATACAAACATCAGCAGCAAGTATTTTTCTGTTACATTATTTTCAAGCTCTTTGAGTTGTCACAACCGTCTATATTGGGACTGAAATGCATCAAGCATACAAGAACCATTCTCTTTCTTTTTCCTTCCCACATCCTGACTGAGTGTCCTGCTCATCATAACATCCCCACTTCTCGTAGACAGTTGAGGTCATCTACATGTAGATCCACCTAGACAAGATTAACTTCATGCATTCTTTTATTGAATCTGTTGATATCATCAAGACAAATTTGTGTGTCTTGTTGGGAATTACTTCACAACATTTCCAATTTTAGTTGCTGTACTCTGTGTTTGCATCTACATGTATGAAGATTTCAGATGTCTTGATTAACATATCTTCATGTTGAGTTTTGCATACATGTATTGCAATACTTACCGTGCTACCTGATCAGACTTTTTCCTCAGTGTTTCATTTGACTGTTACTGTTTAGATAGCTGGCTGTTGGTGCAACCCTCATCATGGCTTCATCTCATGATTTGTCATGTATCACATTTCCTCCACAGTCCATAGATTCGCAGTACCCCATACATTATACATATTGTAGTTACCGCACTGCAAAAATATTATAATGAAATTCAATACTTTAAAGATACCTTAAACTCCATGCCAACTAGAATTACACATTTGAGCGTGACATTTCACATGTCGTCAATGTCCGGATGTGACTTCCAACTCTACTGGAATTTGACAGCAAGCCTCAACCACTACTCGGTTATATATAGAATACGCTGGTTCTATCAGTGTTTTGCCATTTGCATATTTTGTGCATTTACAACACAACTTATTCATAGATCTTTCACCTTAATGTTCTAATGATGGTCTAAGAATAAAGAAAGTAAAATGTATCAAATACGTCTAACAAATTTGCAGGTAAAATTGCTGAACAAACATAGCTCAAATATTGATTCTGGCTGTGCTTCAAAACCAGTGTCTGGCCTGCCCATTGAATAATGTCAATACCATTGTTATTGCAAAATGTACCATTGTCAGATCTCACTCTTTTCTGTTGCTCATATGGATAGGTACTGACCATAGCAATGGGCAGGGTCATAATCATTCGGAGAAATATTACCCTAAGCAAAAGTCGGTATTTTGAAATAACAATGGTCAAATTGATGAACGAAAACCAACATTATTGGGGAAGAGCATTATGAGGATGTGTACACAATGTAGTCCACCAATCAGACTTCAGAGTACAAAACGTGATATTGGTGGAGGGATGTTTGGTTGGGAATGTGTCTAAAGAAGCGTTTTCACGCCCACCCAGGCGCAGGCAGCCTACATGCAGTCCATGGTGGCGGTTGCACCTCACCAGTCTTACTACCAGCCCCCAGTGGTCCTCATGCCTGACCAGTCAGGGGGGATGGTAACCTCACAGCAGCTAGATCAGGTCTGAAAATCTCTCCTCCACATTCTGTACCACAGCAAACATACACACTCACAAACACAGTGCTTTGTAACTTCAGTATTATGCTACAATTGTCTTGCTGCCCAGAAGAAACTGAGAAAAACCGTTACCAACCAAAACGGTTTGTACTTTGAACCAAGTGTTCCAGAAGATAATGAAGTAATCCGTGCACATCATCTTATGTTTCTTTGAACAGAAAAAAACTGCTCTAGAGGATTATTTATCCACTTTGTTACACATTGTATCATGTAACCTCACAGCAATCAGGTTATAAGTTTCCATGAATTTGTTTTAAAGCTTTTTTTTTCAGCTTTCATGGGAAAGGGAATGGCTGTACATGGCAGGGCAAGACTTCTCTGGTCAGCATAACCAAACGCTGTACCAATTCCAGATGATCCTATATGTTTTTCTTTTCTGACATCCAGGCCCCTTGTAGGTTGGATGTAGGATGACATCAACTTGGGCAAACATCCCTGACCTGCTGCTGACATGTCTTTCCCAAGTACACATTGCCCCATTTATAGCTGTAACCTAGATGTCTGACATTCCCACTGAAGCGGTGTCAACAGCTCTAAATCCCGCATTTCCATGTTCCACAGGGGCCAATGTATCTGTACCAACAGGCTCCTGGACAAGGGATCGCTCCCCAGTCTGTCCCTCAGCAGTTTTACCAGCCTCAGGCCAGTGTGCCTGGTGGACAGCAGGCTACTGACCAGTCTATGGGAGCCGGACAGTCCCAGCAGCTTGACCCACAGGTGTGATTCTGGTTCTCTAATAACGCTCCTGCTTTCCTTATTGCAGATGCCTGCCACAGTGATCACATACATACAGGTGCTGCTGCAAGCTTGCCACTCTGCTAATGTGCTGCTTAATTTGCCTAATGTGTATTTATTGACATCTTAACCTGCATTGCTTTCTTATTGATCACAACTGATAAAAAAACTTTGTGTCATAACCGCCAGCTCTCTGATGGACAAAGAAAGAGCTACATTGTACATATAGCTCTGCGGCTAATTCTCACAGCGTACTCTAGGTTGATTTTTCTCTTCTGTGATTGCCTTTGCTGACTTGGTAGCTTACCCCAGCCAGTTAGCTGTAGTCAACACGGAGCAGCCTTAACTTCAAACATATTTTGAAGCTGTAAACTTCTCACTTCAGTGTAACAAGTTGGTTAATATATCTTTGTCCAACTATTTTTGGTAGCCTTTTCCAGAATGTGTATCTGAAAACAGTGCTGTGAAGTCTGGTTACTAACATACAATGTAGAAGTTTGAACCCAGAATTGCTAGGCTACCTGCTGCTGTGCTGCAATACCGGTAGTTTAAATTTGCTTAAGTACACTAGTAGTTGTCCCCATTTTTAAACTTATAACTCCATTTATTTTGTAGGCTACTCTGCCCATGTACCAGCACCAAATCCCAGGGGCTTCACAACCAGGCCAGTCACTCAGCCAACAGGCATACCAGGCAAATGTGGCACCCTCTGCATCCTTGCAGCAGCATGATCAGGTGGGGCACACAAGTTTATGTCTCTTGTACCCTGGCTTCTTTTACCCTTATATGCACACCAAGATATGCATGTAAGAGTAAATACTATTTGGAGTCAAATAATAAATTAGAAACAAGATAAATCAAATTGAATTGAATTGAATTGTTGATAAATGAGCTTCCTATTCTGCCCGTTGTGATCTTTATGATCACCTTAGTGTCACGTTCTGTAACCATTGTTGATTAACATGTAAGTATAGAGCTCTTGCATTGAGATGTTAGATGTGCAGTTGTGTGCTGACAAGTAGGTCATGCTAAAAGCTTGTCAGTTCAATTCAGGTCAAATGTTTGTACATGTATTAGCAAAGACAGCTTCAGTGACATTAGAGGGAAACATTGTAAAAACTTTTTACAGTTCACTTGTATCACAACACAGGTGTCATGACTAGCATTTCTGAAGTGGCTGTCATTACCACAATTACCACATTGTATAGTTTTATCTTGTACCAAATGTAGGAGTACTCTACCTGTAGCTTGTAGATTTGCTGCTTTAACTCATTAATTTTACCACAGGAAATATGCTGCTGGCAGCTGTTTGATGTTTAAGCTTAATAGAAACCTATGATCCATAACAGGTACTGCGTTACATCAGCAGCACACCTAACTGACATTACTTACAGTTCTTAGTGTGGAATGATCTTCTCCTCAACCAAATCTGTTTAGTAATGCTTTTTTCTTCTTTCTCTCTTTCTTTCTTTGTTGTATCACCATGATGCAGGTGGTTATGTCTATGGCTCAGCAGCCATTACCAGTTCAAGCTGGAGGTGTGATTCCAGAACCTGTTCATGGAGTATCGCTGCAGCCAGCTCCTCTGGTTACACAGCCGGTCACACCAGTCTCTGTGGTACCACAGCATGTTGAACTGGTATCTGTAGTATCACAGGCAGTACCTGGGGTATCACAGCCAGGTCAACATGCATCTCCAACTGTACAGCAGTATCAACAGGTGCCACAGGTGTTCCAGGTGATGCAGCAGCACCTGGGCCAGGTCCCAGCACCTGCAGATGTACATGTACAACACGCCGCACACCCAGACCAGGTCTGGACCTACAGTTTTATTTGGATTTCAGAATGCACTGCTCATCCACTAACTGGTTCTTTCTGCCATAGGTAATGCTGTAGTGGTGAGCTCCTTGTTGACAAATGTTAATTGTCAAGGCCATATGATGTACTGCATAGAAATAGTCCATTGAGAAATGACTAGCTTGTTGCATAGGGCTTGTATTCACTGTCAGTGCATAGAATAGGAGTAATCTCCTGAAGGAACATAATACTTGTAGCTTATAGATGTGCTGCTCTAACTTACTACTTTTATTAGTTTTACCACAGGAAATATCCTGCTGACTGCTGCGTGATGTTAAAGCTTGGTAGAAAGTCTGATCCATAATAGATACTGCATTACATCACCGGCATACCTAACTGACATTACTTACAATGTACAGTCCTTACTCCTTAGTCTGGAATGATTCTGTAATTTGCTCTTTCTTCTTTTTTTTTCTTGTATCACCATGATGTAGGTGGTTATGTCTATGGCTCAGCAGCCCATGGCTCAGCAGCCATTTCCAGTTCAAGCTGAACCCGTTCATGGGGTATCACTGCAGCCAGCTCCTCCGGTACCACAGCACATTGAACTAGTGTCTGTGGTATCACCAACAGTACCTGGGGTATCACAGGCAGTACCTCTGGTATCACCAACAGTACCTGGGGTACCACAACCAGTTCAACATGCATGTCCAGCTGTACAGCAGGTTCAACAGGTGCCACAGGTGTTCCAGGTGACCCAGCAGCACCTGGGCCAGGTCCCATCACCTGCAGATGTACATGTACAGCCAGCCGCACACCCAGACCAGGTCTGGACCTACAGCAGACTTATTGGGATTTCAGAATGCACTACTCATCTACTAACTGGTTCTTTCTGCTGTAGGTAATGCTGTAGTGGTGAACTCTTTGCTGACCGTTGACTGTTGATCATTAAGGCCATATGATGTACTGCATAGGAAATAGTCCATTGAGAAATGTCTAGGTGTAGGGCTCGAATTTACTGCCAGTGCATAGAGAGCTGAATAAAGGCATTATCCAACATTGTGGGATCGTGCCGCCATCTTGTACAGGTGGTGAGTTTTTACCAGCCAGCAGTGGCTTTGCAGCCGCTGAGTGAGCTGACTCACCTGCCGCCACACCCTGCCGCCTGTCATATAGCAGCACGACAGGTTGGAATGGTCCTACAACAGTGTCATTGTTGGCAACTAAAACAATGATTATTCTTTTGCATGTTAACCAGCGGTCCCATTGATGCTAACAAATCATTTCTGTTGATAGATGCTCTGCTGGTTATATGTGTACCTTCTATTACAGGCTTTGTTAAACATAACCTTTTTCTTTTTAGAGCATCTATGTTACTTACAAAGTACCTTATATTGTTACAAGCTATTAACATCTTTTTTTCTTTTATCAACATTAGAGATAAAAGCAAAGAATATTTAATGGAATTTAGGCAGCTTTTACCGATTGTTGGGTCAAATGTGTGTCATTTTCTGACCAAATACAGTGCCCATCCCCTGTGGCATTCTATCAATACCCACGGCGTACTGGAACCAAGCCTGTCCGACCAATCCCACTACATGGGACCCAGCCTATCCGGCCAATCCCACAACATGTGTATGAGGTTGTTCCTGACCGGCCTATGGGATCTTTCTCACCACAAGAGCAGGTCGGGGGCATGGTTTCATGACAAATGAATGTAACACCCAGTTTCCCCCAGCTTGACCTAACATTTGCTGTCCCAGCTAGCATGGAGAGTTGCCCAGTATAGTGGGGTTGCTGTGCCATCACCCTTGACTGTCTGATGTTGAGGTGTTTTGAGTGGTGTACCTCCTAAAATACAAATGTTTGCATAACTGTGTTGTACAATCTAATTTTTTTTGAGTGGAAAATGACATGATTCCAATCAACACCTGTGATTTTGTTTTGTTTGTTTGGCCAGCACTTCCACAGTGAAAACAGTGTAAAGACATAAGTGCTAGCCATAAATATCCAGTACGTTACACCATTTCAGACATCAGGTTTGGTGGCCAGCAGCCAGCAGCAAGTTGCCACTACAGGCGTGGCAACGCCGCCAATCCAGCTGCCGATCTTCACCCAACAGCCTCACACTTCTTCAGGGTACTCATCGTCCCCAGTTTCTGACCAATCTACTCAGACTTCCCCTACACAAATGCAGGAACAGGTTCGAACTTGATTGCCCCTCCCCCTCCTCCTCAATCCCTGGAGTGACGATTGCTGTGGATTTTTATAACGGAATTTTCCCTAGCTAACCCCAGTGCTGAAAACCTTACTTTTTCTCTTGTTTGGTTTGGTTTGGTTTTGACAGATATAGTCAAAATTCAACAATGTGTGTTGTGTGTTTTATTGAGAAAGCCAGCAAACTGATTGCCATTGAATCTCAAGGAGCCTGTCTCTTATTCTTCTAGTTTTCTTTTGGACTCAAGGAATTGCCATGGCATTTCCAAACACCTCTGGTAACACCAATTGCTGTCATACATTTACTTAATTTCTTCTATACTGATGATATTAACCTAAAAAAGTATTTTTCTCTCCTCACATATGCCTTGCTTCCTGAGTGTCAGTCATCTGAAAGAAGAGCCAGCAAGTGCAGGCATTGGAATTTATCATAAGTTTTTTGAAATAGGATTTCTATATGTGGTACAGTAATAATTTATCTATGTTCATTTTCTTATTTCTAGAAACAAGACGTTTGGCAAGGGGATCAAGGTGGAAAACCTCACTCTCCAGGTCTGGAAGACAAGGCACAGACAGAGCAAATACACGCACAAGGGACTACTAAGGAAGGGTAAGAATTCTCACACTTACATGTATGTGTTAATATTATTTGCAAAACATTCCTTAGCCTCCAATAGTCACTGCAACAGCCATGATCCTTGAATACTCTGACAAATGAAAAGTTTAGGACTGATTGAAGTGCTGACTCCTTGTTCCCTATCTTGATGTTTATTGCTTATTGTCATGTCCTTTACAGCCATATTTCAGATGCAGATAAGAGTGACAAGGAAGGAAAGAAAGATGGTAAAAAGGTTGCCAGGAGTAAGTCCAAAAGAAAGCACGAGCGCCCTCCAAAACTCAGCATCACTAAGATCGAGGAGGGTGGGCTGGTGGAATGCCAGTTTGAGACTCACAAGCAGAAGACGGTGACTTTCAGATTTGAGTCAGATGAAGTGGATCCAGAGGAAATAGCAGACAACATGGTGAGATCCCACTTCTTTGGGTTGGAACATAATTATTCCAAAACATTGTATGGTGTTCAACGAGATTTGAGCATTCAACCACATGTGGTAGCTGTTGGCAAGGAAGCGTTAAACTGTGCCTTTTTGACATTGAGCAATAGTTGGTTACAATTGTCATTATCCTTTGTCTAACAATGTTTTCTATAGATAGTGAGCTAAATTTTAGTGTCCTAGTCACCTGCTTTTTAAAAAGAGCTGTAGTATAGACATGAAATTTGTAGATTATGAAGTGTGTGTTGACCCTTTGTTGTGTTTTGACTTGCAGAGAGAAGAAAAGCACCTTCTTGAACACTATGTGGAGGTCTTCAAAGAACAGATTAGAGAAGTAGCCAAGATTGCCAAAGAAAAGGGACCCACAGATGAGCCTATTGTACTTAAGAGTCCTCGGATAGCAAGAAAATTTACCAAAAAGGCACATGATGTAGAAGGGGTGAGTGATCATGCCATTTTTTTCTTTACATAACTTGGTCCTAAAGTTACCCATTGAACCAAATGTGAGATAAAGGCATATCCATAAGGGTTTAAATCAACTTCAAAATGTTTGATCTGTCACAATATGGGTAAGCAATTTTACACATTTCATTCATCTGTGTGCCAGCCATGTCTGGAAACCTCAAACAATAGTAACTAGAAACTAACATACTTGCAGCTTATCTGAAATGTACCATTCAGCAAGGGATTGTTAAGCTAGGAATGTCCGTGAGTCTGACCCCTTTTTTCTGCCCAGGGTCCCGTTATCAAATGCACCATAATCAGCCTGGAGCAGGAGCATCAGGTGGTGGAGTGTCAGTGTGACACCAGCAGGACGTCCATAACATTCAAGTTCAACGTGGAGGACGACTCTCCGGACGAGATGACAGATAACATGGTGAGACTACAATAGATACTACATGTACTTCTCAACACATGAGTAACAAGACTGGCAATGAAAACATACATTGCCATGGCGACGGTGGTTGCTGTTTGGGTTATTGTTTGCATGGCACTGCGGCCCTGCCATCATTTTATGATTTTGGGAAAGACTTGGTACCTACATGTATACAGATACAGTGCACACCTCCCCTAAGTGTATAGTGAACGAGCCCCGGGGTCACAGAAAGTAGGGCATTCCCGGCAGGGAGCTGAGGTCTTCCCAAAGGTTTAATTTCCAGGAATGTGGGCATAGATGTGGGTCACATGCCTGTGGACATTCCATTCCTGTGGACAAAATGCCTGTACGATTCCTAGAATTCTTGCGAATTGCACACAATACTGTACCATTAGGCTCCTCCCTGAGACGTCGCCAAAAACTATAGCAATGGTGGAATAAATCAAGCATCAAGCAGGGTAAAGAGACTCTTTTTACACATTTACACAACCAAGTGTTTTATTCAGCCAACATTTCAGTGACCATCTGTCACCTTCCTCAAGGCAATTCTGACTGGTTCACATTGCACAGCATAGGTGTTGCTGCTTCGCCCAAGGAAGGTAACAGACAGTTACTGAAACGTTGGCTGAATAAAACACTTGGTTGTGTAAAAAGAGTCTTCTTATTCAGTGACTTACCAACCTGATGAAACTACAAATGTATTCACACTATTTGTAATGGCCAGAGATTTCCCAGTACCATGTGTGTTCTGATGTCATTAGGTGAAGGAGGGCCTGATCTTGGAACAACATTGCGGCCTCTTTAAGGAGCAAATATGTGACATCATCAAGACTGTGAAAGAGGCTGAAGCGTCTGAGAAGCCATTGGCCTTACCCTATGTCCCTCCTGCTGGCCGCCGTAGATCAGCTTCACAAAGTGCAGAGGAAAAGGGGACACAGCCTCAACAGGTGAACATCCTTCCTATCAAGTTTCCAGTAACTTTCAGACAAATAATGACAATTTTGGCTCCTTTGCCCACATACTTGATATTTTTGCTCAGTTTTCCTTAGCATAAATCAGATCGTATGGAGTGTGCTGCATTATTTTTTATGTCATGTTACATGTAACTGTTTCTCAAGGATGAGCAATGTCTAATGAAAAATTTGTTGTTTCTGATCAAAGCTGTTTTCCTTCTCACAGAAGCTACAGCTTGAGGAGCAGCAGCCAGCTCAGCCTGAAGCACCAAAGAGTCCCTCTCCCCAGCCTCAAACCCAGGCACCTGCACAGGTCCCCGCTGAGCCGCCCAAGCAGGGTTCCCCTGTCCACCAGGTCCCTGTTCCTCCCACATCTGTGCCTGTTCATGGTGTACTTCCACAGACCGTCATGTCGGCCAAGGTTGCACCGTCACCCCAGGTTGTACCACCTGCCCAGGTTCCACCTCAAGGTGTTCCTCTGCAGGCTGTGCAGCCTCCCCAGGGCATGCCGCAGGGGGTACCACCTCCCCAGGTTGTCCCACCACAGACAGTCATGCCTAACCAAGGTGTTCATGGACAGAGCTTGCCTCCCCCTCATCAGATTCCTGGAGTGTCACCACAAAATGTCTACATGCACAGTCAGAACCTCCCAGGTAAAGACCTGTTTTTAAAAACTATTCCCAGAGTTAGTAATGTCTGTAAAAGTCCTCCCTCAATATTGAAGAATGTATATTTTAAAGTGAGAATGACTTGCACCAACTCCTATATTTACTGCTGCTGTTGGTAAATTTCAAAATGCAAAGAGACATTACCAGTACAAAGCCGGTTGACCAAACTTGTAATGTTTTATGGCTGTGCCATGTTGTGGATGCATTAAAAAAAAAGCTTAACTAACTGGCCTTGTTATTTTTTATCAGGAATGCCCATGCCACCACATCCTGGAATGCCCTTACAACCAGGAGCTCAGATGCCCACCCAAGCTCCTGCTGTTGCAGCTGAGCAGCCTGAGGGCCCCACAGTGGTGGGAAGATTTGCTGTGAGTTCCACATCAGACGTTTCCCACGGGCCTGATCAGAAGCTGGAGTCCCAACCTGCCCAGCCAACAAAGCCTCAAGGACAGGTTGCAGCTCACAAGGAGGAAGCAGCCAAAAGCCCTGAATCCTTGGACAATGCATTGAAAGGAATAATGAAGCCAGCGGATGCATCAGCGCAAACCTTGCAGACAATCAGCACCCAGACATCTCCCCAAGAGCCGACAGGGCCCTCTGTACCTGACCAGTCCTCGTCCCAAACCCCTCAGGGGCAGGAAACTGCTCCCCAGGGCAAGGCACCATTGCAGAAGCGCCCCAGTGTGGAGGTAGCTCCACCCAAAGGACAAACACAAGATGTTGGTAAGCCTCCGAGTGGGGACACACAGCCGCAGGCTTCTGCGCCAGGGGAATCCAAGCTGCAGTCAGGAGCACCTGCTGTAGCTGGCCAGCGACAGACAGCTACTCAGCCACCTGCACCACGTCAGGCCCCCCCAGGCACCCCAGCAAAAAGTGTATCTCCACCCATACAGCAGGTGCCGCAAGAGGAATCTGCAGGGTCCCAGGCTGTCCCAAGCCAGCTGGGGATGCAGGGTGGTGTACCTGCCAGCCAGCCTCCAATGGGCCATCCTTCATCCTCAGCAACACAAGGCCAAATGTTACAGCAGCCCCCAGGTAGTTCAAAGCCAGCCAGCTTGAGCCCTACTCCTCCTGTCCCAGTAAAATTGGAGGAGAAACACAAGATCCCCAGGCCAGGCGACATTGAGGACTTAAAGATGAAGCTACAGGAACTAGCCAAGCAGGGCAGCAAGCCTACAGTGGTGGCAGGAGTCCCCAGTGAAACCCCTACCCCTAGCGCTGTTTCTGCCACAGGGGAGGCTCCGCAACCAAGCATGCCCTCTGTCCCCGGTGGAGGAGCTGCTCCAGTAACTGTGGGACAGATGCAGGGGTCGGCGTTTGAGCCCGTACCATCATCAGCCTCAACTCAACCAACAACCTTCGTAACGACAACCTCTGCCAAACCACAGGGAACAGTCACAGTCCAGACCACTCCAAGCGCAGGAGAGTCAGCAGAGACCACGCCATCTGAGGCTGTCACGGGCAGATTCCAAGTGACATCTGTACAAGGGGAAACACAGGAAGGCACGTCTGCCAGCAGCGCACCGGCTGGATCGAGTTCCAGCCCAGGACTGGAGGAAAGGAGGGGTTCGGTGGACCATCCTGCTGTCACAACAATCCGATCAGATGCTGGTTTTGGATCACCAATTCCAATATCAGGATCCCCAGTGCAGCCATCTACCACCCAGCCTCAACCAGTGCCAACCATACCTGTCTCTTCCTCCATGCCAGCTGAGAACCAGATGCTTCAACAGCAGTATATGCAAGCTCAAATCCCCATGCCTGGACACATGTACTCATTGTATAACCAGTATCCTATGGGCGTTCCATTTCCGTATGGTCAGTTACCATATCCCATGCCAACGTCCGGGCAACAGGGCATTCCCATGGTGCCTGGGTCAATCCCAGGACAGGGACCTGTAACTATGGCGGCACCCCTGCCTATTCAACCCCAACATCAGTATATCACTGGTCCTGTATCCGGACAACCACCAATGCAGATCCCTGGTAGTATGCCTCCAGGTATGGGGCCAATTCCAGCTGTCTCACAACTTACACCCAGCTCTGGTACCAATGGTAAGGTGGGGAGGTTCCTGGTCTCGCCAAGTGCAGAGGTTGGACCCGAAACAAAAATGGAGGACATGCCCGTAACTACAGAAGAGCAGCAAGTGGAGGGCATTGTGCAGCAGCTGGTCAACCAAACAGTACAGAAAGTAGAGGGACCAGAAGCTGTCGAACAGACCCAACCAGAGGCTCCTGTGGATGAAACAAAACAGGGAAGATTCCTGGTGTCCACCATCCAGGATGAAGTGTCCGTTGCTGCTAAAAATGGGGACATGGGGGGCAAGCAGGACACACAGTCAGGGGGACCAGTAGACTCAGAACGGGACGACCACACTGGACAACATCCCGCTGCTGCTGCTTCAGACAACAATGCTGCTGAGGAGATGCCTTCAGATGACGACGTGTTCAAGAAGCCCCCACCCATTGACCAGTTGGTAAGTGGTCTATGTTTAATACCTGTTTGATTGACTACTCAGGGTCATGTTCACTGATGTTTTACAAAGCTACTACTATTCATAATGTTGTCATGTCATTTGCCTTGAATTGTGTAACCCAGACTTTGCTTCATTGATGCCAAGTTACAACCATTCCCTTGACCAAAATTCATATACCATCAAATACCTAGAAGGACAAATTAGTAGATAATACTTGCTTTACTTAATCTCATGCACTACAATTCACTCTTGGTAATTTGTCCACCACAGAGAAGAGTGCCTTCATCTCACGCATTGCAGGAATCCAGTGGAGTTGGTCCTCAGCAAAACGGTAGATTTCAGGTGGAGACGGTCCCCATGAGTTCAGCGGTGGGGGAAAACAACCTGTCTTCAAGCGGAGAGGGCTTGAATGATGAGGAAATGAAAATGCTATTAGAAAAGTGAGTACCGATGGAATATAGGTACATGTAAATAATGGAAATGCTTCTGTATTGGTGAAGTATTAGATATACACCCTTTATAATTAGGTTTTAGCAAGGTATATGTTTGCTGACCACATTTTGACACATATGAAAGAACTGTCAGAACATTCAGCTGGTGGTTTGACACCATTGTTTGATTACATCACATTCTGTCAACATGTCATTTTTGCAGTAGATGTAATATCTGTCTTACAAATGTACAAGATAGCTTTGTTGCAAGGAGAGTAATTAGTGAAAGGACATTCCTGGAAAAAAAAAAAAAAAGATAAATCCTGACTGTAGCATCTTGACTCCTTTAGGCACAAACAGGAGTTAGCTGAGGTGCAAATGCGACAGAAACAGGAAGTGGAAAGGTTACTGATCCAGAAGAAGAGACCAGCGCGACCTCACCAAAGGTCCAGCTCGGTGCCACGGATTCCCAACCCACAGGTCAGTTCTGCAGCCTGGATTAGCCTGGGTCCATCCTTCTTGGGGTGGCCTGCTCCTGTTCTTTTGGGAGCTGATTCAAATATACTGATCAGCCAGCTCAACAGGGATGGCTCCAGGCTATGGTTCAACTTTTAGGCTTGTTAAGGACTGAGGAATGACTCTTTTACCTTTCTTTCTCTTCTCAAGTTTCTACCTGTAGTACTTGACAAGAGCCTTGGTAATCACCAATTGACATGATAGTTGACTTCAGACATCTTTTTCCATGCAGTCTAGTCAGGATGTCTTTGGGACAAAAGCATGTTGTCAATATTAATTGTTACTGCATGACTATGTCATAAAAGTCCAAAACCACTTACTGTGAGTTACACAAAACTTTTCAGGAATTGGGACTCTATTGTAGCATGCTATGCTTTTTTCTGTCTGTGAAATCTACATTTTTATCTTTTTTTGTCCAGTATGATCTTTTGTGCCAATTGGGCACTTTGTTGCTGGTTGATTCTCATCAGTTTGGACAACCAAAATTTACCAGCAATTTGGCAAAATGCTTATATTCTGCCCTCAAGCTTTTCTGTATAATTTCATGCCTTCTCTGTTGTTTTGCCATCAGTACAAGTCACTAGGCTACTCTGCAGAGTATAGCTTTGGATCCCCATCAAGCCGCTGGTTTAGCTACTATGCTCTGGATGACTTTAAGGTCTGAAGTACATTTCATGAAATTCAAGCCATCATGTTTTGTCTCACTCACCTCAACAAGAAGCGTTTATTCCACACCAAGTCTACGATTCCAGAATTAAAACGTTGAAAAGTAGACTGTGCCTCTACATGTCCCACTCTTGTTGACCTAACTCTCATGCATCTTCATTGATTCGTTTTACTAACATTTGGCATCCAAATATAAATCCAGCTGTAGATAATCCTGCATGTCACACTTTTGGTGTCTTTCCAGTTTCTGTTGAGCATCTGGTTGTTCCATTGTTTTATGTCTGTTTCTGTGAACTTTGATTTGCAAGGTTAAGTCTAAACTGATTGATTGAGATGCTTTGCTGACTAGTTGATGTTTACACTTCCTTAGGTGCAGCAGTTGCAGCAGGGTCAGATGCAGCAGCTGAACCAGGCCCAGGTGCAACAGCTGCAACAGCAGGCCCAGGTGCAGCAGATGCAGCAACAGGTGCAGACGGCTACTGCACAGGAGCCGGGGGTACCACCACAGGAGACCCAGAGTGGTCCAACGACCCCGACCATGCTGCAGCAGCCAAGAATGGCAGCATCCAAGTCCACGGAGTCTATCATGAGCACTGTGTCCAGTGTTGATTTGCAAGCTCAGCAAGGGCAGGAAGCCAAGAAGCTTACAGATCACCTGACCAAGTATGCTGACTTGGTGGACTGGGAGAACAAGAAGGGAGCCCCTCCTGCGACAGAGAAGATGAGCCTGAATGCCATACGGGAAGCTCAGATCCGCCAGGAGTTGGAGAGCAGCTTTGCAGTGCAGCCAGCTGTGCCGGCCGTGCAGCCTGTGCTGCATTCTGCAGCTGGGTCATCATCAGGCAGCACGCCGTCAAGCACACCCAAGTTGGGGCGGAAGTCAGAGGGTGACCAGCCCGGACAGAGGCAGCTGTCGAGTGGTAACATTCCCCAGTACACCATGCCGCCACAGATGCTGGCTGCTCACCAACAGATGCTGGCCCACCAGCAGCAGATCCTGCAGCAGCAGGGCTTTGCCGACTTCTCCCAGATTAACCAGCAGACCTTCCCCGGGGCCATGCACGCGGACTTCACCCAGTACAATCAGCAGACCTTCCCCACCTCACAGCCTGTGTACATCCCACAGGGCATGGGAACACAGCAGGGCTGGGGAGTGGTTCCTCCGTCGGCAAGCCTACCACAGCAGGCCTACCAGCAGGCACAGCAGCCCCAGCAGACACCCTACAGCCATCTGCAGAAAGGCACCAGCAATCCGCCGCCCTCACAGAGATAGTATGCACAGGGCATCCACATATGATTAAAGGACGAAACCAACAGACCAGTCATGTGGATGAAGTGGATCGGAAAAAGATGGACTTGCACTTCGAATGATTCCTGTATGCATACACTGTTCTTGTATACCGAGTATACCAAACATGCTGCCAAATTAAAACATGAATCCAGAGAAATGGACAATATACATGTAAATTTGCCTGAGAGAAAAAAAGAAATAGTAGGCTAGAATCAACCCTGTTTACCATTGTAGCTATGTTACAACAGTGTGAAAAGCACACAGAAGTCTAGAGCTGGGCTTGGCCAAATAAATACCTCTTCATTTTGATATGTCATCAGCTATGTGGAAAATGTATACTTACCGTTTTTTGGGCAATATGTCTTGCTTTCTAGAGAGCTCAGACTTTGTTTCTTTTACTTGTAAAGCCATAGGTTTCCATTGTGTCAGAAGCACAAAGAATGAAGTACATGTACGTTAGATGCTGGTCAACCATGTACCATGTTACAGCTGTTGTGTAAGTGGTAATATTTCTATGACCCTGCCTTGTTTGAGGTGTGAGCTTGAGTGTAAGTGACGTCTGCCTGTGACTGTTGTGGTTTTGTAACTTGACAAGCTTTCGAAGAGAGCAGATAGTCTGTGATGTGGATGTTCGTCAACTGTCAAGTCATTTTGGCAGTTGCACACCCAAAAGGCAAACTTGTGGTACTTGAAAAGTTGCATAGATTGTCTGAGAGTTCTCAAGATTTGGGGATAGTTTACTCCTCGCAGAGAAACACAATTGCTGTCATGACATCAAAGATATCCCCAGTTAAAGTGTGATGACCTCTTACAGAATGTGATGTCGAGTTTGGCTTGAGTTGTGAAAGTATACTGTTTAATGTGAGCTTTCCCTAAAACATTTTGTGTATTTGAAGTGTATGCTACAGTCAACACTGTGTGATACTGTGTGATACAATCTTCAAAAGCTATGAAACTCCCTCTCTACATTTTTGGGCCACCAAGTGTTACTGCTAGGTATTCCTTGAAACTTGTTTAAAGTCTGGAATGGCCGTTGACATTGTCTTGATCTCAAATGCCAAGTGAATTGATAATTGTTTTTTTTTATTTAGCTCAGCACAGAAGAAAATGGTCACTGTTTCTATGTTTCTATGTTTGGCCAATTCGAGAAGTTTATTTCATGTTGAAATGGGCCAATAATACGTAACCTTTGATGGCATTGTTAAGCAAATGAGAATTGGGAGAATTTGTGGCCTGGGAAGTGTTTTGAAGTTTGTTGTTTTATCCCAGTGGCCACTGATGTCACAAAACAATTTGGTTTGCTGCTTTGCCATCAGCCATGTGTTAAGCGTGTACTCATTAATAATCAATGCAACAATGCTGCAAAGTTAAAAATGGCAGCGAAACATACAAATGCCTTACCCTGTACAGCTCAAATGGAGGGAAATGTGTGTATTAGGTAGATATGGTGCTTTATATAGCTAAATTTGGTAACCAAATTATCAACTTGTATGCAATGTATAAAGGTGTGATTTCTGCGCTGCAGACATGAATGCTAAACATTGCTTACCTTGCTTACAGTGAATGTTTCCATATTTCTGTACCTATCTCAAATATTATGCAATATCAAAAGGTAAAATTCTGTACAATTTCATCAAGAGTTTTGGCTGAAATGCTAGCTCCTTGTAACTATGATGGAATGAGCAGATTTGTACAAAAATTAATTGTTTTGGATATCAGTATTATGATTAACCCTTGTATATAAAATGCTACGGTTGTTTTTGTAGTTACCTCACATTGTTGTAATGCTGCAGTCACACATTGATCTTTGACCATGAATCAGAAGCAACAGTTATGTACCACTTCCTGGGAATGCTACATCCATGGGCCTCTGACCAGACCATGCAACAGGAGTGGGAAATTCCTGGGCAAAATGAAGTCTGTTCAGATCTCTTTTGGTGTACATTGGCAGCAAAAGTGGAAGAATGTACAAAACCTTAAATTTCATTTCATTGATGTTAATAAATTGTTAAAACCTGCAACTCATCCTAGACATGAAACACAACTGTGAAATTCTTGTTGTGTCACCAGGAAAGACATTTTTTCTCTGACTCTGAATTATTTGTTATGATGTTAGGGCTATTCCATTAAAATTGCTGCAGAGGGATGGTAATGAAACGGCTCCCACCTCTGAGTTATTAAATCCACTGCACCCCCCCCCCACCTGTCATTCCAATTACATATCTCCCTATGTCAATCCTACAATTTTCTCCTTTCAGAAAAAAGCATCATGACCCCCTCGCAATTTTAATGGAATAATCTTAACCCCATTTGTAACTACCTACCAAACAACCACATGACGGAAAGTAGACTTAGGTATTAATGTGTCCCAAGTTCCAATTGACCAGGAATATTTCAGACTATAATGTTACAATAACCATGTTGTAATCTAGCATAGCTACGGCAGTGGTAAGTAATGGCCTCTTACTGTAGTACTACTGATTGCAAATCGCTGTTACTGGCAGATTTCTTGTTTTATGCAACATTGGAAGCCTGATATTCCACGCTCCAGGCACCCAGAAGCTTGAATGGGAATGTACATTGTTTTTGTTTGGATGCACTTAATGACAATTGTGTTGTATTTTGGAAAATGTACACAGAAGAAGCCTTCTGAAATGCATAGTGTGTATCAATAACTTAATAAGGAGGAGTTTTTCCTGTCACCTGACAATGTCATTGCAAATTGAGGTTTTGAGTTTCAGATGCTAAAATGCTGTAGTACAAGAATACAGAGTCAGGATCTTAGTCCATGTCATTCACTAACTAGCAATGAAACAATTACAAGACCCAGAGGAATTGCTTCTTCCCTCCGGCGAACACTAGTAAATCAGACAGTACTGGTTTTGTGAGAAGGCTTCTGCGCCATGTCAGCCTGTGGATAATTGTGTATAAACAGTGGGACCCAGTGGTGGCACGTTGGGAGGGTCAGGCCAACTGGGAAATGTTTCCTTCATTGAATTGCTTATTCCGCACATAACATGAATAAAGCAAGCAATGATGCGGACAGCAACACACCTTGTTTTGTTGTTAGTTTGACCTGGATAAGGTAGACTAATTAATTTGAGTCTAGGGAGCAGGAAGTGAGCAGAAATGAAAATATAGTTGATTTTCAGCTGGACAGCTCTCGGATAGTACAAGCATCTACCGAAGTAGAACAATGTAAACCACATCTTTAGCTAATCTACAAGCAGATCTTTTGTATCTGCAAGGCAGTATCAAATTGACAAGACAGTATCAAATACGCAAGGCAATACCCGTTTGGCTGGAGGAAAAGAATGCCAGTACAGAAAAAGAAAGCCCGATAAAAACACGTCAAAAATAAGCCGAATCCAAACCACTGCTTGGAAAGTGATCTTTAGCCCACATTGACATAAATGGCTAATTAAGGATGGTCTGTCTGTAGTCTCTAGAGACACGTAAACAAAGAAGCAGCGGCTAGAAGACGGCAACGTTTTTTCTCCGGTCCGACAACTGCTTGGCGCACAATTCTAATGGACTTCAATACACGTCTTTGTGGCCTTTGAAATGCGATGCTTAGATCTCGAAACCTTACTATGTGGTGCACCTCAGAACGATTACATCGTCAGCTAAACACAACCTTACTTGTTAATATGCAGTAGCCTGGTATGACATGAATTCACTGCACAAAAAATCTTATCGACCTCCAGCATCTGCATATTTAGCCTGGTATCCAGTCTTGTTAGCTTTGGTGCGCTCCCCAAGATCCGCTACCCCATGGCAGGGTAGCGGATCTTGGGGAGCGCACCAAAGCTAACAAGACTGGATACCAGGCTAAATATGCAGATGCTGGAGGTCGATAAGATTTTTTGTGCAGTGAATTCATGTCATGTTTATAAATTGTAAGGAAATTCTGATCCCAGGCATTCTTTTTCAGTGCCACATTTGAAAATAATTCTGTCAACTCGTTTCGAGCTGTTTATAACACAAGTTTTCACAAATATTCCTCACGTTAAGGGGGACCGACCACAAATGGCGATGGGGAGGGTATGTACGTACATATGAAACTAATAAAAAATATGTTCTGACTTTTTGTCAGGCTATGATAAATAGATACCATAAAAGATATTAGTAATTTTCTTAAAAGGAAGCTCGTTTTTTCGACGGAATGATATATTGCTTTAATGAATTAATAACTGAACAACAGACGCTACAATTCAATTACGAGCACGCGACTTCTCATTCCCACCAACGTCAGAGCACAATAATGATCAACCATTAATAATCCATGCCACAGGACAATATCATAACGTTATGATATACCCTGTTAACAAAGCACCTGACTTGGTGTACGAAATACAGCTCAAGTGGCCAAGTCTCGATAAAAAAATAGGAGAGAAAAGTGACGTCAACGTCGATTTTGGTATTTGCTGCTTCTAAGGGCAACAAGTAAAGTTAAGAGTTGACATGTCATGTACACCTAAGGCGTGCTAATGTGGGCGGTGTTTGCCAAGTTATAGAGCCTGAACAATACACCGGATATTAGTTTTATTTTCATCTCCAAGGCAAGGAGGAATTCGGTCATGTACACCACGATATGTGCAAGAAACATGATGTTAAAGAGTAGTCAAATGCCGAACTAAAATAACAAATTTTCCATATAAAATGTTAGATTCATACTTAGTATGTATACATGGAAGATTTGAACTCGGGGATATTCCATTAAGATATTGAGGTATGGATAGGATAGTTATTATCAACATATCCATCTTAACCGTACCCATTGTTTGGATTTCTTTTTCTTATTTTCGTACTCGTTCTGAGTATTGGGATTGGGCCAACCTCACAAATCGTTTAAATGGAATAGCCCGAATTCACCATATGCCTTCTCGTGTCGCAATATAACATGTCATATAGCTGGGATAATATGTAATATACACAATAACGTTTCTGTTTATACTGATCTTGACCTTTGTAAATTACTGGCGTTAATAAAAACACTTTTGATTTCAAACAACAAAACGACGCTACGAAACAAAAACACGGGAGCGAAGCTACATAAATTTGTTAAAATTAAGATCTAGAGTACATCGATCTATTCCGGATTCCGGAACATAAATACATTTGTTGACGTACATTGTAGATTACGTGGTCAATTCTCGTAATCGTTTGTCGAATAGTATGATGCATGTCAAGGTCGACTTTTATCGACGTATTTTGAAGAAAAAAATGAGAAGTATATTAAAAACATTCAAGTCAAAACATAGCACCACAGAGTCGTGATACATATGTCTACTCTCCAAGCAGATGATGGGAGGCTAAGTCTTTATTTCCTCACTGCCCTTTCTGTGCCTCCTGCAGCTTTTACACAGAAAGGACAGCGGGGAAAACGTGACGATTTAGTCTCCTCCAACATCTGCTTGGAGATAAGCATACGTCTGCCCTAATCCCTCAGGAAGTGAACCGTGAGCATCAGAAGGGCACGTTTCCTGTCACAAATAACATGTATACACTCATGCCCTTCCTGTTGCAACGTCTTTCTACTCTCCAAGCAGAGGTTGTTGGGAAGATCGTGACCTTTCTATCATATACCCCTTTTTTTTTCTGTCGCTGCCCCCACCAACTGGGCATATGATAGAAAGGTCACGATCTTCCCAACAACCTCTGCTTGGAGAGTAACGTCTCTCCACCGCCAAACGACATGTATGTCATCTCGAATTACACTTCTATTTCACATGTAAGTTTGTCAAAGTGGTTTCCTTATTTCACTGCCCGTATGTGAGTTGAAAGTCATGAGCGGGAATATACATGTGTAGTTAGTTCATAGTTCTGTCTTCCGGTTCTGATGACTGGTAATTTTGAGAATGCAGAACCGGAAACCGGGTGTACAGAAGGGAAGCGGTCGCGGTTTTGTTCCAATGTTGGAACGTGATTGGTATGATAGCAACAATGTCAATTACACAATTTCCCTCTCTGTCGAAAGGTACACACTATTTTATGTTTTGTCTGGAATGTTGAACAAGAAAACCCTTTACAACTCACACAAACAACAAGGCACACAAGAAATGCAACAGGTGGTTGGGTGGCCGTGACGAGACTAGGGTGAGCACCAAAACACGACAAGCGAAGGTCAAAGTCCCCGCTAACAACCACTTGGCACAACTCACTACTTATGATCGATGTATCCTCAGGAAGGCTGAGTCAATGGACCCCAGTTTGTCTTGGCTGTTTGTAGACGGTGCGGATGTTGAGAGAGTAGTGTCTGTTTAGTCCAAATGGATGTTTAGCCAAGTGCTTATCGCATGTCGTTCATCCATTTCTTCCATTGTTTTGATACAATGATAAATGTACAAATACAGAGATTAGTCAATAGTGTAGATCTTGACACAACTGTTTTCGCTTCTGTCCGAGACGACAAGTTTCCCGTCCGGAGTGATGGCGACGCCTTGTGGGTGCCACAGCCCGTTATCCCGGGACAGCAGGTGACGCACGAACGTCCCGTCCTTACTGAACTGCGACACTCGGTGGTTCTTACTGTCCGCCACGATGATGTTGTTGTGGTCGTCCGTGTGGACAGAGGTGGGGTAGTCGAAGTACCCGTCCCCGGACCCGTACAGCCCGAACTCGTACAAGAACTCCCCGTCTTGTCCGAACACCTTGATGATATCGTTTCTCCAGTCGCTGACGATGACCTGGCTCTCGCTGTTGGTGGTGACGCGGAGTTGGTTCCCGAAGAGCTGGTGTGAGGAGGAGGCGAGGGTGTGGACCGGCGTGCCGTCCGGCATTAGCACGAACACCTGCCACCCGATGGTGACGATGATCCGGCCCAGCCTGTCCACCGCGATGCCTCGGGAAGGTTTGTCCTTCTCCCTAAACCCCTCCACGTTGATGGTGTCCTTCTCCTTCCCTTGACTGTCCAGCACGTGGATGGAGTGTCCATCTCCAGTGACCAGCAGGTCACCGTTGTCCATGCAGGCCACGTCCCACGGTTCAAAGCCAAGGCTGATAGTTCCGTACAGGTTTTCCTCGTCCATCACCTGTAGGCGTTTGTTCCGGACGTCCGTCGCGATGATGAAGCCTTCGGTGTTGACAAAGACGGACGCCGCCCAGTCAAACTCGCCGTCCCCGCTCCCTCTCTTACCCAGGGCTGTGGACAGTCGTGCGGTTCCAGTGGGATTCAACGTGCGGCTAGGTTTGGCGACAGTCTTGGGTGTTTCAGACGGAGTTGTCGGTACAGTCGGCCAAGGTTCCGGCATTGGAGTTCCGATAGACAAACTGCCGAACAGGCGGCCCAGTTCCTCTGCCCCATCCGTGACAGTCGAGCAAAATTGCATGTCCATTAAAGAAGTGGAAACTTCGATCTTGCCTTTATTATCGTCGTCTATGTAGCGCTGTAGCCTACCTGTCAGGTCACGTGCCTGGGTCAGCACCTCTAGAGGAGTGCCGTTCCCGTCCATGTTCTCGGCGAAGTGCACGAAGCTGTTTGCGGAACTTAGATTCTCCTCCGCCGCCTGCACTGCCGAAACCAGTTCACTCTTACTCGCCTCGTACAGCGCCTGGATATGACTGATTTTGGCTCGCTTTAACTCTTGTATGGCGTCTATCATTAGTTGCGCCCGAGCCTCCACAGTGCTTACAGTCTGGTCCACTCGGGCGTCCCATTTCTGCTTCAGTGAATGCATTTCATTGAGCTTTGCTTGTTGTAGAAACGCGATCCCCCGGGCTACAGGCAGCAGTCGTCTGACGTTCTTTTTCTCCCTTTCCGCCACCTCCTCTATTTCCACGTACCTGTGATCCTTGTGGGCGGTCACAACACAGTGCAGACAGATCACCAGATGGCAGGTGTCACAGTGAAATTTGTTGATTTCGCTGTGCCTGGTGCACATTGCTGTGTTGTCGTCCCCACGGTCAGCCATAACGGGGCTAAGGTTGCCTGTAGACACGATGTTATGCGCCCGTGTGAGCTTGAGCCTGCGGTGTGCGTCCGTACACACCTGGCACAGGTATTCCTGGCAGTCCACACAGTAGGATGTAGCGCCCGTACCGGTCGAACAGACACGGCATATGGTGACGTCGCGTGCGTTTGCCGGCGGTCTTCCTGGTTTGGTGACGACGTCACGGAGTTTGGACACTAGGAAGTTGTCCTTTAGCCCCTGTACACCGCGCGCGGGGAGGCACAAGTCTTGGCGACAGGTGGGGCACGACAGGTTCCTGTCCACCTGGGCTGTGAAGAGCTTCTCTAGACATGCCTGACAGAAGGTGTGAAGACAGGGAAGAATCTTCGGACGGTCGAAGTCGTTATAGCAGATCTGACAGACCAGAAACTCCTCGTTAATCTCGCTAACAAGTCCAGCTGCCATACTTGTCAGGCAACGGGACACCCACTCCCCGAACACGTCAGCTGTGACGTCAGGTAGCTCTCCTATCGTCCGGAAAGCAAACACGGTTTCCATAGCGACCGGCTGTATGAGGCGGCATTGTTACAAGTACAGTCGGGCGAATTTTATTACCAGCGTCCCTGCTGAAAATTAGATTCCTGAGACTTCGGCTCACCATATAAGACATTCCTTGTGAAATCATTTAAATGCTTTATGCGAGCTTTTTCTACCCGAAGAACGCCATCAATATTAATGCGCCAGTTAACCTCAACCCCACGAAACAAGCAACACAGCGCGGTACATGGAAAGGCTGCATGGTTGAGACCTTGGGGAAAAGCACGACGAGACCGCAATACGCTGAGGTGTTTCTATAATAATACAAGATATGCTACGCTGTACGTTATGCAAGCCTACCATGTTAAACTGAGGCAAACTCATTAATTCTAACATGGTTTCTGTCAGCATAAAGATATTCTTTACTACGAGCGAGGGACGCGTGGCAAACTCGCTCATGAATACTGTATGTAATAACTGACTCATACAAACATGTATACACTACATGCCACGCCATGCTTCTGAAATTAGTGTTAGCTTGAAGGCTGCTAATTCTCCATCTAAAGTCATCCGAATAAAATTTCTGAAAGTGGCCATGCCTTACATGTATGTAAATATCTTAGACGTCCTGTAACAGTATAGACTAGCAAGGCTTGCCAATTGCTTTATTGTCGCCATTAGTGCGTAGTGTGCCGTGACTTGCATGCTTGGCTCCAGGCTCCAGTGCTAGGGACAGAAACGTCTGGCAACACTAATTGGATGGGACAAAGCCGACTACTCGTTTCAGCATGTGCAACAGGTGCACGTAAAGAAGCCACAATTACCGGAGCTTCAGGAGAAAGATTTGCAGACGCGAAAAAATTCTTACTCTTATCCCTCGAGACTTCTATGGGGGAGAGGCGAGTTTTTGTTACAATATCAAAATGAACGTCGACATTCCATCAACCTCGATTTTCGCCTGCAGGGTGAAAGTCAACAGACAAAAAAAGAAGGAAGCCCAGCGGGCACAGATTTCCGTTCTAATGCTATCATGCACATGTCACGAGACATTTTTCTCTTGCATCTATTCTTAGTTTGGAAGAAAGCCAAAGGGGAAGTAAGATCCGTTGTCATGGTAACGATGGCGCATGTAGCACCACTGGCGAAGCATGGCGGCCCGGGAAAAAAGAAGTCATGAACGTTCCAACAACGTAACGTTGTGTGACGTATACTGCGTATACTGCGTAGGCGCTGATTGAAGAGCATCCTGATTGGAACCCTTGGTACGTTGGCCTGCAGATTATAAAACATTATTTCTCTGCCATGTCATTATAAGAATAAAAACAGTCAGCAGCTCACCGGTGTACCTTTTTCTTTTCGTTTATGGTTTATGACTTACTAATGTGATTTCTACCTATCGATGCAGCATATTTCAGCACACCTAGATTCACCTTCACCCTCTAGGCTCTACTGCTTATGAGGTATTGTGCTTTCAAGAGCATCATTAGTGCATTTTGCTGTAACACTGACGCGTTGCTTGAAAGAACTATTAAAACACTGTGCGTATGTGGTTTGTTGTGCCTCGATGGATCATGATTTGCATTAATTGCAGATTCTTTTATTAGATTTCGTTGGCCCTAAGCAACTCTTGCAAGATGGTGAAACTGAATTAGTGTTATTAGACGCCAGCATTACGCAGATACACTGAAACATTCTTCGTCTTGTTGGATGGATATGAGGCTGAAACCGACGTCCCTCTACCTGCAGTTTACCTAAAGTTCGCTAAGAGTCGCTGTACAGTAGACTGCGCATGTCCGTATCCAGTCGTTACGACGCCATTTTTGAGGCAACCAAATACCACTGGGCAGAATAACATTAGAAGATCGGATTAACGGGCTGAATTCTGCGGTTGTGCTGGACATATCCATACGTACCTGCCAAAGTATATTCGCTGATGCTACAGGGGATATTATGAAGGAGATGACATGAATTTCGGGTGAGTTGGGAAGGAAAGAACTCGTGACATCCTGTTTATATGGGGAGGGGGGAGACGATGGTCTGAAAAACTGAATGTCTGAAAAACTAAATGGAGTATATCGTAACATATTTTGTGTGTAATGTCAGTCTCTGTGAAGTAACTATTGGCCACTTTTATGAACAGAAGCTTTGTAATGACGACAATATAATCAGTGTCAAGAAAAAGTTAATCGAATTCGTTTATAAACAAATCATAACAATAACGTTAACCAAAAGTGTGTCCTACAAAATTATGTTTTGAATCTTATCAATTCTTCAACCTAAATATGATGATCATGTTGATCGCGATGTGTTGATACATTGTTGTAGTTTTTGTTATAGTCTTTATGGGATGTTTGAACATTTGATTCCAAGCATACTAGGATCTGTAATGTTATGTAATAACCCGGCACTATAGCAGGGAACAAATGTATTGTGTCCTTATGATGAAAGACTAAAGTTACATTTATAGATCCTTTCATTTATATTTTTCCATGTCAGTGGGAACCTTGCGGTGCAGATCCATGATGGAAAGCCGGGCATATTCCCAGTCAGAGGTCAGTCATTGTCACATGTCTGTGATGCCAGCTGTTGCATAGGGGCTATTATATGTATACTAAACGTTAAAGATTTATATATATATGAAAAATGGTCAGTTTTTTCCATATAGAGAAGATCGTTCTAACATCATCTGCAGTAAATGGACCAACCATTCCTTCACATTTTAAGCAATTAATTTACTAGTCTAGTAAGAGTAACCAATCAGCCAACACATTTTCCTGCACAACAATTGTATCCAGTACAATTTGCTATTGGGAACTGATGTTGACATATCAGGTAGTACATTGTTAAATTAATTTCTAACCTAGAAAAATAGGACTATGCCCTACGTTACTAGTAGTAATATCATAGTTTTCGTTCCTGATGTCAACTACATGTAATTAAGTTTTCCAAATCATGGATAACTTTATTCATCAATCTACATACTGATTTCTAAAGTCCCCTTCATTTTATCCTGACAGGGCAACCCCAACCAAAGAAAAAAAAGGTAAGTGTTATTTGCTTTAAGTTTTTGTCCTTCTATTTCTTACTACATGTTTGTGCTTGATTACAGTTTGATTTTAGAGTTTCAGTTTTTGCTGGCAACACATTAGCATATGATAAAGACTCTCTGAATTTAGTGTCTCTGCTTTCTGTTGTGTCCGTTACAGAAGGACATCTACCTGTCAAAGCAGAACAAACATCCTCTGAGAAGACCAGCTCAGGAGGAACCAGCCAATGAGAACAAGGATGGAGGACCAACATCCAATCAGAATCAAGCAAAGAAAACCAAACCAGTCAATAGAAAGCCTCCTCCCAATCCAAGGACCAAGAGAGGGAAGGATGATGGGAAAGGAACAAAGAATGATGGGAAGGCTGGAGAAGGGACTGTAACTTTGACACAAGAGCAGCTGAATGCGATATTGGCTTCCATAGGCAAGGCAACAGACACAAGCAGTGCTCTTAATGTTCAAATTGGTAAGTGGGGTTTTTCCCTATCGGCAAAGATTCTCTTTTCTGATGTTGCATTGACTGTTTTGAAAAAAAAAATTGTATTTCCCTTTTCTTCTCCAGAGTGTCATTTTTTGTGCATCTTTTCTTTCAGAAAACAACGGAGTAAAAATTGTTTCCACTGAAAATGGACCACAAGCGGCCGGTGAGACGTCCAACCCAGCAGACGGTGCTGGCCAGGCGGTCAGTGGTCAGGACCAGCCAGCTGAGACAGACGACACCACCCCTGGGGAGGGGACAGTACAGGCTCGGAAACAACCCAGAACTGAACCAACTGCACATCAACAGCCAGACAACAACATACACAGGTATGGATGTACAACTATTCTGACTTGTTTATTGACATGGGATCAAGTACACTAAATATTATTTCATAGATCACAAAAACGACACAAGAAAAGTAGTGTGTATGTGTGTTTGTTAGTGGCCACAGGAGGAAAAACATTGATATCAAATAAAGCACCAACATTTTCATCTGCCCTATGGCCCTTCTTGGTCTGTCCCTAGCAGCCTGTGTCCGGGTTGCTATTGTGTTTACTGTTACTATTCCACTATGTTAGTCATCCTCTCCCAGTCTCTATTTTATGAATATTTGATGAACTGTACCTGAGTTATATCTGTGCATGCCAATGGATATGTATTGACGTTTCTGAACTTCAATGTTGACAGGCTGTGGCATATGATACATGCACATCTAACCCTGTGTCTTTATTCTATGTTTGCAGTACTAAACAGCAGTCCAGCTATGGAGGACTGTTATCCACCATTGGTAAGGAGGAGGAGGACAAGAGAACAGCAGCTGATGTCAGGAAGACTCAGCTGAGGAGAGAGTTAGGTGGGACAGGCTTCAGAATCATATACATATACATTGTACATGTAGAGTTTGACTACATCTTAGAAAATCTAGGGATGTTGCAGACGTTTGTAGGTAATATTGCTTAGTGATAGAGTAGACTTCCTGCAAGAGGTTTTAGGAAGATTCCAAAAAGGAATCTATTGCGATAATTTTTTTTTAGCTGTTCTGTGAGTATCTATAGCCTGAATTTACACAAGCTCTTGCTACCGGGGGTTAATTTACCCCCTCCCCTGGGGCGGCAACAACCGTAGGGTGGGCCGGCCCCTACAAGCATGATTTAGTCAGGCTATTCTGTGTGTGCTTGACTGATAATACTGTCCCTGTCCAAAACTCACAGACTTGAGAAATGGGGCTTCAGTAATACCTTGTAGACTGAGATTGTAACACAACTATGTACTCTGGATTTCTACACACAGAGGAGCAGATAGCAGAGAAGAAGCGTCGGGACCAGCAGGCCCGTGATCAGTCAGCAGTGGAGCGAGCGCGACCAGTGGAGGACTACACACCGTGGGGACGTCCCGGGGCAGGCGCACCGCTAAGGTCACACTCTGGGAAGGTCATTGCTGAGTACGGCGACACCAGAAGGGTCAGGACAACAGTTTGACCTTTGACATGAATGTCTAGTGAAGGCTGGTATTTTGAGCTATCTGTCTATTTAACTTACATGTATTTCTATGTAGTTATCTCACTCATTTTCACTCCTTATTCCGTAACAGGCACTACAGCAGAATACATCTCCCAGGGGAGCCAGTGACACTGCTGTTCACCAGACAGCAGCCAGACAGCAGCCACAGCCGAACCACACACAGTCGCCAGGCCAGGCTGAACCAGCTGCTACTGGTCAGGCCCACCAGCCAGTCTCCGCTGTACCACCTCCACATGCCATGAGGAGCTCATTCGCTATAGGGGTAAGAGATGGATGTGGTTGCCTCTGTTTTAGAGGTGATGTTTTCAGTGTTGTACAGGATAACTAAAAACCTTATCAATGGATTTTCAGTATTTTCAACCAGAGGAAACATCTGGGCCCAAGGAAAAAGCACTTAAATTTTGATAGAGGAAACTAATGATAAATACTGCCATGGCAAAGATTTTTTTCTCTTAAAAGTTAAATGATGCACAGTTGACAATGATTTACACATGTAAAGAAGTATCATGAAGGACAGGAATACAATGTAGCTCTGTTTGCATGTAGACTTTATGTAATTGTATAATTGGGGTGACATTGCTGCAAGATTTCATTCATCACTCATGTGGTTTCAATATATAGATCTAAACATGGACACTTTTCTAAATGTTTCCCTTTATCTGTATTCCACCCCAGGGTGCAGCCCCTGGTGAGAACCAGTATGTCACAACAGATCAAGATGAAAAGAAGAAATGGCTGCAGGGACTGGGTAAGCCTTATCCTGTTTCTTCTTCTTCAGCCAAGATATGAAAGATAAAGATTGTGAGATGCATAACTAGTTAGAGTAGTATGTACACCTGAAATGATGATGATATATGTACACTACTCACACCTGATGTCTGTCCTATCTATAGAAAAACAGCGATCTATAGCCTGAATTTACACAAGCTCCTGCTACCGGGGGTTAATTTACCCCCTCCCCTGGGGCGGCAACAACCGTAGGGTGGGCCGGCTGCTACAAGTGCGATTTAGTCAGGCTATTCTGTGTGTGCTTGACTGATAATACTGTCCCTGTCCAAAACTCACAGACTTGAGAAATGGGGCTTCAGTAATACCTTGTAGACTGAGATTGTAACACAACTATGTACTCTGGATTTCTACACACAGAGGAGCAGATAGCAGAGAAAAAACTTCGGGACCAGCAGGCCCGTGATAGGTCAGCAGTGGAGCGAGCGCGACCAGTGGAGGACTACACACCGTGGGGACGTCCCGGGGCGGGCGCACCGCTAAGGTCACAGTCTGGGAAGGTCATTGCTGAGTACGGCGACACCAGAAGGGTCAGGACAACAGTTTGACCTTTGACATGAATGTCTAGTGAAGGCTGGTATTTTGAGCTATCTGTCTATTTAACTTACATGTATTTCTATGTAGTTATCTCACTCATTTTCACTCCTTATTCCGTAACAGGCACTACAGCAGAATACATCTCCCAGGGGAGCCAGTGACACTGCTGTTCACCAGACAGCAGCCAGACAGCAGCCACAGCCGAACCACACACAGGTGCCAGGCCAGGCTGAACCAGCTGCTACTGGTCAGGCTCACCAGCCAGTCTCCGCTGTACCACCTCCACATGCCATGAGGAGCTCATTCGCTATAGGGGTAAGAGATGGATGTGGTTGCCTCTGTTTTAGAGGTGATGTTTTCACTAGTGTTGGATATTTAGTGAACAGGATAACTAAAACCGTTTCAATGGGTTTTCAGTATTTTTTCCAGAGGAAACATCTGGACCCAAGGAAGAAGTATTATAGTTTGAGAGAGGAAACTAAACCGGATGCTGCCATTGCAAATATTTATTCTCTTCAATGATGCATAGTTGATAATGATAATTTACACATGCAAAGAAATATCATAAGACAGGAATACAATTTAGCTCTGTTTGCATGTAGACTTAATGTAATAATTATTGTGTAATTTGGGTGACATTGCTGCAAGATGTCATTCATCACTCATGTGGCTTCAATATATAGATCTAAACATGGACACCTTTCTAAATGTTTCCCTTTATCTGTATTCCACCCCAGGGTGCAGCCCCTGGTGAGAACCAGTATGTCACAACAGATCAAGATGAAAAGAAGAAATGGCTGCAGGAACTGGGTAAGCCTTATCCTGTTTCTTCTTCTACAGCCAAGATATGAAAGATAAAGATTGTGAGATGCATAACTAGTTAGAGTAGTATGTACACCTGAAATGATGATGATATATGTACACTACTCACACCTGATGTCTGTCCTATCTATAGAAAAACAGCGAGACGAGGCCAGGCAGAGGAAGCAAAAGGAGAAGCAGCGGGACAAAGAGGTCAGGCCTTGTTCTAGTCTAATTCTAATCTGAAGAAAAATGGTTGTCATTTGTAGCCTTTTAGGTTGACCTTTAAACTATATTGATTATGCAGTGTCACTCATAAAATTCATCAAAATGATGTAGTGTTTTGTAATTCAGTCATCTGAAAACTTTGCATTCCCAGAACATTTACCTTTCATATATAAATGATAACTGATTGCATAGTTATGTAAAGAGGAAATTTTGAGTAATGTTGAAGACCAAATTTTTTGTGACAGTACAACTTTTTACTTTCAGTCTAACATGGAAGGCAATTTTACAGCTACGATCGAAGAAGTCCCAATCAGGGTGATAAACCATACTGCTTCTGCACCATGCATCTTTTGCTGAAGTTTATCAATGGATAAACACTTTTATACACTTAAGTTTGTTCACAAAACATGAAAATTTACACTTTTCATAATGTGCAAGTACATGTAACACACTATGGCTAATTTTGTATAATACCACCATCTCTTGTTGTTTTTATTTCTGGATGAAGATTTCTACACAAACCTTTCATTTGCTGTATCATTCCTTGTGTTTGCATCTAGCCAGGAAAAGTACTGATTCTCAGCATGTTTCTCCCATCCAGGGAGGAGGTATGGATGCGTGGACTCGTCACTTTGATACGTACCACCCCACGATGCGAGAGCCCCCCACGGCCAGGGGAGCTGATGCCCCACCCACTGTTCCAGAGCCCCACCCCCAACAGGCCCAGGCCCCCACCCCTGTGGTACAAGATGCTGTGGTACAGGAGGCAGACCACCAGGCCACCCTGCGGTCTTCCTTAGAGAGGAGGTAAGGACACTTCCTTATCTAGATGGAAACTGATATAATAATAACAAACCCTGTTTACTAGGACTCAGCAATGTAAACTAGATTGTGGTAACTTTGAGTCGTAACTTTTGATACTTATAAAGAACTGTTATACATTGTAGCATCATGCCAAGTTTTAGCTGGTGAAGAAATTGCCAAATCTCAGAGGGATTTGAATGTTGTCAAGTTGTATCTGCTTTAACCTCATAACCAATGCAATATTTGTAATCTGCCTTAACTACATAACCAGTATGCTATGTTGTCATTTCGTTGTGGTTCCCAATAACTGATGCTTGCCTGAGGCTGCTATAGTGTTCTGTTGGCATGATGGCCCATGTGTTGACCTGTGTTACAGAGCTGAACCCACACACCCCGATGATGACTCTGTGTGAGTATTTATTGTCCCAAAGTCATGGTGATTACTACTAAAACATTCTTCCCCTCACAAGTGTGGTCCACTGGACAGGTTACACTGGAGTTCACTCTGCACATAACATGCATGTATATAAGCCGTGCACAGAAGAATGATACAATGTGTAATTGCACTTTTGTTATAATCATTTCTTTGTCAACTTAACAGCACATAACCTGTACCAGTCTTGCCTGTGTAGTTGGTAATCATCATCATCACACATGCACTTCAAGCAGCACTGCTATCATATTTCCTTAGTCAATCCATCATCTTTTCCTTGATGCATTTTTGTCTGATTCAAATTAGCCATCTCTTTACTTATCAATCATAAAATCCTGTCTTAGTTTGGTAATGATTATATTGAAGCTTACCAGTTTTTCCTTGCCACATTAACCCAGTTGGCTGTTCCAGAACATACCCTAGTAACCCTACATCTCTGTCCCATAACTACTAGTACTTAGTATCTTCCTTCTCTTCCAGTCCAGCCTACCCTTTTTTTGGAAATACATGTAGTCAACATGGAAAATTAACCATCTCATCACCTGGCTTATCCTTTGGTATTGGTGCTTACCTGTCTAACCTTGCTGTCACTGGTCAGGTTACCCAACTGAAGCCCTGGCAGACAATACTTGGGGACATCTCCTGTCTGTACCCTCTGTACTGGTACATGGATCTTAATAATTAACTGTTTTATACAGAAACTATTTACGGACGGGTGCAGCCCTGAGGGACCCTGCCCAGCTGGAGGAACTGGAGAGAAGACGGGTGAAGGACCTGGAACATAAGGTCTGGCTTACAATAATTCCCTCTTCATATACGTTCAGAGATGCAGTCTGATTTAGCACATATTCTTGCATTAGAAATTCAATTTTATGTTAAAAACACTGAGAATAAGAGTAGTATATTATATCTACCAAAAAAACAGTTACTCAAGCAACTGGATATGTTTTTTGGTGTATCTTTTTACCTGGATGTCTAACCTTCACAGACGTATATTATATCTAGGTGGAAGGAATAGTCATATACACTATCTATATAAAAAGAAGGAAAGAAATTTAGCTACATTGTTTGTGTTGAACGGAAGTATCAAACTTCATTATGGTATATACCAACACAGATGAGCTTTCATGCTAACACAGCTAGTACATTATTTAGAAATTTCATTGTGGAGCTAATGTGACTTACTTAGAGATTAATGAACTAATAGATTGACTGATTGTCCTCCAGAGAGCGATCCAGGAGCAGGTGGAGGAGCGACAGCGGGTGAAGCGGGAGGAGCGAGAGCGTCGTGCGCAGGAGGAGGCCGAGGAGGAGCAGCGGCTGGAGAGGGAGCGGCAGACGTTACAGGAGCAGTTCGACAGAGAACTACAGGAGCAGAGGAGGAAGGAGGTGAGGTCTACACACTGACTTGGAAGCAACTGCAGAGTAATTGTATTTTTACCAAATCTTCCGTTCTTTGTACAAGCTTTGATTGTAACATGCACAAACTGGCATGCCATGTGTTGTCTGGACCACTGTAACTGTAAGGTGTGCTTCTGTAACTGACAACTAGTTGGCTTGGACTAGGCAGTTTGCCTCATCTGTTATCATATCTCCTGGGCTATTTCCTGTGCAAGCTTCAGTTCCATTGCACCATACAGGACAGGGAAACAGCCACACGGTGTCTACATATAGCTTGTATTGAATGTTCAAATATGATGATAACATAACGAAGATAGACTCACAGCTTGCCTGGTTTCTTTGTGTTGGAATGTTGTACTTTGTTTTTTGGGTGGCAAACCTCAGGAGCTTCTGAACCAGAAGACCAAGCTGCTGTTTGAGTCCATGCAGCAGGCTGAGCAACAGGCACTGCAGGTAAAACTACAGTCTCTCTTCTAACCAAGCAAAGACATGTATGGGTGTTATTGACACTGATTAAATGCACTACTACAAATGTAGCATTTGTTACCATGTTTGGGAAAGTAAAATATGGCTCAGTATGCAAGGTAACAGTGTACATATGTTTATTGGGATTGTAGGTTACCGTGGAAGGATCATGTTTTATTTATCTTGTTGCAAATATCTATCCTGAAATAATGGCCTCATCCAACAATTTGATAATGTAAAAAATGTAAGATACAAACATAATTACTATCAGCACCTTCAGATGCTTCAACTGTACTACTGCCACTAATTCTAGTACCCCAGTGCTAGCAAATTCACCTGTATAAAGCATGGCAGTGTGAAAACATGTATGAGCTGGTCTCACACCAATGTTGTCCCCCAGGAGAAGCGCCAACAGCGGATGAGACACCTGGAGAGGCATGGCCATGACGTCACCAACCTCAGACACACCTTCGAGTCCACGGAACCCCAGCTGTCCTACAGGTCCTCCCACCCAGGGGAGGTCCCCCCACTCCAGGGGCTGTCCCCTCGGGAGCAGTTTGGTGTCATCCACTCCCGCAGAGACCCTCCCCCTCACCCTGGGGCTTCCTACCATTCCCCCAGGGAAGCAGACCCACCCCCTGTTGCATACATCACATCGCCGAGAAGAGAAACAGCTGTGCAGACAGGTAGAGTGGTTTTACTCCATAGGATGCTCAAGTAGTGCTGTGCAAAAGACAGGGGAACTGACTCACATCTTTCCTAATTCCACAAGAAGTAGACAGGAGATGCTAAGCTCACTTTTCTATTTGCTATGCTAGTCATGATGTTTATAGTAACACTTGATGTTTTTCCACAGATCCCTTCCGTCTGCCTGAACAAGTCCCAGTCACCATGCCTGAGGAGGGCGACAGCAGCAGTGTGGAGATAGAGTACAGGTGAGCCCTGCTTGTGGTGTCGTTCAGGACTTCTCATTGATAATGTTGTACCTATTATTCATTAATCCAGCAATATTCATGTAGTATGATAAGAAGAGTATGTGAGGTGCTGTTTAATTCTGACCTGTGTATGTATTACTGTAACATAGGGACAGCAGAGAACAGCCGAGGAGCAGACAGAACAGGGATGCCACCAAACGTGGAAAGAAGGAGTCCAGCAACAGGAGAGCTGCTGCCACAGACAGCGAGAAGGAGAACAGCAGAACAAAGAGGAAAGCTGAGAAACCAGCAGAAAAACCCAAGTGGGGAGCAAGCAGCTCCAAGGTGCAGGGGAAGAAATTTGTGAAAGCATCAGAAAGATATCCTAACAAACTGAAGAAAAAGAGGGAAGAAAATCTTATCAAGAGGGAGAGAGAGTTAAAGAAACAGATGGAGGCAAACTCCAAGGAGAGACTACGACAGAGGCTGGTCGAACAGAGATCATCACCAGAGGTCACCGGTCGAAACTCACCTCCTGTACCAACTCTGGCAGGGAAAATCAAAAACAAACAAGACGAAGACGATGTCTATGCACCGTATGAAAGGACTAGTCGGAAGCCCAAACGACAGGAGGCAGTCAGAGTGGCGCAGGAGTTCAGGTCAGATTCTCCTCCTGTTCCTGCACTCAGAAAGAAGGTGGAGGGGGACGGAAAGGAACCATCCTTTTCTCCCCAACAGAGGGGTGAAGTGGACCGGCCCAATGTCAGAGGGCAAAGGGCATGGGACGGAGGAGAGCCTGGTCAGTATGACTATGACTCAGCACCTATGGCGAACTCACCCCCAGTACCAGCTCTCAGGAGCAAAACAAAGCAGTCAGGTCCTGACAGGGAAAGAAACCCCCATCAGAGCCCAGAGAGGAGCAGAAACCCCCTTCGGAGCCCAAGCAAAAGCCCTGACAGGAAGCCAAAAGTACGACAGAAGTCCCCTGAGAGGTATGTCAGTCTTGCCTCTTACATGTTGTACAATGTTTATCATTAACAATATGTGATGTATGCCTTCTGCCGGAGATTGAATACTAGTATGAGAAAATTGTCTTGCTTACTAAAGTCTTGTTGATAAAGATCTCATTATCCTGTCGTACATACGGTAATTCAGATTCATATTCAGACCTGCATCTCTCCCAGTAGATATGGAACGGTAAACGACCATCCTCACTCCCCGCTGCGTGACGGAGATTTCATTCCGTTCCGGAGGACAGACGACGGAGTACTGGATCCGCAGGAGCCCATGTCTCTACCGGAGACCCGGGAGGCCCCGAGGCGCCGCAGGCGTGCCAGCACGGACCACAGTCCCCACAGGGGAGGACAGGAACAGGTACCAGACAGCATGAGGTCTACAAGTGCTGGGCAGGCGAAGGTAAGGGTTGTAACTTGTGTATATATTGTATTGTAGCTATCAGATAATTCCTACATCTTATGCAAATTATGGCACAGGTTGGTTTGGGCAACAATGAACTCAGTTGTCATGGAATGAAATGAAAGGTAGCAATTTCTGCCATTCTGCAGGACCCTCTTCTGAACCCAGAGATGATGAAAAATCCCCAGAGACAAGAAGAGATCCTCAAGCAGCTGAAGAGTCTCAGGGAGGTCAGGAACTGTCTTGTGTCTTCGTTTTTTCCCCTTTCTTGCAAGCAGTCTGTGCTTGAACAGAACTTACAGAAGCGTACTCAACTTTGAGAAGGTGTAAGACTGTGTTTGTGTGTGTGTGTTTGTGCCCACTGCGCTGTGGGTGTATATATTTGTGCCCACTGCTCTGTGTATGGTGTGTTTGTATTGGAGATGTTTTTGACAGCCTTGTATCCCTGCAGGGTCTACTGATGAGGCAGAGGGAGATTGAGTCCTGCATGTCTCCCCCTATAACAGCCTTCCAGCCTGACTTACAGAACTCACAACATGGACCGCAGTAGCACAGCACATGGCTGAAACAAGACCACTAGTATGGACTAGACTACAGCAAGACTAGCACAATTCTAGCACGTCTGAAACAAGATGGACGATGGAGCAGACTACAGCAAATGTAGAACAACCTAGGTGTAGAACATAGATACATGTTGGCCATGACTTCAGAATATTGGACATGACATGTACAGTTTTTAGACATTTTCAACATGTAAATGTGTGTATCAGCAGATTTTTATACAAGAGCTTGTTGTATTTCAGTTACAAGTGCTTGCAATTTCCATTCCAAGTGTAACATAGAATCATTATGTTAAAATCACTGTCAATATGTTGCCTGTTTTTACAGATTTGTTGATTGAAATATAAAATCTCGTTTATATCTCGTTAAAAAATAATTTTGTTTGCCTTTATCTTCCTGAGGATTTGTGAATCCATTGTACAGAAGACGTTGTGGGACAATTGATATAGTAGTTTGTACAGTTTATTCGTGTTTCAATATTTCAATAATTATTGTTGATTCTTGCAGCATAAAAGTATTATAGATTCATTGTTTCTACGTTGTGCTGAATTTTTGTGTATTAATGAAATAAAGACTTTCTTTTGTGGAAAGTTCAGCAATAAAGATTAGTACTTACAAGTATTTACAATGTGTGGGATCTATTGTATTTCTTCTGCCCTTCAAAGCGAAACGCTTTTCAAAATAATCAACGCCAGTTTTTCTTATAAAATGTTTTATTGTACATATTGTGAATGTAAAACACATAAAATGTTCATATAATTGTAAGAAGTGACTACTAGCTGGACAAAAATGGTTGCCCAGCTGAGAATACCTGTAACAGCAGACCACACATCCCATACTCTGTACAAATAACCATGTCATGGTAAGCTTCTGATTACATACTACATGAAGAGAAACATAAGAGTGTCAGTGGAACAAAATTGGCAGTCCAATTCAGCAGTCACACACTAAACACTACAGGCAGCCGAGATGAATACATACCGTGATTTTTAGGAATACTTTGGGGTCTTTCAGTAGCATGAGAGATGTACCATGAAATCATCTAGCATGAACATACCATGTCTCCACTACAACTGCAGAAGTGGTATTCTTTATCATGTCTCCCAACCACATGCTACTATCGTACTGCATGATAATAGAAAAAAAACTGGTACCAAGTTGCTTATAGTACCACTCAAAATAATAATAAAAGGCTTTACCATAGGAATATACACATGAAGTAATAGCAGCCAGGTCAACTGGGGCAGTTTAAGGATTTCTAAAAACCAATATGAAAGTAATGTTTAACTTTTTTACATTTTTCTGATGAAATGTTATAAGCCTGTGATGTTCTATGAAACAAGTTTAATAGAACAGTAGATAATTCAAACTATGCTGCTAGAAACATAATTACTATCTTAAGCGCAAGATTAAACATACATAGATAATACTGCAACCTAGAATATGTGGCTTTGAATACATGCAGCAAAGAAAACGGGAGTTTCAAATTGCAAAACTTCGATATACATGAGCAAATGCAAGGATTATATTGTCCTCCTGAGGACTCACATGGTCTGGTTCCAGATTGCCTGCATCTTTGCCAGACAGACAACAATTCATTCAGGACAGCTTGTTAAAGTTAAGTGGAGAATAGAACTCATTTTCAACATTGTCATCAGCTTACAACCGAAAAGATGATAAAATATTGGTGTACATGATTGTCTTTAAGTGGTAGTAGGATCAGATGTTCCTGAACTACAGGGAATCCGATGTTTTGGATTTCTCTTTAAAGATAGATTTGTCAGCAGTGTTCAGTTAGTGCATGAAGCGTGGACAGCATTCATGGTTGTTGATGGTGGATTATCAGCTGGTCTCATCATCACTTCTCCCCGGCAGCGCTGTCCTGTCCCTGCTGGTCCTGGCTGTCCAGGAACTCCCGCCAGTTGTCCTTGGCGCTGTTCAGGTTGGCCAGCCACGTGGCCTTCATGGGTTCACTGGAGGCCTGCAGGGTCAGGACAGCAGCGGCGTGCTGGAACCGGTTCTCATGGACCAGCACAAAGGCGTGCTTCAGGCCAGTAGCTGTGGATAAAAAGTTACAATTCAATTAGATTACTGATTACAGCATTGCAAAAATGGGCTTCAGGGGTTGAGAAAATATACAGGGAAATTCTACAGCTATCTCGTTTTATTCTCATTCACTTACTACTTTTTGTAACATACAGATGTTGTATTATAGCCCTGCTTAGACTACACAGTAACAGGCCCTGGCTATTCAGTCTCCTTTAGTTAAGCTATCACTGTTGGGATGCCTTTACCAAATACCAGTAATCTGTTAGCTATGTCCATGGTTGATTGTGTCACTCATCTACCCCTCATTTGTTGTTACAAGGCATCACACTTTTCAATTCTAAATTTTTTTTACTAAAGGTCACCAAAAAACAAGGCTGAAAAGGCACCATGGGTTAAGTGTTTTTGTAAAAGTACTAGTAGTTTGTACTGACCAACAGACTGGGGAATGTCGACATCATGTATGGCCAGCCTGTCCAGCGGCACAGGTTGTCTGTACACAGTGAAGACTGGGCCGTCCTTGTGCATCAGAGAACCCTTCCGTGAAGAAACAGAGGATATGGTGCCATGGGAGAACTGGTCCATGGATTGTTTCTGGAAGAAAGGAATGGAGAGTTACAAATGTAACTATTTCAATATACATGTAACATACAATAACACAACAAACCACAAGACTTTTTGAAGTCTTGATTGCAATGCACGAGTGAAAAGTTAAACTAAACCTCCAGTCATTTGTAGATTTCTACCAGGCTCAAGCATTAGAGAAAGTAGGAAAAGAAAAGAAGGGGATAGTCAAACAGTGCCTTACCTTTTTCCCTGCATTTTTCCTCATCTTTGTTATAAGCAACAAATCATCGAACAGGAACAGGTATACATCTACTGGCTTCCCGTTCTCTGTTGGAAATGTAAACAAGATAGCTGATAAGTTTTAATGATTATATGATAATCATATGATAAAGTGTGATTTAAGTTACACTTGCATTAATTGTACAAAACTTCTGCCACACGCTGCATTACTTTCAAAGTCAAGATCATTTAAGCTCTATTTCTTGAACTTCAATACATTACTTCAGTACCTATCAGATACATAGGACTAACAAAGATAGCTGTGTTTGAACGTGGACACCTACCTAGCATGCACAGTGACCCCTCATATAGAAGCTGTCTTGTTGGATCAGCGAGGATGTTCTGGTGGGATTGCTTCATCAGAGTTGCTCTCAGAAACTATGATACAAACAGGAGAAAATATTAAAGACGGCAGTAATGTTATAGATCAAAGAAGATTACAGTTTGACATTTCATTCAGGTCAATATGTTCTGTTTATATCCACGCATTTCCTAGCTTGTCATTTTTAATATCACCAAAGAGAGCTTTGTCTTAGTTCAGTTATGGCCGGGTTGTTCTTCCTATCTTGCTCAAAGATGGGCGAATACCACAGAAGGGCGTACCTCTGGCACATACGCCTTTGTTTCCTGGTCTATGGCAGGGAACTCGATGAGTTCTTGCAGCTCCTGTAGGCGCTCAAAGTTCGTCAGCCACTTCACCTTCCCCTCCAGCTCTCCTTCAGAAACAGGGCAAAACACAGGAGTTAATTGGCTTCAATCTTTTGACGTTTATAGCTGCTTTACGAATTTCGTTAATAGTTAGTATTTTTCTAGACTGTAGTTTTAGTGGACGTGAAAAAAATGATTGTAGATCTTAAAGCTTGGAGTAGGACAAAATGCTCTGGATATGGTAATAACGAATGTCTCGTACTTATAGACTCCTCCACGGATTCTATGGTTGCCGTTAGTGAAGTCTTGTCGTCCGCGTCCTCGGTCCGTTTGCGGATGTCCTTGAGCAGGAGCGGGAACTTGGTCAGGTGCTGCATGGGCGCCACCAGCAGGTCCGACAGCTTCAGCCGATTGCACCGTGGGTCCTGTTCGCACCACTGGAGGGACAAGTCACAGTGATGTTTAATATCTATTTTCTGTATAATTTTTCTGAAATTGATACTACTGTTTGATGGACAATGACTTGAAAAGGTGGCTTGTTATCGAGGATATGTACTTCATACGTGCGGGTTTTTGTACCTGAATGAATTCCTTGAAGTCTTCGTTCTTTCTCAGCTCGACCATGTAGGAGAGTGCACTGGAGTAGTTGAGGCAGTATCGCTGGTAGGGTGGGCACAGTCGGTTCCCAAACTGCAAGGAGGTGAGAGGTATTGTGTTATGATGTGGAGACGTTATCTAACATATCTGTCGAAAACAACAAAATCCCAGAGCCTGATAGAATACTTTATTTTCGATAAGCAAAGTGTACAACGATTGTTCAATAGCTTGCTGTCCTGAGCGGGCGTCTCAATGACGCCATCCCAACTGAATTAAGTTAAGCATCACGACAAACCATAGGTAATTTTAGAACCCTATGTGGACATGTTTGAGTGTGTAGAAACATCCCAGTCTGGTACGTACCGAGTTGAAGGCATTGACCACGGCCTGCGTGCTGCCGAACTCCATGGGAGTCACGTTATTCAACAGATTGTTCAGCAACTCCTTACAGAACCACGAACTCACCTGAACAACAAGGTCGGAAAATACATTTAGATAAACGGGTGTGTTTATCAAACTAACCATCAGTATACAAACTGGTGAGAATTATGAATCATCAAGCGCTCAAGGCCTACTTTATTATAGAGATTTTGGACGATACTATGACAAGTCTTGTATTACATCACAATATACAATGTTGCAGACTTACCTGGCAGAGCTCGTCTAGGTTTGCAAAAAGCTTGGGTGTGTCCACGAAGGCCACGTGACCCTGTTCCTGTAGTTCTAGTAAGGGTTCCAGGAACACCTGATTAAAAGAGAAATTGAGGAGTCATTTTCAATTCGCTGGAACCAGTGTGTTAAAATCAGCTTCATTTATTCACTGTAAATTGGTGCTACTTGTAATATAGACTTACACTGTAAGTCCTATAATCAAAATCTGAAATACTGATTACTTAATATGTTTCTAGGTCTATCCTCTACGTATCACGTGATAGTGACGTACATATTTGAGGATGAGCAGATGGTCCAGCAGGTACACACACTCTGACGTAAAGAGTTCCCAGACTGCCTCGCGCCGTTTCTTCTCCATCTCTGTCAGTGGCAGGGAAGGTAAGCCCAGTTCCGAGGTGGCCATCAGGTCCGTCCAATGAGAGTCCTGCTAGAAACGTGTTTGAAAATAAGGTTAACACAACAAACTAACCACTCCATGGAGCAACATCGGTCACGCACAATTTAGAAAGAGGCTTCTACCGTAAAAACATCGATGACATCTTTTCTGAACCCCAACAAAAAATTGCGTTGACTTATGGGGGCGAAGATTGATCTAATGTACAAAATAGAATTGTAACGGTTGCTCGTGGGAACTGCCTATAATGTTCACAGGTGCCATAGTTGGTTAGAGGATGTTGGCACCATCCGGCTCAGGTGCCGTCTGGTGCCGTGCCAAGCCCTACAAACACCGGTAACACGAGCCGCAGCTTCTCCTATGTGTGTTTACCGTGTTGAACAAGTTGCCACGCTTTAGAAATACACACGTTTGCTGGGTGGTCTGAAGTAATGAAGTAAGCTAGGATTTTGTTTTGATCTTCTTCGAGGTTATTGTGACTCTAAAGGCAAACCATGAAAGCGGTTTCAGACTTTTTTCGTGTCCTGTCTCACCCCTACAGAGTTAGCGTAACATCGTTATAAGACAGTGTGTGGTGGAAAATGCGATGCTTTGAATGAGTTGGTCACCTTGTAGGCGTAAAGATGGTGCTCTCCAAGGTCGCGTTGTTTGATGGTAGTCAGGGCGACCTCCAGGGCCGTGCTCTTCTTCCGCTCTTCCTTCTCCTTACTCTTGGTCTGTGAAGGTGGTTTAAATGATCGGTGAGCTTCAGCGACTAATTAGAAAACTACCTATGTTGGTCGTTTTCAACGTGAAAGAGAAAATGAATAAAACAAGCTTGGTCCAATACTTACAAAGTTCGTCTTCAGGAAGGACCATGCGGATTTCGTCTTCTTTTCATCTGTAGAAAAATGTTATAAGGGTGTAACGTGAGTGGAACGCTACTGTTTGCGATTGTTGTACACACGTGACTCGCAGGTATGGCAGTAAAATGCTTTCTAAATGCACGAGTTTGTACAGAGTCACGATGAGTTATACTCACCTTCAAGTAGATTAGCAGCAGATCCTCTGTGTCTGTCTTTAAGAGCTGTAAAGCGAACAGTAGGAGACATTTAGAAAGGAACATGATTGTGGTTACTCAAATGAGAATGATGAGTCTCCCAATACATAACACTGCAGCAAAGTCTACTACTATTCTTATCAATGCTGGTACAAAACATACAAGCGGAGACAATCCGTTATTTCGTATTGCTGAAGTCCAGACGTACCTGCCATTGCTGCCTGTCCGTCATGATAATCCCCGGGTTCACAGACCAGCAGGTCTCCCGGCGACACCTGCAGTCCCGGCAGACTCACGATCAGCGAGCTCCGCCGCCTCAGCGCTCTCTTCTGCCGACGCTTTCTGTAGAACAGCAGCACAGCGCGAATCATTGTCAGCCCCGCTCCGTACAGTCTCATGCGTTCGTTTAACAATAACAGTTCAGCTGACTGACGCTCGATACAAAGCTCAAACCCGTACAAGGACCAGAACACTGAGGCTACCTTACAGTTACAGCGTCCACATTTCTGACCTACTTTCAGTGTGGGAAAGATATTTCGGGGAAGAATAGTTTGTAGGTATAACGAAGGCTGTTACAGCAAACAGAGACCAATTCCTGTCTGCCCTGTGGCTCGTAGCGACCACACCGTGTACTGTTTCACATCAGGCCGGCACATGACGCGCTACGTGCTACCTGAATTCACGGACAAGTAAATATCTCGAGGACGTCTAGCAGCTGTTTGAGATTATGTTTCCTGGGTTCTGTCTATCACAAATTACAATTAACTTTCAGAGATGTCGTGTCATCACGTGTCTTTGAACGTGAGAATCATGTTTCATCCGTTAAGGCCATGGCGATTGGCCAACATTTGTTATTCACTTCATTGGGTACGTGAGGAGAAGGCCACTAAGATTGTACAAAAGTGATGAAAAAGGGAAGAAGAATTAGCGAAAACTAGTATTGCGTTCAGAAGAAACTCTGCATAGGATCTATAAGAAAGTTGTTTTGCAGTGATTCTTACCTTGGAGTGTCATCGTCTGTGCCCTGAAACAACAAAAACAGCGCCGTCAGTGGTTTGGAAAAATCAACACACTGTCAGACTTGAACCGGAAAGTTTTTTTTAACCCGATATCCAAGTCTTTGGCTTATCTTCCTCAAATGACGCAATGTTGGTTAACTGAAGGTTAACTTTGTTACTGTTTTTTTAATAGAACTTTGTTCTAATTTACGTGAACCGAGAAGTACAAGGTCTTATGGTTTGCCATGATTTAGTATATGATCATCCTGGGAATATAATCCGTTGTCATTGCAACTCTACACATTGTAGTTTTACCTGGCAGCAACTTGCGAAGAAATATGGCAGGGTAAACAATGCTAGTCATTTTAGTGGTCATGTCGAGTGAAGGTTTACCGTACCTTAGGAGAGTTATCGTCCGAAGAGCCGTCGTCCGTGTTGGGAGAAGCTGACCCTTTGTTGGCCCGTTTGGGGGAGCTGTCATCAGCTGACGGGCCGTCATCCTCCTCCTCCACCGTACTGACACCGACGCCATGGAGCTGCTTGTGTTGATCCTGCAAAACAGTGGGTGCAGATGGTTCAACTTCGGTTTGCTGATAACATTATTGAAAGCACTGATGCGAACGACTGGAAAGATGTATTAAGTTGGTAAGGAAGATTAATGGAGTTGATGTCGGTAAGTTTACGTACCCTGAAAGCTGCTGGCGGAAGTGATGTTGTCCTGTTCAAGTGTTTTGATTCTGGCTGTTGAAAGTCCATGGGCGGCACCTCTGGCGCAAACACCCGTGCCCTGATTTCAGGGTCCGAGCCTGAGTGTGCCTGCGGAGGTTTGGTTGGCGGTCCCCAACCGGTAGACATGTTTGACCAGTCTGCCGACATCGGTCTCATCCTGCGCGCATTGTTCTCATCTGCTACCCTTCGCACAACTCTCGGGGAGTCGCTGGGTGGAGGGAAGTACAAGCTCTCGGAAGGCATGCTACCGTACTGGATTTTTTGGTCGGCCCATCCGTCCGACATTGGCCTCTCGCCCCGTCTCCCCTGCCCGGGTTCTCTTAGGTTCACGACCTGTAAAGGTTCAGGTTCGGACGCCGCGTCCAGGGACAGCTGTGTCCGTCTGGCGAAGGACATCCGAGCAGCCTCGGCCCGCCGTCGTTGCACATCGTCGGTGAGTTCTTCAGCAAGTAGCCTCGGTCTAGCCACGTTAGCGGACCTGAAGTTACTGTTATCAAGTGTTCTTGTGTATCTAGTAGACCAGTCGGCGGACGCCGGCCGGGTCCTGGTCATCTGTATTTTACTCTTCTCTCTACGAATGACAGTTTGTTGGCCGGCTGGCATGTTCTCTTTCTCAACACCTTCATCCTCCTCTCTGATGACCATCGCACAACGGGTACACATGACGTCAGCATTAAAGTCACACTGGGTGGCTACATCGCGTTGCCATGGGAACCGAACGTCATGGCGATCTCCGGTGATTTCCAGCTGTCCGTAAATGTTTTTGTTGCCCTGACCTGCTGGTGACGCAACATGCAGGCCACGTTGTCGCTCTATTACCACGGACACGCTCCGGGCTGGGGTTTGACCTTTCCTTGTCCTTGACATATCAAGATGGCGGTCGTCTCCGGACCCGGAGGTGTCGTCACTGTCACTTGGATGCCTTCAAAGGAAATTTAAAAAAGTTATTTTGAAACCAAATAAAACCTAAATATTATAGGATACACGATCCTAACTAGTACTCGCCGTAAATGGAGAATAAAGAAGGTCAGCTCTAACGTTACTTGATAACCTTAGTAGCTATTGACATAACAAGCAAAACGAAGAAATGGCAATGACAGAAATAACTAGTAGTCAGTAACTTGAAGATTAACATTACTAGGAAGAATAAACAAATGTCCAAGTGGAAACCGTCAGTTGTGGCTAAATTAACTTGTATACAAACATAATTCTAAGAGGGTTTCATGTCAGCTGACCTTTGAGACATGTCGCTCTCCATGACGATGGCGCTATCCGAGTCGTCCCTCGGGTACGAGAGCGTGTCGTCCCCAGAGTTGCTCCTCTCGTGGTGGATGGGCAGTTGTCCCTGTTGGCCGTTCCCCACCACCATGGGCGCCTCCATGTCGATCGGGGACCGGCATCGCGCGGCGGACGACAGACCGGCGTGTTTCGGTACAGACAGATGTCCTGAGGAAGAGAACAGAGTGACAAGTTCAGCACCCACCTGTACACACCATGTCCCTCTCTCAGACTTGTCCTTGTGTACGACAGAGTCTGTTGTGCCTGGCTTGGTGATAAGCATCTTAGCCAGTCTACGTGTGGTACATTCCCAGAGTTTTCGTTCTTTCTGAGTTACTATTGTTCGCCAACTTGTCATCTTAAGGATAATCCTGGAGGAGGCAAATCCGTCAGACGACCGCCAGCAGGCGTGTCCGGATCACACGTTACAAGGACAGCGGAGGGGGAGGGGGGGGAGGGGGTGGCGTGCATTGCCTGAAAGATAGCAAGCAAGATAAGGAAGGAATCTAAACTACGAGGTTAGTCACGAGGCTTACTTACAACGCTGACTGAAGAGGAGAATGTCCAAATTGTAGGCTGTCTCAATCTAAGCCGAAAGAAGCGACCCCTATCGTGATTGCAAGGGTTTACACTGGAAGCGCCCTGTTCAGCCGTCGATCAATGATAATAACGACTGTATAACGCTACTAATAAAAGCAAGTTAAGTGCACAGTCGCTGTTGCAGGTGGCTCAGACGGAGAGGTAAAGGAGCGGGACAGAAGTGCTGGAATGTCTGTTGAACACCGGGCGTTCCCAGTAGTCCTTGGTTTCTATTGACTTCAAATGGGGCACAACGTCGCAAATGGATCAGCCTGAATACAGCGTGAACAGACAATCGTCACTTACAGCTAGAAGACCTGCCCAAAAGCTACCCTGTCGACAGTCGTGGAAAGAAATTTCACAGAGCTCAAGTCTCTAAACGTCAAACTGAGTGTGAAGTATCTGGTCTTGAGTGGGACGCGGCAGAAGTAACGACCAAACAAAACGTTATCTCTGCAAGCCTTCGGCTGTTGTTACTTTTAGCGACGACCCGCACTCACAGAGCATTCTTGTGGTTGAGGTGTATGTTTTACGTTCACTCACTTCTCACCGTTTAAGTACTAAAAGTGAATCGTGAAAGCTGGCAGCTGCCACCAACTTGGCTCCATAGAAATAACAAAACTGACAATTAAGTAATGATTTACGGAAAATCCTGTGAAAAGCATGCGCCTATAGACTACACCTTAACACTTTGGTTCACTCGTTTATCATTCACAAAAACCCAAACCCTAATTGAGGAGAAAGAAAAGTTTACTATAATCCAAAATCGTTCTTTTAAAGAAAAGTTTACTATTAATCCAAAATCGTTCTTTTTGGTGGTAATGGCTACTTAATCAATTCTTAATACTGGCCCTGTCCATTTGTGTTGCAATGCATTACTAGGCCGGATAGACCAGTCGTTCTATTTTGGGAACATGAAGCCAGACACGTTGCTGGTCTGTGGGTCTTTGCACGCCTGGGCTAGCGTCAGTTGGGACAAGAAGAGGGTTTGTGGCCTTTAGGCGGAGCTAAGCCGCACCAACCGTCACCGCGGCAGGCCACGTTCCACACGACTTAAGTGTTGGCACCTTCCACTGGCAGTTGTACATCAGCATCATTATGATTTCTTATACACTAAGGATAAAGTTATCCATATGTCCTTCCCCCTTCATTGTCAGGTGTCCCACTTTCTATTCAGTAGGACATATGCTCCTATTATAATGGGTATTCCCTATTCCTGATATGAATGCGTTGCTCATTTGCTCCCGTTTCAATCATTGTCCCACTCGCCGTCGCTTCTCACCCAAAAGCTTCAATTTTCTTCTCTTGTTCCCCTGTATTCTTTACGAATTGTAAAAAACAGGAATGATAAGACTCCTCATAGCTAACAATGAACTTGCTCTGGAGTAAAATAACATAGTGTCTTAAAGAACGAACACGTCCACGGGAGAACACAGGACATCTTCACGCTCCATTAAGGATCCAATCCACGGCTGCTCGGAGGGACCGAGTCTGTTAGTGAAAATATTTGCTCTAGTTCTGAACAGCAAATGTTGATCTACCTCAAGTGCTCTTTAGACGTGTTATCACAGAACAAACAACGTCTGCAACTTGTAGAAAGTGTCGACGTTAAGTAACCAGAAAATGACACGGTGTTTGGGATCGCTTTAGAGCAACTATGAGCTTTTCTTCTCTGGATGAATCATGTTGGAAAAAGAGGACTTTTTGAATTATAAAATCACAATTCCAAGATGTACACAGCTAGGAAACATGTACTTGTTACTGAAGAATAATCCAACAAGGAAATAATTCCATCCAATCTTCAAGAAAAACTTCGCAGTCTATCACTGGTTCAAAATGGTTTAGAGTTCATCAACCCCAAAGTATGTGTTGTCAGGCAAAACATATACCAGTGAACATGTCACTATTTGTATTACATCTATTTTTATTCATGTACGTAACCTGATGATATTGTTTGTTTTCTTTGTTTGTTCAAAAAGGAGAAATGCGACGCATGAAAAGTGTGAATATAACTAGGCGAAAAGAGGGACCGCAGTAAAAGCATAAATTCCAAAATGACGTCATCAAAGTCACTGATAATCAATATGATACAAACACACAATTTGAGCAAAACGTCATGGAACAAGGAGGAGTAGCACGATTCCAAAACATGTCTGTCCCAATGCAAGAATCTCAATCCATGGCGGCCATGTTGGAAAGGAAACAAGATGGCTAACAATCCTTTCACCAAAAGGTTAGGTTCTGTCAGGTGACCGGACAGAATCTGTGGGGAAAGCTATATCACTTTGTAAGAGAAGCACGGGCGCTTTGTCCCCGTGTTTTGATTCTACACAATACCAGTACACCCCAGTGACCTATGACCCTTGTTGGGGCAATGCTCAGGTGTGTTCTTCAGTAGTTTCAGGTGTCGCCAGATGGCGACGAAAATAACTGGACGCGTTCTTTGTGTGGAGGTTGCCGGTGTTTCGCGGCACTCCTATTGTCAGGACTCCTTATCCAAACGTGTTCTGTGGCGTCTATTGTGGAGGGCTGTAATACGTCTCTTTGTCTGAATTCTATGCCGAGATGTCCTACTATTTCGAAGAGATTAGACGAAAACAATCTGCCTTTTCCCTCTCTATGGATGACCTACTACTAAACATTACACAAACGAAAGAAGTCCATTTCTTATCCCTCATCCTTGTAGAATGACACAAAGCACGTGCCTGTCCCATACATATCATTCTCACAGTCCTGACGTCAAGAAGAACAGTGCTTTGCTAGGACGGCCTATAATGTGGGACCCCACAAGACGAAGACGGGAGTGAACCAGATAACACGCTGTCATCATATAGTCAATGGACATTCTCTAAGGAGGAGCTAAGTGTCGGGTACCTCGTCTTAAGACTGCCACTTATCAGGATCAGTATCATCCTCATCACTTTGGGATGCCTTGTGTGGTAAATACACGAGGAAAATATCGTTTCAACAATAAAAAAAATGGCATAGACGGTATCGAACCTGTAATAGCCAATACAGTGTGTATTGCTTACATTGAAAGAGCACTAAAGGTAAGGTAAATGGAGAGGTTTAATAAAGAAATAAAGAAAGGTAGTAGTGACATTAAGGAACAGGTACTATTCTCTATGGTTGGGACCGGCCTAGTTCCTGTTGTTGTCGTTGAGGCAGGGTGGTCCCTTGATGCACGTGGCCGTCCTGTCTACCATTTCACGTTTCCGCACGTACTACAACACACTTAGGACTGTCGGCAATGAACCGAGGATAACGATATCCCAGCCTCTACTTTCTACCGTATCGTATGTTGTTTGGACACTGTTTAGTCATTAATTACCGCCCAGGCAGGGATGGAGAGCTGAAACGTCAACAAAAGTTTTGTGGGCGGCAAAATCAGAGTTTGGAAAACTTTTGTCATCAATGGCGATTGAGTCAGGGTAATTGCGTGTTTTATTGTTCCGTCCAGTGTAGTATTCCTGTCGCTAATTAGCGGTCACGACCAAGGGTGAATATTACAGCTCCGAAAGAACTGCATTCAAGTCACATCAGTGCATTGTTGAAGCGTCAGGCTACTGACTTTTCCTACCCTATCAACGCCAAATCATCAAGAGGCCATTTAAAAGCCCATAGAATCGTAGGTAAATAGAGAAATTAGTTCGGAGTAACCGTGGGCTGGAAGCCTTTCTATGTCCTGTCAATCTGCCGAGAGAGCAGGTGACAGCAATGTATTACCTTACCGTATTGAGTCAATACCTCTCGCTAGGAAAACACGCGGTGAAAGGGGTCTATACATGCCCGGCCGCCAGTGTACACATACTCCAGCATTGTCATCGCCGAAAACCGATACTTTCTGTCAAAGTTCTGTTTCTTTTGTTAGGGTAAGTGTAAAAGTAATGTGGCGACAACTTGTTCTCGGGCAAGGATTGGGTTTCTCGCAGAAGTTCAAGGAAAAAGTCGGTGACAATCAAATATTTCCCAACACTGATATCCCTATAAGGTGGAATGTCGAGACTTTGCCCCCGTTCTGTATGAGTTAGAGTTTTTGGCGGGGCAGGTGGTCGGTATGTGAGTGCGAATAGGCTGTTCTGGTATCTGAACTATTTAGGACGCGTGTTTCTTCCCGTATCCTGACCAAAAAAACATGGAACAGAAACCAGGCCGATTCACACCGCGTAGCACCGTTCACAAACGTCACGTTTCTCTTGTACATGTGTCTAGAATTCCCTCGTGCTTTTCGTGCGGTCAGGGCTGACACACCGAGTCGGTATGTGCAGATGTAAGGAGGGCCACCTCCCTTTATTGTCGTAGAGCCTTCATCACATACCGAGATCTTTAAAATACCACAAACAAATAATGTATATTCCGGTCTAGTACAAAAATATCAGATTTGTCGTTGTTTCTTGTCTCGGTACACATCTGTATTAAAGAAAAGCTGATGTTGGAGAATGGTCAGTGATGCATTTGTGAAATATGTAAGGTTAAATATCTGACTCTAACCTTGTGAGAGGACGTTGACAGTCTTTTGTTCGTTTGTTTTGGTTAGTTTGTTGCGCCAACAGAGAGGGGGAAAAAGGAATAAAGGACTTCGGAATTTAGACAAGTGATATGCCTGTCAAGTTACGTTTCTCACAAAAAAGTTCGGAAGAGATTTTCTTTAAAAAAATGTAGAATGTGAGCGTTTGTCAAGACTCGGTACTGTTCATTAGTGTCGCCCTATCACTACAAGACACTGTCCAAATTCTCTCACTTACTACAGATCGAAAAACAGAGTGGTCTTTCATTTCTACTGTTTGCCATAGCTATTACAAGCAATAGAACGGTTAGCACCTCTTTTATCTAATTAGTTTATTTTACAAAGTCAACACAATCTATACTATGAGACCAAGTCATTGTTTAACTTAATTCTAACGTCTACAAAATCGTTCTGTGTAGCTTTAGATGTCTCAAACGAAAACATCAAAATTCCAGAATCGAGAGTTTTATGTCCGCGTTTTGGGAAGTTGTGTTTGGTTGTTGTGTTTGATTGTTCATACTGAATATTTATGAAGCGCTCAGCGCTTGAAAAGCTAAATGGAAATAATCTTTTAGAAGAGGCCAGTTGATTCGGGCTAACACTTCATACAAGAGGTCAGCTATACAAACGGACTTTTTTGTTGCAAAGATGTCGGTATGAATATTGTGGAGACTGGTCCACTTTGTTAGAGTACCTGTGACAGGTAAGGCACCTTGTGTGCACACCTGTACCTGTGCAGGGGTAAGTGGGGCGTCAGTAGCTAATTATCTGATAGCGGGGGGGTGATACTAAATATTTTCAACTTGCGGTACAACAGAGATAAAGAAGAAGGTAAAGTATCACTTGTGATCAGTTGTTGTGTCTTCTACTAATTAGTACTGTTGACTGTAACCTGTTGGTGTGTATGTACGTGTTGTGAACTCGTTATTGGTTTGTATATATTCATGAGTATTCAAATGCCAAGGTAAGATAGACCTAAACCTTTGAAGGTGATTTTACACCATCAGGAACTGAACAAACAGGCTAAACTAACAAAAATCAATGTAGGCTATTATCCACGTCTTGATTAATCAACAGCTACCAATAGTTCCAAACAGACTTGGAATGCTCCTACCTTGTTGCCCGTGCCCCGCTTCCTCTTGTTTCAGCACGACTTGCTTCAGCTTGTGGTTGTCCCGGGCCAGCTTCTTACTGGTGCGCAGAGCCTGGATCTCCCGCCGCATGGCGTTCTGCAACTTACTCTGTAGACAGGGGAAATGGCTAAAAGTTAAACCATATCCGAAGTGTAACTAAAAGTCATCTAGGTGTATGGAATTATTTCTGTAAGATCAATGTACGTTTCGGTAAGATAAAACTAAAATGTACAAAGACTTGAACAATGTCATAACCAAACATTTCAAGCGAATGTAAAAGTTAAACGAAATATTGTTTGAAATAATTTTCACCTTTAATATCTCGTTCTCTCGCTCGAGCGCCATGAAGGTAGCCTCGTAGTCAGCCATCTGGCCGCGCTCCATCTGCCCGGGGTACTTGGGCGAGCTGCCTGATCCTGCGTCAGGGATGGACGAGATGGACGTGGTCCTGGGGGGAGGGCGGGGCTCCGACATGGCCACGATTGTTTTCTGGATAACCTAAACATGCAAACATAATTTGCCTGTTATGCCATGTTCTACTGTAAACACGGATGTAGGTTATGACGGAAACGACCTCCTGTAAGTAACAAACAAAGATATGAAGATATGGGGGTGGGGTGGGGGGTCCAATCAGGTTCCTCTCAGACCACATTTCAGATGTTTCCATACCTTTAACCAAAATGACTATTCCGATGGTGATTTTCGATACATATAATAAAAGGGAGGTAGTCTGGCCGGCAGTCAATGTTTCTACAGTCGACTAAGCTAATTGGGATTCTACAGTTGCTTATCATAGTCAAGTGGGCATCTCAGGACTAGCAAAAGAGGAACATTTAGGACAACATTGTCCCATTCCGTGATGAGATTCTGAGAAGGTGGCGACCCAGAAAGCTGTATACATTGCAGAGTGTGTAAAGTTGATACAGTAACCCTTAAAATAAACCTGAACTTGGGATCAAGGTTGTTAGAGTAGGGCCTTTCAACAACACAAGGTCCTCCACGCGTACGTTGGTACATACACCTGACTCCTGACCGGCGGTGGAGAGGTTTTATCGATTGTTACGTGGTACAGTTTTGTACGGTCTGTTATAACATTCTAACCGCCTTGTCATTTCTGTCTACTGATAACAGGGTTGTCGGTGCTATTTATAACTCAGTGTGTCAACAGCTGGGAGACGAGTCCTCGGAGACAGAAAGATGCAACATCTTAAAGACGACAAACCTTTAGTTTAAGACAGAAAAGTAATTTCTCATTTGCTTACATTAGATTTTATGACATTTTGGAAGATTTTCCAGACGCTGTCTTGGTCATTTTTAACTGCACAATCGCGGTTCTCTTCGCTAATTAAAGAAGATACCATTGTTTTAACAACTTCTCCGCCCGACGTGGATACACCGATATGTGTTGGGTCCGTAACCAGGTAAGAAGCAGCTGTTACAAGAAAACCCGCAACCGAGAGGAAGATTAGCGTGGTTAAGATCACACTTACACACAACAAACCTGTCAGAAATCTCCAACCAAACATGGGGAAAAGGAAGTCCGGTTCTAAAAGGTACGTCACAGCGATCCCGGGTTGTTACCAGCCAGACTGATATATTTTACTACCGATCTGAAGTATTCATCCCTGACATTGATTACTTCAGCATTGCACGGTGACTGCTTCACTATAGGCTGAAGTTGTACTTCGCTGTTGGTCGGGGCACGACCGTGCACTATAATTAGGGACTGGTATGACAAAGGACGACCGAAAAAGGATGGCAGAGGTCCCGCTGTTGCACGGATCGTAACACGTGAATGATGCGCATTGATCTGCAGTCTACTATGATTGATCTGTTATTCCACAAGCTACGTGATCAAGTGTAGTACTGACCGAATGTGTATAACAACAACAACAACATGTCAAGGCCAAACTCCTCCCCAGCTATCCTTACTGTAAACTAGTATGCTACCATAATCCTGGTATGAAAGCAAATGATCACGTAAAAGTTGACAAAGGGCAAAAGTATACCAGTAGAGCGTGTGTCCAGAGCACATAATCACAATAGGCTTTGGGACGGAATGACAAAAGTCCGCCAGCAATCAATGCCTATATCATGGTGATGATTGTGAGAGACATCAAGTAAGGGAAGAGTTTCTGACCTGAAGCGCGTTCTGCAGATCTCGGTGTCCCGTCCCCGGTCCGTTCCGTTCGGCCTCCCCGGCTCTCCTGTCCGCGGGCAGACTGAGTCTCCTCCTGCTGATGTCCGGAGCGCTGGCCCTCCTCGTCACACCAGACCCGCTCAGATCCTGGATAATAAAGTTCACCTCTTCGTCAACACACCAATGTCTACGTGCCATGATTATGCTTTTCTCTGAGATGATTTACTCTAGGAGGGAAGTACTGTCAGACCAATAGTTCCTCCGTTCCGTCAGACCCGTCCTAGACGCCGAGTGTAGGGCAGTTCTTGCGGATCGCTCGTTTCACTCAAAGGACAGGATTCCAGCAGGTATTTTCGCCGTTCAGGAACAGCACGTCGGTTGTGGTACCCTTGCGTTACAACACCCTAACTCTAACCTAGCCTAATCGCTACTACTGCGGCCGGGCCGTTAGCCAGTCTCTTCCTTATCTTGTGCCAAGACGGAGTGGTCTTGTGCTCACGACGTCGTCTAAGACATCTACTGTCTCACGTATGTCATCACCCATCGTAGGGTGGGTCGTTTCTAACTCCCTTAGGAGAGCTGCCGAGGGAAACCCACGGGAGAGAAAAAAAGGCCGACAGGGTCCTTGGCCCGACTGCGGCGGTATGACATGTGACACCTGTGGTACGGCGGCTGTCGTCCCTCAAGTGACGTGGTCACAATAGTATCCATGGCAACGGACGGGATCGGAGGCGGGGACCCAAGATGGCGCCACGATTTTGCCCAACCGATCCGTGTAAACTATACAAAAGCTAAAGCAAACCTGCTCTATTGTGATGGCAGGACATAATAGTCAGGCGACCACAGACGCGCTCCATACATTACCACTGATCCCTGCTGCTCCGCGCACGGCGCCATCCGCCCTCCCTACAACCTGCTCAAAGAGCGGGCACAACGTGTTGTTATTTCGTACCCCCTCGAAGGCTTATACCCAGCTTTAGCTCCCCAAGCTTTCATAACCGTGCCGTTGTTGTTTCAACTCTTTGTGGTTGTGTTTTGGTGAGTTTCGTGTGTACTCTATACTCCATTGACAGTTTGACGTGTGTCATTTGCACGGATAGGGCACATTCCCTTTTAAAGAACCTGTAACAGATAACATCAAGTACACTCTCCTAACCGGATGGACATGTTTGCTGCTCCTTAAGATTGTTTAGAACATTCGTGTTTGCGTTCCCTGTTTTTACTACACTCCCTTTTTGTTTAGCCACAAACTTGTTGGCAGTAAACGAGCAGCGTCTGCGTGAAATACACATCCTGGAAAGGTTAGGTGTCTCCGGATAGAGGACTGAAGAAACCTTGTGATGGTTATCAAGGTCCGGACACAGGATCCAAACACTGCGTACATCAGGCGGGTAATCAAACACCACAGGGTATAGAGAACACCAAGGTGTGCCCGTAAACTGTCTCGAACGATTTCCTCAGAAAACAGATCGTACGATAGGAAGTTCGCAGTGCTGAACACGCCAACACCATTACCATAGTGAACCAGTCTACAACAACTTCCGATCTTTGGGATACACGATACAAAACAAAATATCCGTGGTAAAAGGGGGATTAGATCTTCAAGACCACCATACGCGTATGTTTTAATGGTGACTTCAACCTTCTTCTAGTTTAGATTTTAGAAGAGGCTATTTTTTGTAGGATAGAAATGGTTATCCCGCCAAGAATGTATGTCGTACGTGCTGTCCAGCCTTGAACTTGTATTATGTCAGCAGAGTGACATGCAGCTGAGTCAGCCTTACAAAAGAAACACACTTCCTTTCTAACCCTTGACAATAGAGTGACTGGTGTAACTATTATTAGTCAGGTAGAACAAGGGGAACCAACCACGTGCACGGTTAATACGTAAAGCCAATATGAAGAACTTTACAGAGACTATTGTATCCGTGGCAGCTAACCTCGCCATTCAGAAAGCGTCAAACATTGCTGCAGCCTATTTTCGTACTTTGGTAACGATGAATCGCCACGGACAGAGGACAGATAAGACAATAGACTCTGGACGTCAATTTTGAGAGCCGATATAGATAATAACCTGACTTAACAACACAATCTACCAAATAAAATCTGACGAGTTACCTCATACCTGTCTCTGGCTTGATTCATGAAGGTATGATATAATCATGACTGCGGTTCGAAATGAAGTCAACGAAAAATCAACAAACCAGTCATATGGCCGGTTAAGGAGTACAGTCAATAAAGAACTGAACGTCTAAGTCACGTTCTGAGACCTGTAGTGTAATTAGTTTCAGATAACTTACGTGAACATTCTTACAGCTGAGAAATAATGCAAATCTTTCTACATTACAAACATCGGTACACCTGTGCCCTCCTCAACCTATTTCTCATTTAGATAGATAGTTTAGATTATAGTCCATGTACTCGTAGTCTAATTCTAAGACTTTCCTGCAGCTGCGGGTGTCCATACAATAACTTGTCTCACCGCCTATTGGCACTGCACACCTCTAGCTACACTCAACGACATGCGTGCTTGGTCGGAAACTTGGTATGATATCCTCTTTACATTGACATTTTATCAGGCAGTATTTCTATGTGTCTTTCATTTGAATGTGATGTGATAGTAGTCATGGCTTATTTACGATACATTACTGCTTGTCCATGGTAATTCCTCTGTTATTGGTGAGATAGATGCGCAGAGAGAGTGTTGCTCTCAACTTTATGTATGCAATAGCTCTATGGGACTATGAAATTTGCCGCTGATTGTCCTCTGTTAGGAAACCAGGTTCCCTTTGAACAGTGACCCTTTGTCCGTGCTGCGATGTGGCTAACCTGTAGTGCAGCAGCATGCTTAGCGGATTTTATCGGTACTGCACCAAATCAACAGGTGGGTGGAACAGGTGCATCATGGGAGGTACGAATTGCCATACCTCACCTCACCAAGACAGACATGAAGGTATTTCAACAACAATGTCTGTAGCTCTTAAATCACTGCAGTGTCGTGGGCCAAACAATGTGTAAACCCAACGAAACGTAAATAAACCAATATATTACAGGTTTCAGGACGTCTCAAAATATAAAAGCGGCTAAAGCTGCATGAATTGAATGATCTTTAATCGGTCACTAAATATTTTCATAGCACACATGATACGGTTTTCTAATTTACAACAAATGGTCATTGACCTTTAGTCGATGGACCTCCCTCATTCTTTGACTTTCTCTCTCTTGTTATGCTGGCTGCCCTGGCCTTCTCAGTGTATAAAATTTAGTATACGCATCTTTTGAAGCACTGTGAGCCCTGTATGCTACCACTCCACGTTTATAATCTGAAGAAGACAGTGATTGTTCTATAATTGCAGATCTTCCTACGAGCTACTAGAATGACTATGTCACGGGTCAGTCCCTCTAAGCCTACCAGACCTTGCGGCACTGAACTGATAAATGGCGTTTCTTGATCACAAAGACCATCTAATCTCTGCTGAGCATCATGATCAGGTTTTTCTGGCCCTGGTGTCCACACGGTATTGTTTTCTGAAATCGCGGTGACATTGTTGGTCTTATTTACAGAAAGGACGATACATAAAGTCAACATCACAGTTCAATCACAGCGCGGGAAATGCAAAGAAACGGTGACAGCACCCATGTATGTGCAGTACAAGGAGCTGTCAGAAAGGCAAACGGAACTGTTTGTCCGCCCGCGGCCGCCTCGGCTGAGTTGCCCTGCACAATACAGGTGTAATCAGACTGTTGTCGCACGTGGTGTCTACACAGGGGAGAAAGCAGACGTGCCCAACGGCTTTGGACCGGTATTGTCCCGTCTAACCCCGATCAAATCTCTTTCTACCGCCGCAATTACAAAAAACAAGCTCCCGTCATGTGCCCGTCTAGTTGTATTTTGTTTGTGTGCTACAATCGAAATCCATGCAAGGAAACTATCGTTTACACCTGACGCCAAAAGTTATAAACACGCCGTCGAAAGCAAACTTGCATCTTAATTACCTTATCTATCTTGTTTTGACATCTTCAAATACTTTGTCATCTCTCAAGCGTACCTTTCACAAACAGTGTTGTTTTCTTGTGCTATAGAAAATAGACATCCAGGAAAAAATAACAGTTCAGGTGGGCTTCCTCTGACCACCCACAATTTAACAACACGTCCACGTCTGGCCAGTTTTCCGTTCATGTTTTGTATGTTTAAATCGATCAAACCAAAACTATCAGCTCTTGGGCGACACAAAACTGTCAGTAGCACTATGATTTAGATCAGTGAACAAGCAGGTGGTATGCTGAAATGACGTCACATGACGTAGTAGCTTAGCCCCAATCTTTTAAATTTGCAACACAAACTACACTCATCAATGACTAAAATACTCCAGAATCCTAAGTTATGAATATCTCTGTGCCACAGAAATCCGTGTGATGACGCATCCAGCATACACGAGTAATCGATTAACCCTTCAGCACGACACGAGGTGCTGAGATAGAGGCTACATTGTGCAGGTCCCGCCAAATCTGTTCCCAATAATTCCCCCAACAATGCCAAGTCGTCAAGTGGAAAAGCTATGACAAGTAATCAATGCCTGACGTCAACGAGCAACAATGTTGAACATGCCGTCAGTTCTCTACAAACTAGCAACACATTTTCTGTTCCTACATTTTTTGCACCCCATTTTTGGACAGTACGCCTGGCTGTTTTTGCCTAAACCCTCTACTGAGGAATACTATATCAATCATGGAATAAAAACAAATGCAACGACGCCCAATATTTCCCGCCACACTCACCTCTCTTGTCCTGGCGTCGGGAAGTTGTTTGCCTGGCTTTGGGACTGACCTCAAACAGTTAAGTGGCCTCTTATCTAACATCAACCCCAGGGATCACGTGACAGCGGGGTTGGTGATAGGTCAGAGCCGCCACGCGCGAAGAGAAGTGGCGAGGCCCCTATCGTGTTCCCCAAGGTACGCACATCAGGGGGGAACTAGGACTTAACTTTTCACACGACGCCAATCGATAAATGAATCAAACATGAAAATAAATGTGATACCGCCAAAGTGTATTGAATATGTTGAGTTAATGTGCTTAATATTTTTAAAGATTCTGCGTTTTTTGTTCAATTCATCATAGTTTAGTAAAATACGATATTTACATGCACCCCAAAAGCATGGCAGAAATTTTATTGGTAATGAAAAATTAGGTGCATGCTCGTTCCACCTGGGTTATGAACTGAAAGCGAATTTTGCTTCCATCGCCAAGGTCAACTCTTACATTCTCCAAGGAAATAGTAGGACTATAATCAGGCAGGAAAGGTCGGGTGAAATCCACATGGTTTCACCAACCTTGGAGAAAAGCTCACAGCACACACGTGTAAAGCCTCTAGGTCTCCTTCCTGATGTTATCGTGTTAAAAAGATATTCATCTCTCCTCAAGTTAAGTTCCTTAAACCGTTTCCTTTTACCTGCTGAATCTTTTATATACCACCGTGCGGGTAAAGGGGCTCAAGAGACCCAACCCTCAGAGCGAGGCATCAAGGACCTCGCAGACAAGCCCGCAGGCTGAGACGTTTCAAACTTGACAGGAGAGTATTTAACTAGCCGGGCGGCATTGGACTGAGGTAAACAAGCCAAGGCGAACTTCAAATATCGCATTGTAAGGATCCCCATGGATTAGACAAGAACTCCGGGTTGGATTTTTACGTCCAGCGTTGGCGGCGACCTTCAACAAACAATGCCTTGTACTTGAACTTCATGAACCGCAGACAAAAGTAACACAAGATTCATGCACAAAGGCGACGTTAGAACTGGTATTATAGTCTTGTTGTTGTTCATTCATAAAGATAATGGACATCATTTTATATTTATGTAAGAGGTCTAACCAATGGTTAGCTGTTATCATATGTTTAAGTCGAACACAAAAAGCGGTCTTACGCAAGTAACTGAGAAAACTAGAACATATCACACTTCTTTGCGTTAAGCCGTGGAAATGATTGGATTAGACAATTATCGTCCACGTTTAGGATAGGATTTAGTTATATTGTCGCTATATTTTCATTTTTGTTTCATATTTCAAAGGAGTGGGCTTGGAGAAGCTCGTATATTTTGTGCTTCCTCTATTTCTAACTACCAGTCAACTGAGACCTGTTGGGATAGCATGTGCCTCACTGGTATTCAGCTGTTTAAGAAAACAGATTCCTGGTTTCTCGGAGATTTTGTTTTCAGACATTTCAGTAAAGCTGCGTCACTGATGTCATCCCGCAAAAACAACACGAGACAAAACGGACTTATCCGTGAGATTTGTGCCTGTTTCTTTACACGATGAGTCTCTAGGCTGGATTAGTAAACGCAATCACTTTACATCAGCAAAACCAACAAGAGTTCAAAACTGATCTCCCTGGACAATACGGTTAAGGGATGTCACGGTGGTTGAAGGACAGTCTTTGGCAAATTAAACAAACATGTCAATTCACGCATGGAATCAATTAAAATAGATCAAAGGGATTTGGTGGCGATCTTCGAGAAAAGCAATTTACGAGTATCGAGCTCAATAGTGTGACATACTGGTCACTGTTGTAAAGATCATTGCCATATCACACATACATGTAAACTGTCACCCAGAAAACCACTGAGAATGGAATTCCAAGCTTACACTTGTACTTGATAGTAATAGTGACTAACTGCCGGTTGTTGTGCCAGAAAACGTCAGGATGTTGCAAGTTTCGTCTTTTTGTCTGAAATTTCATCCCAATCTCATAAAGAAGGCTCTACATTCAAACGAGAGAGTTTTAAGAGGGAAAGGCGCCTACAGTGTGTGACCTTCCCAATCCTGCCTGTCCTTGTTAGTGTTAGGCAACATCAGGCAGCTATTCGAAGTCAGACATGCGCGACGAAGATGTTTTCCTGTTCCTGTGATGTGACGTCACCAACCTGCCAGAGAACCCTTACACTTCTCGGAGTGACGTCATCAAAGGTCAGATTATGTGAAAGCTTTTTTTTTCGATAACATCTTGAATCTTGGGAGACCCCCTCTTCAAACTTCAACATATCCTGATCTCTTTAAGATCCTTGAGAATCAGGAGTTCCTTGAAGTTCTGACCACAAGGACTTGATGAATTGTCACATTTCTTACGCTCGTTCTTTGAAGTGAGAAGAAAAATTGCACACTCCACCTGCAGACCCTTAGGGAAGATGGAGGAGGTTTTACGACGACTGGCGAGGCTCCACATAGCTTCCGTACTTGTGGAGCCATGGCGACTACTCCGGCCTTTTTGTTTGTGATTTCACGTCGGTGACGTGGTTTGGGCAGGTGGGTCAACATGGCGCGGCTGAATGAGCCTGGGACAGAATTAAGCTGTTTGTCCGCTCCAGATGGATAGGTCATTGACAGAAAAATAAAGATACTAAGCTTCCGAGGAACTCCCAACACATGCAGAAAACAGATGTAAACCAGCTATGCGGCCAAGGAAATTAGAGCAAGCAAATACCCATATAAGTTAATAGGTCGGGATTTCTACTCCATAGAAACTGGGGTGTTTTATGAGAAGCAAATACAAAACAGCACAAGGTCTGGGAATGGAGGGAAAACAGGTCGTTCTTTTCAGCTGTCAATCAAACTGTGCGTTGTTCATAGCTTGTGACGAAATGGCTTCCAGCCAAAGCATCTTACGCAACAATTTTTCGTTCCTCTGAAACGTCCATGCTATTGTATTGTTCTAAACAAAGCAGTGCTAAGTCTGTTCAAGAAGTTGGTGTTTTTCTCTGAATAACCCCCTTGTGACTTTGAATTGGGAATGATGAAGTAGAGTTATCGAGTACCTGTCGACCACAATGTCACGGCTGACAGAAGTTCAAGAGTATCACACAGCCAAATTCATTGCTCTGCAAATGTTTACTCAGTCGGTATAGTTAACAGGAAAACTCGGCAAGGCATTTGCATTGACCTGACTAGGAGCATCTAATTTCAATTGATGACCTGCCACACATTTCATCCACTGGATGGAATAACAACGTGATATATACCGGGTATCAAAGTGATCATAAAACCTCTCTGCCTTTTGTCCCCTGCCGGCTGCCGACCCACCTGCAAGTTCAAAACAATTGGCGCCAAAACAAGATGGGCGTCGTTGGTGGCCTGAACATTGGAGTTTTCGCTGCGGCAGTGTCGGTACTGCAGGTGATCTAATAACTTCTTCCAAGCAAATAGCTTATGAGAAAAACAAGCCTGTTGTTATCCTACAATCTTTAACCCTGATTTCAGGACGAAAGGGTAACCTTGTCTTGTCTTACTTTGTGTGTACTACAGAATTACTACTACAGAATGAGATGTCTTCACGATTGCCCTCTTTACGTCCAGTCACGTTGCAGTACACGTTGTTGTCTCCCCGCAACCAAGGCCGAACAACAGTACTCTCTGACATAACATCTCACTCAAGCCATGCTATGAAGCGGACTGCCACTGTGGATATCTGACGAGATATCCTCCCGAGTACAGAATGACTAACATATCAATCTATGTGTCAAGCAGTCAGGATACACACTACATAATACAAACCAAGAGAATCGGCCAGAAGTGTTCTGGCTGACCAGTACGTTCAGCAAAAAAAGGAGTGGCCCATTGACATGTCCCTCTGTATGAAACTACTCGAAAGCTAGGAAAAACTAAGGACTTTTATTTGACAATCGTGCAAATAATTGCGGTAAAATAAACAAAGACCGCCAAATATGCCACACCTCTAAAGGTATTAGATTGATTGATTCATTTATTTGGAACCTCGTCATTTTAGCAGAGTGACTCCAGGTAACCAATCTTTAGATTGTACAGGTAAACAATAATTTTGAAAGTCACAACAAAGAAAACATAGCAATGCTGACCTAATTCTAAAGCATACAAATCTGTACATATTTCCAAACATTCTCCCAGGACTGACGTCAACATGTGCATGACGGTCTTGTTTACGAACGCCGCTGATGTTTCGGTAACTCGCGGTCATACTGAAAGACGACGGCCTTAGATCATGTCTCCCGTGTTGTTGTCGGGATTACGTTGCTGATGGATGACTTACACGTCAGAGTGGATAATAAGGCGTCAACAGACGGCACAGACAATCATGAGAAGTACCTGGAAACTTAACCTTTGTCAACAAACCTTTTCTGTTTATTGATCAAAGCAAAACAGCGACTTTTTGAGGGTCAGGGGTATTCCGATATCATTTCTGACGAGGCTTAGCGGCCAGCAACAAAACCATTGCACTACAAACCTAATTTTACGTACAGTTGGTATTTAGCTCTCTCCCTGAACCTGAACGATTCTGAATGAAGTCGCGACTGAGGTGGTCAGTATGTTTACCTTTGTTTTCAATCTACAGTTGCGCTGTTTACTGTTACAGTAAGCTTACCTGCGCTCCCTTGTATCGGAGGTGTCTTAGGAAGTGAGATAAGATCTGAGGAACTGTTTATATGTTCCTTCAGGTAGATTCGGATCTGTTACTTCTTGCTCACCAAATTGAAACAACACAAAAGACCTCGACTGGGCATTCTCTCAATGCTTTCGAAGTAAACAAGAGGCTCGGTTGCCCAAAGGGTGCGTACATGTGGACACAACGTTTGGAGGCACCAATCGGAGATGTTCTCTCTGGACAATATGGTAAACTTATTTCGTACTTCAGAAATCTTTACACCTGACAGAATATGTTCACCATGAACAATCTGAGTTCGAAGTGGTCTGCAGTTATCAGACTAAACTGACAGGGTTAAACTGGTAATAAGAACTTTACCACCTACTCCCAACTCTGTCGGAGTTTACAATGATAAGTGCATTCATGGCAGCGATTTTCAGATACTTGTAGCGGATTACTCCCCTCGTTCGTGTTGTTACTACGCTAGGTGGGTCCCTGCAATGTCGTTTTACCAACACAGTCAATATCCAGACCAGTTCTCCTAAATAGAAGCCATTGAGACGTGCTGGGCGCCTGCCCACTTACGAACCCTCCAGCTCTGACAAGCAGAGTTGACCGCTGCACCTGGCGCAGGAAATAGCCTGTAAAACGAACGCAAACAGACGGAATTCCACTCCATATTCAACCACTTCACAAGGCCAAGAGCGCCTGTGTTTTGACGTCGGCTAGGCGATACAGGTCTGAGTTGAGAGTGCAGGGTAGGGGGCATATCTGGGGCGTTGGCAGTCCGTGTTTACTTCTGGCATTATTGGAGCTTTTTCAATTTTAGAAACACTTATATGTATTATAGCTTTAAATGTTTGTGGACATCTTTTATGGGTATCGGAGACCCCAGACAGCAAATTTGTCAAACTAAGCTACTGCACTTTTGGAAGTGTATGGAAACGTTCATATATCATCAGCACATTCGGAAGTGTCCGTTATCTTTGACTTCAACCCGAACTATGTCTGCTGCATTCAACTTGTGAGCTCACATGGGTAAACACGACTGTATGTAGTCGAACTCCCCTACGCAACGTACAGATGTCTGCTGACCAGGTAACGCACCGGGCACGGAACAGCTACTGGCTTCAAACAACTTACTCTGATGACCGTTCATGTTTTGGCGACGCGCCCACTTAATCCACCTGCTGTTCACACAGAAATCACACAGGTCAAAGGTCATGGCTCTCCCGGCACCTCGGACAATAGCTGGCACAGTGATGTTTTTAGCGATACAAACATCCCTTGCTACTGTTTTAGTTTCCATGTATTTGTCTCAGGAAAAATAGCAGTAAACGTTATGTTCAACGAACAGTAGTAAAAAGTCGTTTCCTTTCCACAGTAAAGATGGGGAGGCAGTAAGTGTTAGCTTTGTGAGAATGTAGGTAATTTGCGACACACAATGCCAATCCGTGCTTCCCTTTTCTGGTCTATTCTTACAGCTTATGTGGGGAATTGTTGGCAAGGTCAAAGGCGACGGTTACAGTAAACGGAATACAATGGCGGCCACAACACGCGACAGGAAAAACCACGTTTGCAAATCACGAAACCAGTGTTGAGCAAGATACAAAGACAAAACATTGTCGGAAAGGGATTCTTTCGGTGTCTCTGAAACTGATGAATCTTCTGACTAGTGTCAAATGTTCTAAAACAATAGGATGCCTTTCTAAAGAATGGATGTGCTCATTCCCACGGCCCAAAATCCAGCGCACATATACGCATAACGTTATAGTCCTGATATAATGTTGCATCAACATACCTGCCAAATAGCGGAAAATAACATGATTGACACATACCATGCCTATCACAGGATCCTCAATACGTCAGAACTGCAACAGCTAAGGCTTACCGGGAACAGCTGGGACTATGTCGTATTTTTCGAGGAAAAATTTCGAAAGTGTTCTTTTGTTGGACAAGTGGGCAGCCACGTGTTCTCGACGGCAAGCTTGCTATAGAAAAGTGACGTCAGAGTTTGTCATACCAGGATCCATGTTGACGTATGACGTTTGCTCTGTGAAACGTTTGGGTTGGCTGTTCATGATGTTCGAAGAGTGTATATTGCGCATGCTATGCTTGATAAAATTTGATCAACTTTGTTCGTTCATCTATCAGTTAATTTTTCATATAACTTTTATAAGTAACAGGAATTGCGACAATAACGATAGGTATTTAGGCATTTGTGAGCTGATCGCGCACTTTTTAATATTTTTAATCCAATATATGGTTTTCCTACATATGTCAGTTAAGCGTTATCTTATCTGTGGCATATCTTTAAAATTCATATTCCCGCGTCGTAATAGCTGCCCCAGATAAATACCTCGAGGCTGGGAGAAACAATGTTGCATAGCAAGTTTGTCAAAACTAGGCCGTTTAGATTGGCATGTTGTTGCGATCGGAAAGATAACATTGACGAGAATTCCAATCTGAAGGGTGAACAAAATGTGACTAGTTACTCTCTGAAAGCCTCTCTATGCGCTAATAGCGTGTGTAGAATCCTCCCTAACCCTGTCCCGGGAGATTCATTATGCCGATTAATTTGTGGGATTTGCGAGGATTACTGCTGATTGGTCTCTACGGACACCTGTTGTCAACTCTTCTACTCAGAACGTGCTCTCTCATATTTTCAAGTTACTATGACAAAGAAAAGAGCTGATACAATGATACAGATCATTAATATTATGTCCAGACAATGTGACAAGTCATTTCATAATGTATCCTTAACCACCACTACCCACAGAGTCATGACCCAGTTTTCTAGTGTCTCATATTTTGTGCCCTGATAAGAATGCCATGCCGCCAGTGGTGACTATCTCCCTGGGAAACGTGCTGAAATCCCATATACAAGCCCGTGCTGGGTGCGAGCCAATGGGCCAATATCACAGTGAAAAGTGGTCTGTAGGGGCGGGGTGGGGGCAGTGGGTGGGGGGTGGATTGACTATTAATTAGACCAGAGTTGTTTGAGAAGGGGAGGTGCAGTGCAGATTGCCAGCGGGGTGAAATATGAAACTGAGATTGCAAAGAGGGCGTGGAGCAAACAAAACAATCAATAATTGGACAAAATCGTTGACAGGTTATGAGATCAAGTCACAGGCACAGATATACATAAGCACTCATGCGTACTGCACACGACAAGAGGGCGTACTCGAGGCCGAAGTATCCCTTGCACCCCCACAGCCCTAAACATCGCCTCCACACCTGACACTACACCTCACCACACCTAGAGACGCTTCTACGCGAGACGAGATAAACACTGCAGCTTACCTGTACACCGTGATGACCCTCCCGTGCAGCCACAAAGCCGCGATGTTGGGACTCTTCCCTTCACCGTTCACTGCTTTGCTGTTGTTCTGGCCTCAGTCTAGCTGAGATCCGCACCAGCAAGCACTTGCCCTTGTTGGGACCGGCTCCTTAAGATCTGGGGAAGACGCGCCGTCCTATCAAGACAGTTTTCTTAAACCCGACTGTCTTTGCAGTCTCACGATCAGGCCGGTTCCCCCTCTGTCTGCATAAGTAGACCGGAAAGCTTGTTGTTGTTGGTCTGGATCAGCGGATCGCCCGTCCCTCCTTGAAATAATTCCGAGCTAACAATAACGGGATTTCCCTGCTCCCTGGGTGGATCTCGGGCGATAGCTGCAATCGATGACACCTGTTACAGAACAGAGTACTATCAGGTACTGTACACAGGACGGGTAGAACAAACGCATATCTCAAGTTCCTCTCTGCGTACAAAAATGCCAACTGGTGTTAGTAGGAGATATATTGTGACAAAATGCTGCACTAAACGGTCCATGCATTTCTTTTTCAGTTTAGATTATTTCAGGACGGCTACATCATGAAGAAAACGTATGTGTATGATGTTAGCCATCCAAGCACAGCACAGAGCCTCATGTAGTCACAAGCTTGATATGTCCAAAACGGCCTAACCGTCTGACCATCGACGGACTCATCAATACTATGTATGTATACATACACGTATGAAATAAAGTTCTATGGCAAGTCCTAATAGTGCAAGGTCCTAATAGTGCACACCAGAGACAATAGGCTCCTGGAGCTGGGCCGAGGAGACGGTAATGAGTACTTGGTCGTCTATTTGTGCGGGACCATAGATATAAAATGCTGCTGTCTATATGTTTTACATGACATATATCGGCCAATTTTACGTCCTTATGACCCGCATAAGCAGTATCTGTGTCATGTGACATCGTTTTAGGACGCCGGTAGCGTCAGTTCTGAGTAAGCCTCAGCTAAGCCGCGCAAGACCCGTGTCCAGAGCACAACAACGCACTGAGGCACGTCTACACACTCCTACCACGCCACAGGTGCACCGGGCCGTGGGATGGCGCTACTGCAGGCTACTCCTGTCTTACCCCCCCCCCCCCCCCCTTCTGCAGCAAGAGTCATGGCCCTGTGGCCCTGCCGTGTAGCACACTGACAGCAATACAGTCCAACCTGTACAAATGACAACCTCTACACAAGGACCACCTGACCAATGTGACCACTTCCCTTCGATGTTTTTTCCCATTGACACAAGTATTAAGAATCCTGTCTATAATTGACCACCTGTCCACATAGATCAGATTCTATACAGGTCCCCTTGGGCAGTTTTGACTGTACCTTCTACATTCTCTCTCACAGTAGCACGCAACCCGACATAGTTCTCACCACTTCGTCCGAACTAAAATCAGGCAAACTACTAAGGCAAATTCACACAGCCGTGTTTCAGGAAACGTCCCTTTAACGCCTACCGGTAGCAATAAATCACGACATGGACCATCATCAGATTACAATAACAAAAACCATACAGCACACCACCAAAAATTAGAATCAAGAATAAGGCACAGCTGAGTAGCAAAATACTGTAGAAAATGCCACCATGGACCACTTCTTGACGATCTGCACAACAGAGAATTGGAGTAGGAAATAACATTTATAGTTTCAGTGACTTTGTGAAGTACCTGACGTAATGGTGACAAAATCTGTGTATACACTTCACTTAGTTAACTCACATAATTACATATTGTTACACATCCAGCCTGAGTGTGTGTATCAAACTGAGCATAAGTAACATATTTTAAAAGATAAGATAAGATTCTTAAGCCTTTGAAACACGCAGTGAGAGTCTGCACGTACCGTATGCTGAAGTTCCCTGATAAAAGGGGGCGCAGCCAGCACGTAGAACCAGGAGACCACTTAACCTCAGCTTAATCCATACGCCGGGCTTTAGGAGATGACATAACGTCGTCTTCACACGTTGGCAACGCGACAGAAGGCGTCAGAACTGTCCAAAGCCTTCGTTGTATCCTCACTGTGGATGGCAGCACCACACTGACTGTACTGTCTGAGCTCACGGCACGGGTTGGCCCAGGTTCGGTAATCACTCGCAGCGACCAAGGGGGTCGGCTGTACAATGGCCTGCTTGTCTCACCTTTACCTATAGAGCTCTCTGTTCGTGTCTGCTGGACTCCAGGTACGACGTCACACTCTGACCGAACACACACCCATGTAGGAGCGATGTTCTACCAGCACCTCACACAGACTACTGCAGTAGCGACGATTTCAGGGCAGAACAGGCGGAATAAATTGTCGCCTCCACTGCGCCCTTGGGACAAAACCCTGCCTCTCCTGTCCTCCCCAGTCAGGAACGTACAGGGGGAAACGCGATACTGCAAGAGTGGTATAATGTATTTACCCTGTCCTTTGAACGGGAAAATTCCCGCCGAATCTGATCGGGTCACCTGCACACGATAATAGGGGGCGCCAAGGGTGTGTAATGCTAGCCCTTTCGTCGGAAACCCCTCTCGACACAAGGTATATCATATATTTTTCGTGCTTATGTTAGCAATGTATTGCGGCGACTTAGACCCTTTGTGTTGTAATTACTTGAAAGACTTGAAACAAATTGAAACAAAGACAAAGTATCACTACTTTATTTCTCACACATAATGTCGCTGTTTTCCTCTGTTCCAGGTAAGATTTTTGACAGTTCTAATTATCATTTTACAAGCAGCTAATCCATTTAATGGACCGCAATACTTGATAAGGCGCCTTTCTAATCGGCTATTCGACAATATAGGTCTGTCAATTTGATTTATACTGTTTTGAACTCACAAGGATGTGAGCTATTTTCCAACAGGTTGTTTGGGACAGCAAAGTCATTGGCGCATTGTATCTGTCTTCAGTAGAGAACAGAGACAAGAGATTGTATGAAGTAATGGATATTTACTTTATTTGTCGGTCATGCTACAATTATGGCGAGACCACCAGGACTCGTTTGACCATAAAGTGACGCCGGAAGCCATTCAATGTACCAATGATTACAATTGTGATGTGGGAGCTGAACGATGACGAGACGCCTGACATGATTGGTTGATTAGTCACTACGACAACCAACAAGGAAGACTATTACATGAAGGTACTTCGTGTGAGTAATTAAAGACCATTAAAGAGGAGGGCAAACTCCTCCCTACATTGATTTTTCACACTCTTATCTTCGCGTTCTAAATTCTAAATTATTTGAAGGGCGTTGACCTGGTGTTGAACAAGATCTCAAAGATTTCTGTGCACCTGTGGTGATGATTCGGCAGAACGAGAGGTTCCATCAAAGTATCGGTTTTCGCGGACGCGGCTATTTCCCAATCTCCAAGCAGATGTAGAGGCGTGTTGGCGGACCCAGAGAGGGGGACAGACGAAACGCAGCAAAATGGTGCTCAAACTTAAGAAAATACAATACTGATCTTTCTTTATAAGATGAAGTTTGAAATAAGACATACGAGAATCTATGACTTTAAAGTCCCCGTAAAGCCATTCTCAAAGTACAAATACGGAGCCTGAAATACGGTATGGCAATCGGCTGTATATGCTAAACACGCAACTGTCAACTGATACAGAACAAGACATGCCAGAAAGTATGGAATACGTTATAATGGAGGGGTGAAATGTGAAAGATCAGCAGAGTTCAATGACCCCTGCGTGCATCTCCCCCAGGTGTTGTAGGCACACATACGTAATAGAGATAAGATGAGACCAGATAAGGGCGGCATCAAGGCAAACCGTCGGGTCAAAACATTTGGAAAAATGTCAATCAAAAACAACTCTGGCTGTACAAATAAACATCTGTTGTGTGCATGGCACAGAATGGTCATCGTTATACATACATGGATACATGTATTCAAACTACTGTTAGATCATTAGAGAAAAGTCTCGGCGGTGCCTTTCAAAATATCACAGGTAGGCCTACAGGTGAGTAGTGACACATTAAAAGAGCACTGGTTACTTGATTTGAAGGACACCGACTAAACTTGTTATTAGAGGTACGACATTTTGTATTTAAACTTTCATGACCCGACTGTACAATTGCCCCAGGATGATGCTGAAAAGCAACCTGACAGAAAACAGTTATAATTTATGACGTACCTTTGTATCCTATGCAGGTGGAGATGGATTACTATTTTCGTGATATCGTTGGACCTACCTTTACCGGGTTCAAAATACCAACGTTTGTAGACCTGTTCCCTTGCCGCGACACTAGTACGAGTCCTCTGGGCTGACAAGAAAATTAAAAAAAAAATCCGACGCTCGAAGCTGTAGAGAAAACACAAGCGTCCTGCCAATTTTGACAAGCCGTCCAAAATTTAAAAGATAAATCACCAACTCTCCACTGTCGGTATTCGGTAGATCCAGTTCTGCAGGTACGTAACAGGACAGGGCTTCTTCAGAAGCCCTGCCGCCATCTCCCTCAGGGAGTCCGGTAGTATTGTGTGATTTATCGAAAACCAGCAAAGAGACCCTGAAGGCTCAGTTGTAGGTGGAAACCGCATGGACAAAACCCGCCCAGACTCTCACTCTACAAACGAGATGCTATCAGTAGTCGTTGTTGTTGAAAACAGAGATACCACACGTCAGTCGACTGGAGAGTCAGTGTAGTCACTAGCTATCTTTTAAAGAAATCTCACTCCTGTACTATATGAGCTATATCTAGATTTTTTTAAAGTACGTTTATCTTGATATATTAATTTGTTTTGTGAAGGAAACATATACTACTAGCTTTCAAAAACCATGAGAGCGTTTGTGAGCTGTCATCGTTTTGGGGTGAAATAACTTATCGCAACATTCTAGTATTTTGCCATGATTCCGCCCCACTTATTCTTCAGTACAGCATGTATGTCAGGACACCCACCTACCAAGATGGCAGTTCTAGCCACTACGCTTTTTGATCTTTGCAAAACGTTTTGGCCCAGCCCCAACTAGGTATACCTGCAATTGGTGCATGCGAATTTCCGACACGTGTCGCGACGAACAGTACATTAGATGCGTTAACGAGGCGTAAAGTTCAGACAAAACTAACTAAACACACAACTCTGCTCTTCACATTCCCGGCAAAAGCAACGAGTGGGCACCGATAAATCATTGTAAAATTGTACATACGTACGTCAACAAAGAACCGAAATCCATACACGCGGAAAGACCCTCCTCTGTCTGAAATAAACCAAGGACCGGCGTAACCCATGCATTCGCGATCGCCAAGACCATAATACTACAGACACATAGCATACATCCGATGCTACATAGAAATTCTACACATAACTACGGTAGGTTGGGCCTTTTGTGCCACCCCTCCCTGTGACAGTACTTCTTATACATGTACATACTTATACAGACGTCTCCATTGAACAGGACTCGAGGACAGGTATATAAGGACGACCCACAGATGATTCACGATAATCCTACAGCGTCCGTTAGGACGACACCTGATCGGACAAAAGCCGTCCTGTGACAGACAGTAACGGCTCACTGAGGCGATTCCCACAGACTACCCGTTATCTCCTAACCCTGCACGCTTTGACGAGAACGCTTTGGCGGCCGGCCACCGTTTGCACGTAAACAGAACGTGGTTTTATTCAGGAGAGACGCTAGAGGAGATGCGTCCTTGGCTGGCATGGTGTCCTGTCCAAGAAACTGTGATGCGTAACAGTTGTAGTCCTCAAAACGGAATGCTTTGAGGTTATTACAATTTTTCGAAGTAAGATTTCTCGAATAAAAAGTGATCACTGTAAAAATGATATGTCGAATATCAAGATACACCATTTTGACTATAGTTTGATTGCATATAATTCTGGAAGGAAGTAGAAATCAATATAAAATCTTTACAAACAAGCTCTCTGAATATCGCGTGTACGACAAAATGTACAGATTGATATTAAAGAACGGTGTTCTATTGTTTTCCAGTTGCGATTAAGCCATGTTCGCGTTGTCCCAGTAACCAAGAGTAACGCGAGAGGTCCGTCTCCCCTGCGCTCACCTGTCCGTGTTGCATGGTGGGCTAAAGAGGACGGGCTCAGTCGGTGCAGAAAACCGCAGTAATGCGTCACTGGCAGAACAAAGCACAGAGCAAAGCTGCCCACTTCTCCTGGCAACGGTGGTCATAGGCACGTTTGGGGAAGGATTAGGTAACGATGCTTTCAGCAAAATAGACAAGGAATACCTGGGGGTCACGTTCGCATTGTGGCGATGTTTTCCATGCTTTTACGCCACCATTGAATGTTTAATTCCAAAGGTCACATGTATTTAGCATTGTCATTGAGAACTGTCAACTTTCAAAACGTTAAAACCGTCATGACGTCTTGCCTGTGTGACATCCTCCGTAGGTACCGCCGGCTCCCCACTGTCACTATCCGTGGTAGCCAGCGACTGTGGGGAGCCGGGGCGGTAACCAAGGAGGATGGCACCCAGGCTACATGACGTCACCACCTACGATGATGAAGAAAACATGATATGACCGATAGACTGTTATTATAACATCATTTTCACAAAGTTCACGCCTTCTGCATAAAAGCGTTGAATGGTTTGCAGTTGGCATTGCGGGAGGGATTCAACGTAATGAGTGACAAGGAGGACGGATCATCGCTCCACAGAACACGGTATGTGAAGTACAATACGAAGTGTTGAAATCCCAAGTTCCAACAGAATTCTGGATGGGAACATAAATCTCTGTCTGACTTGCACTGGTTTTAGACGTTTTCTTTTTTTATACAGTGCATGGGAAGTTGTTTATGGCTTTAGATACCTTCCTGAACTGTAGCATACCGAAGTACCCGTTCGGCTACCAATTCTCTATTGGTTACGGGATTAGGGAGCAGGGAGAAGGTTAATTTGACAAGGTGTGGGACATTGAACGGTTAACGAGAAGTAGAAACGCAAATGATGCCCACGACAAATGGACGGTCAGGGTCATTACCATACTGCTATTGAGAGGACAAGGTGATGCCCCGTAAGTAAAAAGGAAGAGGACACCAGGAAGAGGAAGCAGTTGTTTTTCTTTCGGCCTTGAAGTCAGGGTGGTTGTTATTATACAGGGACATTCATGAATCCTCCCCTGATCCACCCGCTTTAACTCTGCGAGGTCAAGGCAGTTGTTCGAAGAAGTTGGCAGCTGACTCATGCAGTAAACTTCAAGGCATGTCCATTGTATGGGGAATGTCCATATACTGAACACTGACTGGTCTAGGAGGATGACTGCCACCTAGCGAAATGAAAAATACTGCATATACGATACGATGCAACCACAGCTGATGTGCAGTTTGCGGCCCGTTGAACCCCGTAGAACACACTGTTTACAGGGTGGTCTAGGGACGTCCAGTCCAAGGACGTCCTTGCCAAGTCCAACAATTTTCCCTCCATTTTTGAAATACCACAATTCCTACGGCCACTTGAAGCCCTCTCCTCACCTGGACAAGAGCACACGGGAAGGACCACTTTCACACCGCCAGGGACAATCACAACGCGTTACTGACATGCCACAAACGCGCTGGACACTTGACCGGACATCGTCACCTTGGTGGGGGGACTGGGGAGGTACATGCCTCAGACAGGGGGAGACACAACATGTCACTGTCTGCCAGGACTCAGGAATGTAGCCAACATCCTTCAAGTATTGTGTGAGGTATGGAGGATACCCAAATCCTTTCCTCTGCTTTTCTGTGAAGTGTCCGAAGTCATCATTTGTCTTAAACGTAGTTTTTGTTTATGCTAGAGAATTCCAGTGCGACTTAATGCAATTGTCTTCTGCTGATATCAAACTTCCGTATTTCGCGTATGTTAAATTTGTCACATATTTCCAAACTGTTTGTGTTTTAAATTCCTGATACATATGTAATATACAACGTAATATACACGGAGACTTTTGCCACCTTGCCAACCACTCAACCAACCAACTAACGGACTAACAATCGAAACAAGCCAGCCGGCCAACTGACAACAATTGTAATTCTGCATGGTAAAGACGAAACTCAAAAAGTGCGGACAGCACAAAATTCTGCCTAGCAAAAACAGGAAGGCCTGTACCCAACTTCTGTGTGCGTGATGTATAATACAAGTGTTTACATCGCAACTACATTCCATCGCCAAGGTTACAGATTATCCCTTCAAAGCTATTTTAGGAGTCCGGATTAAAAAAGGGGAAGAATTTGGGTGTTTGAATATTTGCTACCATACTGGTCAAGTACAGATGTACTAGTGTTTGTAATGTGCTATTGTGCGTCATAACTGACATTCCGTTTCCAAGGTTACAGATTATCCTCTTAAAGCTATTTTAAGAGTTCGTGCTGAAAAAGGGAAGCTTGCTGGTGTTTAGATATTTGCCATCATAAAGGTGTTTGAAAGGTTGTATTGTGATCCATAACTGGTAAGTGCTGAAGTAGTGCCAAATGATGTTTGTTCACCTAACATTGCACAAAGCACCAAGGAGTCACGCAAATTACTGCTGGCAATGTCACTTCCCTCATTTTACCAATAGAATGTCAATGAGTATACATTTGTATTTGCCTGGGCCCTTATCTACACTTTCAGATAGTGGGAATTCCTCTCAATCAAAAGAATGTAGACCGATAGTAAGTGTATACGTTATCAGTAGCCTCTGATAACTCATGACTGCCATTTCAGGACAAAGCTTTGCACATACACAGAACTAAGAGAACCATACCAATGTCCTTAATTTTACTAGCTAGAACACTTTTGGGATCATTGAAGCGTATACAAACATACACAATATCAACAACACGTAGTGAAAAACAGAAAACAATGGACAGGCACACGCTTTTCCGGTACGTTAAACCACCTGTAGGCTTCAAATGTCCGATCAACGTGGAACCTATAAGAATACATACGTCCATAGTAGACAGAAAGCAAATACCATACCGTCCGATACATTAGCTGAAAAATCCAAGTATTTGCTCATAGTCTCTTCGAGCTCAGCCACCGTATCGATTGAAATTACTTTGCTCCAAGTTACTACGAGGACTTTTGTTCGGTGATTCAATTTGAAATCCTGATGACTTCCTGTGTTTTAACCGCTCGTTCTATTTCTTAAGAACCATTTTGTATATTCAACGCAAAGTATTTTCATGAGAAATAACATTTCACGAGTACCAGCTGTTTAGTGAAATATAGTTTCAGATATCAATGTTCACATCAGTGCACGGAATGTACATAGAAGTAGAACCGAGAGAAAACCTTACCCGGTCAAAGTTGTGATCGCCCCACGAGGTTGCCGGGGAAAGTTCCGCGGTTTCTTCGGTCTCTCTCCCGGATCCGTCCCACCGAGTCCCGCTCGCGTCCGGCTGACTTCCGCGGTTATATATACCCCTCAGGGGTGATAAATGTCAGGACTGACTGACAGACAGACAGGCACCAAGGGAAACCCTGGTGTCAAAAAAATATATATCTTGAGAAGTTCACAGTAAAGTCTTGGTCGCGGAGGCGGCGTGTCCGTGGCCCGCCAGCGGACACCTGTCGTACTTCTGAACAGAAGCCGGGGCTCACAATTATTTATATACACCTGTTAAGACGAGTAAACAACGCTGACGGTAGCCTGGTAGAACGCAAAATATTTGCTGGTAGCAGGGAATCCACATGCTGAGTAAAGACAAAGGTATGTGGGGCACGTGGTGTCAGTAACAAGAGTGTACCTTACTCTCTCACGCGGGCTTAGGCCGGGCGCTCGCGGGAAGAAAGGGGCAATTGTTATCAACTTTGTAAACACCGCGCGGAACTTGGAATGTCACAGGGATACTTTGCATTCCAAGAAGGTTTGCGTCTTAAAGATTGAGTGAAGGAAAGAAAAGCTGGTGGTGATTAGATGTTGTGACGCAAGTTTTGGCATAGTCACCTGTACTTCTCCAACACCTTGGATAACCGTAGTTAAGCGGCATGACCTATGGTTGAAGGACAGGCTGAGGCACAAGGAACACGCATGTGCCAGGTATCTGACTGTGGGCTAGACAATCTGAAAGATTTCCTAGAAGTGTCTTCAACGAGCATAAAACCCGTCACAAGTTTGCTGGAGTTAGAATGGTGGATTTTTATTGAAATTACACCAACGTTACATTCATCATGAATAATAACAAAAATATCTTTATGTGCAACTGAGAACTAAAAGCACGAATAACAATATGGGGTTGCTGTGAATGTCTAACTTTAGCAATGAAAATATCAATTCCATGCATAGGGATCATTGATTTATGTTACATTATATCGTTTTCTGTTAACAGTTAACTTGCGACATGTGTGGAATGTCAGAAATTACCGCTATGTGGACCTTTCTTATCGTCTAATCATGTCGAAAAACAAATTTACTTTGACCCGTAGCAACGTCATCTGTGGATAATTGTAACTTAACTACCACCTATAAAGTCATGCGAACTTGAACAAAACAAACATGGCGGCCGCGCTGTCTAACGGTCCTGTGACGTCACCTGTCCAACAGTGTTTACCGAGTTTACCGTGTTTACCGAGTTCAAATGCCGGACATTGCCGGCGAACTAGGTCAAAGACTATCAATGGGTTTCTGGCTTTGTGGTCCCACTTTTGGCATACAGGTATTTGGTTGGGCATTCTTTGGTGGCGGAAATCTGTGGCTAATGTAACTAAGAGGGGACAACGCTGTTGACAGATGTCTATTTATAATTGATGGCAGGGAGAGCAGTCCTCCGTCCGTACATCTACTCGTGAAGTAACAAGAATGGAATTCGGTGTGTCTAATCTGCGGCATTCGAAGTAAACACTTCAAAAAAAGCTACCACCAATTTACTAACGATAGACTTGTACTTGTCCAAATCTAATGACTAACAACTTGATTAAAAAGACATCATCACAAGGAACTAGATAATTCTTATTCTGAACAACTTTCTTGCGTAAAGCGCGTATGAAGCACTTCTTAACTAGCTTGATGTCGCCGGCTCCTTGTCATGTCCTGCTTTTATTTTGCAAAAAGTTACATCAAGGTTTGCAAACATGAAGCCCTGAGAAACTGACACAATACAAGAAAAAGCACATAACTGTACGTCAGCACAAAGTAAACAATCGTAAATATGTCTCAATCAATGGGTCGTTTACAGGAAATGTAAATTTGAATGTCTTGAACAAACAAACGTTGGCGTCTACAACGTGCACAACAGTGAAACTTTCCCAGAAAGAGCCGTGTACATGTATTACTGAGGGCAAAGACCCCGTGCCTTAGTAGACTGTTGACGGAAGTGAGCTCAAGCCCACGCACCCCCCGGTGGTGGAACGTCTTAGCTTTAGGGAGAGAAGATTTTCAAGAATGTTTCCTGTCAAGTTGGGAAGCGGCAAGCAACAGTTAATGGTCTTCTTCATGTATCACACCACTGAAATGCATGAAGGCATGTTGCTTGCACGATACGAAGCAATGCGGGTTTTCATATTACGGTACACCTGCGAACAGGTGGTTACGGGTCAAGGGTTAAACAGTCCCACTAGATAAACCCGTATTTTACAGAAATACCTGGCAAAGGTTAATCTTCAGGGACGTAACAAACATCCCACAGGATGCGACACTGGTCATTCTGAATCATACCCGATTTCAACCTGTTTTTCAGGATATGATGTAAACATGTCGTTTCGCGCGGCTGATTGAAGAGTACACACAGACATGCTCAACTGAAGTAAGGTGCATCACTTAATCTTAAAGTAAGCCGTGTGCCTGAGGCCTGGCATGACTGGCCGTGGGTTGTCTTAAAGAACAAATAGGTTGGGGAGGAGGGAATCACGCCACATACCGGCCGCACGTGTACGGGAATACCACAGATGCAGCCACTGCAGGGGAACGTTCATGCGACAGGATGCACGGGAGTTCACATTCTTCTCTTTTACACCGTAACATATATCTGCGACTGTCTATGGAGATGGTATCTACAATAGTATAAACTAACTGTTAAAAGTCGGTAGGAAACAAATGGAAAAGGCACATACACGCATATAATCGGACAACAAGCATAACTGTGCGCACAGAGTCTTTTCCTACAGGATTGGAGTTAGGATAGGGCAACGCCTTCACCGCGACCTTGTTTCGCGGACAATGCATTTAATAGATGAAATTCCACACACTGGTCTTGTCTTCCTCAAAAGCGGTGTAATATTTACTGACAACAAGAAGTTTTACTTTACCTACATGTCTTACTTTACCTGCATGACGCCATGTGGTCTTGTCTTAAGCGGAAACTTGTATATGATTACCATCAAACACGGTGCTTGAAAGCGCGTTACCATATACCGCAATGTATCTTTGCACACTTGCAGACATTTGTTTAAACGACACACTAGTAAGACGATAGAAGGTGAGGAGGAAAAAAGTCTTCTTGACGCCCTATTTTAGAGACTTAAAGCTTTAAAGCAATATCTAGGCTACATGCGTTATCAGTCGAGAGGTTAACACAGGTTACCTTGCTAACAAATATATTGGACTTGCTGACAAAATCATTGGTTGTTATGACATGTGGTGACTCAGAGAACCAATAGCATGACGGGAGCCTATTGTTTTCCGGTAACGGACGCTTACCAACCTGTCCGTTGGAAGGAATGCAGGCCTCTCTTGAGGTCATTCTCGGTATTGTGGTGGAAGCAAGCCCCGCGACCATTAAAATACCGGGGATTGTCATTGGGGCGGAAGCGTCAGGTTTGTGGTATTTTGATGACAAGTGTTGGTTTAACCCCTGGCGGAGACAAGCCGTAAGAATGCGACCTTCCAAACACGGCCACTGACCGTGTGATTCCCGCTTCCCTGGTCTTTCCACGGACACCAAAACTTCACCAGTCCAAATGCCAGCCTTCTTTCGAGCACTCATGTCGGCACGAGTTGTAGTACTTCTTGAGTGCTTTGTGTTATTTCAACGTTTACAAAAGTCTGAATAAAACATTTCTGCAGACATCTGCCCTTGTTTTTAAACTTCTCATTGTTTGCTTTACTACGTATTGTTATTTCACTTACGTTTCTTGGTGACAACTTGACCAATCATAGTAGTTATCCCAAGGAGGTTTTATTCGGATATTGGTTATTCAAAAAATTCTAAGGATTTAGGGACACAAAATATTAAAATCAACCAACCAACCAACCAACCAACCAACCAACCAACCAACCAACCAACCAACCAACCAACCAACCAACCAACCAACCAACCAACCAACCAACCAACCAACCAACCAACCAACCAACCAACCAACCAACCAACCAACCAACCAACCAACCAACCAACCAACCAACCAACCAACCAACCAACCAACCAACCAACCAACCAACTGAATTCACACAGGTGGGCTGTAAATACCATCCGTTGACGCTAGGAGGCGCTACCAAGTTACTAACTAAACTACCAAGCTGTGACAGGTGTCACCATGAAATACCCCGTTGACAAACATTTTTCTCGGTGCAGTTGTCGACCACCACATGATCGGAATCTGTTGGCGATACGTGTCAAAGTTCTAGACAATTGATATGACAAAGACAAGCGGCAAGACCTGCTGGCCAACTCAGTGCGCATGTCTGGATGTTCAATATTCAGCGTCTAACCTCTGACCCGGATTCAACGCATCTAAACTACAACATTTGGATAGAAAACACTAAAAGACAGAATTAGCCATATACGTTACTAATAATTGCAAGGTCCGACACAAATAATCTATGTTATATTTTTGATGGCCTTAAATGTATAATTGATGACAATACAAGCTGCCAGTTGGTTAATTTTTAGCTGTTCTATTAATGCGTTTTGCCGCCATCTCATATTGCATGAGACACGAAGTGGTTGCCTAATCCACCAAGAGAAGCGCATATTTCGCTTAATTCTCTGCGGTACTACCTTCAGCACAATGGTTCTGGATCTAGACCTGTTTCGTGTGGATCGGGGAGGAGATCCCAACAAGATCCGGGAGAATCAGTCCAAGCGGTACAAGGATGTGACGTTAGTTGACAACGTGGTCCAAGCCGATGAGCAATGGAGAAAATGTGAGTTGCGCCCCCCTCCCACCCACTACACGCCTACCACGGTCTCAGTTCGCATGTGGTTTCATTCTGAATCAACTAAAGCCTTTATCTCGGTATATAAAATCACCAGATACATAGTATGTATGACATATTTAGGTGAAAGATGTGTTGTTGCTTCAACGAGTATTGGAAACACTAAAAGTATTGGAAACCCTGTTCCACTAAGATGATGCAACACATAAGACACTGCCAATTATTGTGATAGGTAAAGTATATTATTCATTGCCGCACATTTCGGTAATGTTAAATTTCTAAAAATCTTAAAACTTGAACTGCATGAATATCCTGATAGAGAACAATCTATACTTTGGTCATCAAACTTCTGAGTTATTGACTTAGATAACCTCTAATTAAATTATCAGTGTTCAAATATAACATATCATGTAAGCTTGACTACATCTTCTATCACCCTAAATGTAAAGTGCGGTACCAGGCAGACACACTGAACAGACTGAAGAACCTGTGCAGCAAGACCATAGGGGAGAAAATGAAGGTGTGTCCATCTGACTTCTACCATATGTAGGTGACACCAGAGAAGTGCACAGAATTAAACTGTAAGATGATATGACAGGGAACACTTGTCTTAAGGCTACATTGCAGATGTCTAGATTTTTTTGAGAACAGGATGGTTCTTGTGTATATAGTAGTAGAAAAATTGTAACAGTATTTTTAGGATACGTGGGTATATATGTTATTGCTGTTGAATCCAGTATTGATTGTGTAATAAAATAGTCATAAAACCATTTGATTTATGCATGGCTCATACAGTATGCCAAATAAAGCACGTTGCACCTATGATTGCAAACAGTGCCAAATATATGTAATTAGTGCTTGCATACAGCATAGGCATGCACTGCAATCATTATATTGGCTACTAGCAGTGTTGCTTGACCAGTTGTCTGGCAAAGCAATGCTGTGAAATGCATCTTTGTGATTTTGAAATGATAAACAAGTTGGCAAAGCTTTTGTTAAAGCAACCAACATCTCCCAAAACAAGCTGAAGTGTGTCCATATGTTGGACAGAACACATTTTTGTGATTCAGTCTAAAAGTGCCAAAGTTGTCAACATAAAATTCTCACCAAAATATGTGATATACTGAGTGTTGATTATTTGCCCATCCTGGTTTTATTTGACTATTTATTGGTGGTACTATAAGATTTTCTGTATCTGAATTGTACCTGAACAATTTTGTTCTTCTTGACACCTGTAGAAAAAGGAACCAGTTGGTGAAGAGAGTGAATCTCCTCTTACAGAGGATGAACTGGAAAAGCTGACTCCAGAAGCCTTACAGGTAACGTAGCAAACTTATTTCCAACATAACTGCACCCTTAGAAAGTCCTAAAAAGTGGAACAGTGCTTTTGAGCAGTCCTTTCATAAATAGGAAAACTCGTGAAAGAATCTCTAAGTTGTTTTCCTCAGGCAATGACTGTGAACCAGATAAAGCAGATCCGGACCATCATCGACAAGTCCATCCTGGAGAACACAGCAGGACGGGCTGAAGTGGAGAAACTCCGACAGGAAAACCTGAAGGAGATCGGAAACATTCTTCATGCTGATGTTCCCATTAGTAATGATGAGGTGAGTTAGTAAGTACTGGGTTGGTGATTTCCAAATAGATATTGATGATGATATGACTGTTAAAGTATAATACAAACTCAAAAGCTGCCAGATTATGTCCTGTGTCTTCCATAATTGCTCAAACTTATCTTTGCTTGTGTTTTTTTAGGATGAAGATAACAGAACTGAAAGAACGGATGGTGACTGTACAGTGAGGAAAAAGTACTCACATGTGGACCTCATCACAATGATTGATGGTTATGATGGAGAGAGGGGAGCAGTCACTGCAGGGAGTAGAGGCTATTACATGAAGGTGGGCAGAGCTTATGGGTATGGTGTTCACTTCTAGCCACTAAACGAGGATTTGTAATGTTTCTAGTGTAGTGTTCAGTAAAATCACAAAATTAAGGACGGTGAGTGTGTTAAACATTGACATTTTTATTTGTCTATTGCTGGTATGTCATCAACATAAAACAAAGGCAGACTGTGAAACAGGCAATATAGATAGAAGAACATGACACCAGTGGGGGTCTAAATTACTATTTAGACTTTTAAAAAGGCTAGGAGAATCACTTGTTGTATCAGTGAATTTCCTTCAATATTCATTGTTCCATTTCAGGGAATAGCCGTGTTCCTTGAACAGGCTCTGATCCAGTATGCTCTGCGGATCCTGTATAAGAAGGGTTACATAGCCCTGTACACTCCCTTCTTCATGAAGAAGGATGTCATGTCAGAGGTGGCACAGCTTAGCCAGTTTGATGATGAGTTGTACAAGGTATGGGCATTTTTACATGTGGTTTTACCATATTTATTGTAAGTTTATGGTTGAAGTCATCTTAACTTAGATGTAAAAGACATCCATCTGTCACAGCCTTTTAAAGCTAGTCATAAAAGACAAAATACTTTTTCAAGAAGGAATACGGTTACAGTACTGATCTTTCCTGCTAACAACAGGTGATAGGAAAGGGTAGCGAAAAAGGAGAGGACCAAACGGAGGATGTCAAGTACCTCATCGCCACGTCGGAACAGCCAATCGCAGCGTTTCATCGTGATGAGTGGATGAAGCCTGAGGACCTGCCAATCAAGTACGCGGGAATGTCAACGTGTTTCCGACAGGAGGTCGGGTCACACGGGCGCGACACAAGAGGGATCTTCAGGGTGCACCAGTTTGAGAAGGCATGTTTGTATTCAAGTACATGTGATACTTTTCTGTGAAGTTTTATTAAGATTTTGTTTCATCAAACACCTATTCCAAGTGTCTTGTACCGGAATGTTGAAACTAGTTGAACATGAAGGATGCTAAATATACTGTTTTCTTTGCTAGGTTGAACAGTTCGTGCTCTCAAAGCCAGACGACTCTTGGGATCTGTTCCATGAGATGATTGGTAATGCTGAGGAGTTCTACAAGACTCTGGGCATTCCTTACCGCATTGTCAACATTGTGTCAGGTAGGTCTCTGGAACAAGAACGCACTACTTTGCATCCTTCCTGTGCAAGTTAGACAATCCTGGCATGTTACAGTCCAAAGCATCATTGCAATGAAATTCCAATGACACATAATTGTATTTGTAGCAACATAGAATATTTCAATCTACTATCTCTGTTCATGGAAAATTTAGCATGTTGAATGTTTGTTTATTCTGAGCGTTGAAGACATTTTGCTGACTGGAGTCTCTAATTCACCTAGGAGCGTTGAACAATGCAGCAGCCATGAAGTACGACCTGGAGGCGTGGTTCCCAGGGTCAGGCGCGTTCCGCGAGCTGGTGTCGTGTTCCAACTGCCTGGACTACCAGGCGCGGCGACTACTGGTGCGGTACGGACAGACCAAGAAGATGAACGAAAAGGTTGGACAGGGATTCCTCAAACTTAAAGAATTTTCACATCTTCAAACATTAAGAGTAATCTAAAACGAGGTGTTCCTCACTTGTCCTTATGAGATGTGTTTTGTGTGTTCCCAGCCTGAGTTTGTGCACATGTTGAACGCCACCATGTGTGCCACCACCAGAGTCATCTGTGCCATCCTAGAGAACCACCAGACTGAAGAGGGCATTGTCATCCCAGAGGTACTCAGGGAGTTTATGCCAGGTAAGATCAGAACAGTCATTGCCTTTAGAAAGCTAATGACTCTAGGAATCATCAATTTGAAAAATTTCGCTGTGGTTGGTCAGAAAATTGCAGATAGCATTATACAAATGTATGTCTTGTTGAACTGACAAAAACTTCTGTTTTATTTCAGGAGGAACTGAGTTTATACCATTTGTGAAACCAGCACCAATTGAGGAACAGGCCACCAAGAAAAAGAAGGCAGGGAAAAAGAAGGAGAAAGTCAAACCTACACAGGATGGTCCAGAAGCAGAGAAGGTCACCGAACAAGTCCAAAACATGGCCGTGAACGAGGGATAGGCAACCCTGTAGTCTAGGCTAGTAAGAATGAATGAATTACACAATAATGCTGTCTTCCTCTTCTTTATGTGCACTACACTGTGTTAGAATAAATACACTATTTAATGATCACTTGGTGTCTTTCAAAATGATGGGTTTCATATGATATATCAACTACTAAGTAAGGTGCTTTCTCTACTGTTATTTACTCCAATGATTGTGCATAAGTGGTTATGACATCACTGTTGTCCATGCAGTTATCCTCCTCAAAATTCCCTCTCTTTGTACAAAAACTGGAATGGATTACAGTTGTATGTGTAATAAATTTTGATTACGGAAGTGATGATTTGAGTGAGTAGGCACAACACAGGCATTGCTATCACATCTTTATTGTACTTAAAAAAATATTCATGTTGGTAATATGGTTGCAAATGTTAGTCTTTCCATTAAGATTTTCTTCTCAAATAAGTTCCCTTAGCTTTTGTTCCTTTTTAGTTGTTCCACTTTCAGGCAGATATCGATTATTGTAATTTATTGTTATTTTACATGATGAATATAGAGCAGGTTTGAAGCCTGTCAGGTACCAAAATCTACTACTTCTCTCGGAAACAAAAGGGTATGATTTTTTTGGAAGGGGAAAAAGTAACAAGTTGTGTAAGATTAAAATGTATGTCTCTAACTTGTTAAGAAAGCCTACACAAAGGTCAATGAATAATTAGGCTCCAAACACAGCTGCCTGAATATAATGATCCACTATGTATTAAATGGAAAGGCAAAATATTTGACTCCAAGAAAAGCTGAAATACTTGAATATCTGACATTGAATGGTATGTACCAGTTAGTACAATTTTTATATGGTGCATGCAAATACCGGTAGCAAGTTAAAACAAACCTCAGATTGCCAGCCTGTGTGGCACAAGCTCTTGCTTGGACTACTAGTACCTTGTAGGTGCATGAGTGCAGATTGGTACAGGAACGTTTGCCAGAAACTGTCAGCTGGATCAAGCTGACAAATTCCACAACAAAGTTTCTGCACATTTATAAATTTTATACCAAACATTTACAATTATTCATGAGAAATGTTGATTTAGAATACATGAGAGCAAAATTATTTGTCCAAGTTGTAGTTGATTTTCACATAAAAGATATCAACCCATACCTGTATAAATATTTTGACCGGTGTGTACTGTAATCAAAGTTTACAAAAATTTTGCATGGTTAGAGATTAAAATGTTTAATAGATTAATATTTGACAGAAAAGGGAAGAACTGTTTCAAACACTCTTAATGTATTATAGTGCCAGCCTATTGTGCATGTGGAACATTAGTCAGTTAAAAAAAAGAGAACAGAAGACAAAAAATTGGTCAACGATATTACAGATGTATCATGAGGGGACCAACTGTTTCCAACAAGACTAACTAGTTGAGGTTGTGACATTGGAAGGTATTGGAAAGATAATATCACTGGCATATTATATAAGATATAGATAGGTATAAATGCAAATGCTCTGTTTCCTGTATGCAAAATGCAATAAAGTGATGTCCCTGGATTGACCATTGTCATTGGATAACAGTCAAAGTAACCTTTCAGCTTAAGTTTTCTATGGGTGTAAGGTCCAAGGTTTATGACTCAAGTCCATGGCACAAGTCCAAAACAAGAGCGGCAGCAGAGAAAACAAGAAAGCTTTTAAAAAAAGCTGGCCATAGGCTGCCAAAATAGCAATAGCTGGTTGGGTGGCATGGGTGTGAACTATTAATGACTTGCTCACCTTGCTTGAATTGTAGCAATGTTAAAAAGAGTGAATTGAAAGACCTGAAAAATAGACAGTGTTGCTTTCCTTTGCTTGGCCTGGCTTCGCATTGCGTAACGTGCGGTTAGACATTGCGCAACTTCGTGCGAGCCATCCACCATCCACCATGGTGACACCGGGCACTATACCATAGGCCGCGTACCTATGGTAAAAAATCACCATGGTGACATGGTGGTCCTGTCAATCAGAAGTAGCAGTTTAACCACTGTACAAATGTAATTAGTGGCAGCGAGTTCTACTCTACGATAGTTCTACGAAAAAATGAGTTTTAGAACACCTCAATCCTTGGTTGATAACTCTGATACTTGAAGGCATGACTATTTCTTGTTCTTTTCTGAACTGGTGCTTACCTCTGCTTTGTACCTACAGGTATACATTTATGTGTGTGCATACATAAATGTAGTACAAAAGATGTTGCATCTTTATTTCTGGAATACACTTTTATTGGAGTTTTGTCAACAAAATACCTTAAATTCTCCAAAATGTATGCAACTGTAATGATCATACATAAAATCTGAAGAAGTTGATCATTATTACAGCATGGGCACCATGGTATTTCTTTGGCACATTTTTACTCAATTGTATCAAATGTGAATGAAACATAACTTAGCAATATCCACAAGTATGACAACAGTAATGTCAATTATGCAACTCTGCTGAAGTTGAGAAGTGATATTTTGATCATCTTAGTGTATGTTAGGCACATTGAACCGCTGTATCAAACATAAATATATTCAAAATGTCTCTTTGAAATATGCCCCTAGGCTAACAACAAACAAAAATAACATTAGGTGGTGGTAATATGTAAAGCAGACTTCAAAGTCTTTGCTGGAAGTTCTTCATGTCTTGTTTCTCAAGGTTCTACCAGAACCTCCTGCAGTACAGTCCGACCAAGGCGCCGGCAGCAGCCAGGGTTAGAACCAGTCTCACTGTGCCCGACCCCTGCTTATCTGTGTACGGGTCCAACACCAGGTCTGCTGGCACTACGTCACTAGAGCTGGTCATCTGAAAATCATACCAACATACAGTGTACATGTACATTAATCTAAAAACTGTTGCTGCATACATTTGGTCAGCGATAGCAAATCTTTGTGTCAGAAATCAGTATAGAGTAATGTCATCTACCTGTCTAAAATTGCTGAAGTTATGAAGCTATTTTCATGTGTATGTGTATTACATTACACTACAATACTGTTCCCAGAACTTCCTACTGCTAATAGCCCCAGCTGTACCTGTATTAGCCTAGTCTTCAGACTCCTCAGCTCCTCGTGTAAGCCTCGCACAGTCTCCAGCACGTCTGAGGTCTGCTCACTCAAGCACTGAACGGAGTTCACATTCTGAAAACAGAAGGTACTGATGTCTGACCCTCCAACTCACAACTCTGTCTGTATGCAAAAATTTTGTTTCTTATCATAATAGTCTTAGCAAGCAGCAGCTTCGTTGTCAATTCCCAACTTTTACAGTTTGAAGCTTAACTGAGTGGCAGAAAAGAGTACAGCACACATACAAAACACAACTCTAGCAGAAGTATACCAATGAAAGAAAAAAACAAAACAAAAAACACTGTTTAACGACAACAAACAAGCCAACCTCCCGTGGGTCCATCATGTGAGGCTTGTCGTCCATTTCCTGGTGGATGTACGCCACGGTGCTGGCGATGTAGCTCACGTGACGAGTGATGTTGGACAGCACTGCAACTGCCTCGTCACATCTAGGGCAAAGGGTCATGGGTACCGGTAATAACAAGTCTCACAATATCTAACCTTATCTTCAGATTTAGTCAATTAGTGGATGATTCCACTCTATAAAGTTCTCTCCAATCTCACAATCCTAAGAGTAAGACATAGTAACAAAAAAAAAGGTTTTTGAAGACTTCCGGTATGTTGCCTGGGGTAATGTTATACATTTTTTCTTTAATGAAATCAAACCAAAGCCTGGTGTTACCATAGTTTAACAATGAAGGACAGCTCATACAAATCATACAGCAATCTTACATTATATCTAAGACTTTGCCATGTAGAAGTACAGTAAAACCCTTCAGACCTGATGCCTGTCTTCCCCTGTGGGCGTGGCAGGCTGCTCTTCTCCCAGTCCTTCTTGTGAACGTCCTGTACGGCAGCGAGCAGCGTCTTCTGAACGCCAACCTGCCGGATACCCATCTACACAACATGGGGACATGTGCTGGTTCATTGTCACATGTTAGCTAGCACTTAATCTGACTTGAAGATATTTTTAAGCAAACATTAGTAATAGAATGCTTGCAAATATCAACCTATACCACACTACACCACTCCAGTCTAAATAAAGGATATTCATTCATTCATTCATTCACTACACTAAACCACATCTTATAACACTGCTATACTAGACCGGACCATATCAAACCATACCTTGTCTAGTTCTTCAGCCTTGATCTTCAAAAGGTCAGCAAATGTTACAGCATGTTCCTGCATGACAAAATATGCTACTTACTCCCTGTTGTTATACATGTACAACTCTTAACCTTAGTCAAATTCAATCGTTGTTGATGACTTCATCCAATTGAATCCATTTAACGAAATGGCAGGAGAAGGAGAAACATGAGAGAAAACAATACATTTCATCCATACCATGGTATGGAGTCAAATATAAAAATGTTGCTTGTGTTTGAAGCCTTGTGTACCTGGAAGACAGGCACCAGATGTCCCAGCTGTAGACCATACAGGAACATCTCCAGGTCTCCGTAGCGAGTGTAGGACCTGAAACATACACAACTTTTACAGTACTCTCCTATAATACAACACAAGGCAGTACCTTTTTTTGTCAGACATACTACATGTTCATATACATGTATGCTTTTCATACCAACACTTGTTCATAAACTCTAAGCAGATGTTTGGGGAAACATTCGGCCGTTCTGAAATAAAAATACTTGTGTTTTCCCAAACTCTAATTTGGATATGCCAGAGAACTATTTTAAATATTGCCCAGTAGATCACAAGAGAGAAATGAACAGTGAAAACACTAACACAGTTATGATTAAATCCCCAGGGTGAACACAGCAGAAACTGTGCTGTACCTTGTGCTGTCCCCTGCCTGCTGTCCCAGGCTGCACAGCTCCCCGTCAGTCTGCTGCAGCACCAGTGCTGGTCCTGATGGCCTGCAGGAAATCACCATGGCAACAACAGAAATATCATAAATGGCTTTGTAAGCTTACAGATGTGACAAGTTAGGCTAAAAGAATAAGGAAAAGCAGGTCAACAAATTACCTGAAGGAGGCTGAATAACCTTTAGTTGGCCAATTTATGTGTAAAAATCTAGAGATTTCTTGATGTTTCAAGAAAGATTCCTTTGCAAGAAACATGTGAAAATTGACTGTTGAAGAAGTCTTACCCATTTCCAACCCCATTCACCATAGAGCTGGTGTCTCTGGCAGGTGACGACCAGCCTATTACAGGTCGAGGAGAGACAGGCCCAGCATTCACAGGCCTGACTGTTACAGGCCCAGCATCTATAGGCCTGGCTCCAACAGGCCCAGTCACTACAGGCCCAGTCTCTACAGGCATGACAGGCCCAGTGCCTGTAGGATCAGATGGTCTGCTGACACCGACTAACAGGTTGACGATCTGGACAAACAGGTACAGAAGTGACAGAATGTGACTGTTGAAATGATTAGGAAATTGCTGTTGAGATACAGTCAAACCTGCCCATGCGACCACCTTGTCAAGACGACCTACTGGCCAAATAGACCGGTTTTCCCCGGTCCCGAAAATATTTTCCCATAGGCACAAGCATTAAGCGCTCTGCCCAAGTAGACCACCTGCCTGACGCGACCACGGCCAGCTCGAGTCGGGACCACGCGCGACCAAAACCTTCCCATGACGACCGCATCATCACGAAAACTTGCCGGGATTTATGGAGAGAATCGACCTGTTTACGTTGTGTTTTGTGAGTTTTGTCGGCCGAGCGATTCAAGATGGCGCCGGCCGGGTCACGGGCCGGGTTTTTCTTTTGTCATACCAAATCGCCGGCCACGGAATTTTCGGCAAAACGTCACCATAATTTGGTGGTATACATCGTTATCTTGCAGTTAAAAATTCACACCAAACTTAGTGGCGCGCTGAGAATCTCATGGGCGGATTTGTATCATATCGAAGGACCAGACATCGAACGGTTTGATTTCTACTAGGCTATCCAAAGATGAACTTGTAAAATACATTTTCAAAAATAATCGTTCGTGTCCCGGCATTTATTTCCTGAAATACGGCGCTAAATTTACACCACAATGTGCGACGCACCGCCGGTTGACGTGCCGGCCCGCGAGGTCATATGAGGTCATATGCAAATGTTGCATAACGTGACCGCGATACGCGCCTCCGATTGGTTGATAATTTCAGCCGGCGGTGTCGGCGTAAGTCACAAAGCGAGACGACGCGCGTGTAAACAAAATTTTCTTTGTTTAAAAATACGCGCCAAAATGCTGTTTCCGCGAACACAGAACTATTTTCTAGTGAAGAAATGTACAATTCAAAGAATCTTTGGGGAAAATATATATTTCTTTGCGGATTTATGGAGTCTTTTGCGTAATTTTGACGCCCAAATCAACCCGGAAGTTTACGTGCCGAGCCGGCAGCGTGGGTTTGAATTCACGGTAGTTTTATCGATCAAAACAAGAAATAAAACTACCGCTAAAGAAAATCCTGTAACATTTCAGATCCCAGCGATTATGTTTTTGATCAAAATATTTGTGGACTCGCACGATGTACCGGCGTTTCAGCCGTATGCTTGCTTCCTCAGGAATTCTTGTCGCAAGCGGGACGGCCCGGCGTTCTGGCTTCTGCACACCAGATTTTTGTCGGGCGGACTACGTAACAGCCAGCGTTCATCGTAATTCGGTGTCTCATAATATTATTTTTTATATCAATTTAACAAGAATACCTTTTAATACTCAACAATAAATGCATATGTGATCAAATTATACGTAACGTCTCTGCCTAGTAAACATAAAACATGAATGAATTATTGCTGTTCGGGGCGCTACCATGGCGCGTAATTACCGACTGCTGGCTTGCCTCCCGATTTTTCTCGGGGAAAAACCTGAATAAAGTGCGTACCCGGACTTTGGCTTTGACCCGAAGCCCCTACTTGAGAGTTGAAATGTCAAAAAAGTGCGTCCTTTAATAGAAGAAATACGGTATGCTTCTGTGATAATGATGTAGTGTATACATGTACATTGTACATTTGTACTTCGATGCTGAAATAATGGATGTCATGAATGATAAAATGACATGTAAATATATATATACTGTATACATTTTGTACATGTACTTTGATGATGATGATGATGATGTAATAATTGATGTCATGAATGATGACATGTAACTATACATGCACCTTGATGATGATGATGCGATAATGGTTTATTAAAACACTTGTAAACTGCCATATCTCTGTGATCTTGCGTCGGTCTGATTTTCTTCAAATAGACCACCTGCTCAAGTAGGCCAAATTTGAGTGGTCCCCTGGGTGGTCTACTTGGCCAGGTTTGACTGTACATACAGTAGCCCTGTCCTCAGTTTTTGTTCATCAACTTTACTTGACACTGTAGTTTTGCTATAGGAACAACTAGTTAATGCACAGAAAATGTGCCTACATCTTGAATCACTTAACAACATGTTTCAGTTTTATTCAGAAATTTCACACCAATGATCTCAAACGGCTTAAATTCCTTACCTCTTGAAACCCCCTTGCAGATGCGAGGTCAACTGGTCTCATCCCATCCATTGTGACTTTCTCTGGATCAGCACCCCCTGCCAACAACGTCTGAACTGCAGCCTTGTGGCCCTTGCTAGAAGCCCAACACAATGCCTAAGGAGAGGAAAGAATGTTTCAATTTGATTTTTGTCTAGATACAACAATTTTACCCCCTGTTTAGGAGGTCAAAACTTTCATCAGTAGTTAAGAGAATCGCCTATTGGATGTGTTCTTACTCAGCCTGGTGTGTACATGCTTAACGTAACACACAGTGGTGTACAAGCCTCTGAGATCTTTTTGATTTGTCTCTTTATTTGTACTATAAGGAACAAAATGCATATGTATACACAGGAAGATCTGAATAACATTATGTTTCCAATCATGGCACACAGCTACACAGAAGTTTCCAAAGAATGAATGTTTGGTTACGGTCCATCCTCTGGAGTCCTGCTTGTTGACCTCTGCCCCCTGTCCCATGAGCCTCTGCACCACTCCTGCCTTCCCCTCTCTAGCTGCATACATCACTGCTGTCATGTGATACCTGGTAAAAACAGAAACACACTTCTCATGGGACACCGTATGAGGTGAACATTTTTTGAAGGTCCTCGAGTAAGATAAGATTTGCAAAAGGGAACAAGTTGCAAGGGATGCAGGTAAATTTCTACATCAAATGATGAATGCCAACGAGAAAACAGTTCTTACTAGTATTTGAAGTCCTTGAGTTGGCATACAATAGTGAAGACAGAGACAAAAGGCAAAACAGAAAGTAGATGTGTGAGTTTTTTAATATTAGAAGAGAAATCACAAGAATAGACCAAAGACAATCATGCATGCAACTCCCTAGTGTAGAATGTACTACTATAGGATGGCCCTGTGATTGCAATCGGCACAAAGCAATGCCTTTTCTATCATTTGAACCATAGAAACAACAGTAGAGCCTTAAATTATGGTCCTCGAACGATTGCAGTGAACTACATAGTAGTGCTCTACATCGATCAACAAGTAGAACTCTGAGATCAAAAGCCTTCTATAGTTGTGAGCTGTGATGCAGACCTATCGTGGCTGTTGACGTTCACATCTTTCTGCAGCAGCAGTTCTATACAGGGCAGCATGTCCTGGTCTGAGTGCTGACTGGAACAGGCACACATCAGGACACTGTAGTGGTCTGAAGGGGGAGGGGGGCAGAGAGGGATGCAGCAGTCAATGGTATTACCATGTCCTTCATAATACTATTACAAATAATAGCTGTCATTGGTAAAATGTGGCATGTATTGAATTGAAAGCCCTGGCAAGATTATCACATTATCAGCAAGCTAGTATAGACATCTTTAAAAATTAAGTTTTTTTCCAACCTTTATGAAAGTTGGGATCTGCCCCCTTCTCCAGTAGAAACTCCAGGATGGCCGTGTGGCTGCCCTGGGCGGCGTACATCAGGGGGGTCCACTTGGACGACAGGACTACATCAGGGTCCAGGCCTGGGGAGGGAAGGTGAAACAAACACAGGTCTTCTTGTATTCTTAGGCTGTAACATTAGATAGCTTACTTTGATCAAGTCTCCCTATAACCTCTTTGTTTTTGATCAATAATAGTTCAGACTTTACAGCCCTTGTTTCTTTTTTAACAACGAGTTAAGTTCTGACCAGCTTGAACCAGTTCTGTAACACGGTTCAGGTCGCCCCGCATCACCGCCACCTTCAGGTCATCTGGGGACACAGGGTGGCCATCTTCATTCCGTGGACCAGGGGCAGACGGTTTGCTCTGCCTGGTGAAGGGAGACCGGCTTGTCTGGTGCGCTGGTTTGGCAGGTGGCGCTCCTGACGTGAAGCTCTTTTCACCATGGGAGAAGGCGGTGTCACTGCCCATGGACTGACTGCTGGACGGTGGAGATAGCTGGAAGAATAAAAATGATCAGAATTAAAAGGACTTGGCCCTTACACTGCGTTACAACATATTTTTTTAAATCATTGGATAGAAGCAATGAATCCCATCTGTGCTGTGCTAATTGCTGGTGCAGATCTTATTTCAATCAAGTAAGAACTCTAACGTTCAACAATTTGTTTGCTTAGCCATTCAATTGATATTTTAAGCAGCCTCACATTGAGATGATGATATCAACGACGGTAACGTTAATGTTATGTAAACGAGATGTTGTTGTTGTAAACGAGATAAATGGGACTTCGAATCGGAAACAAGCAACGTCAAAACTGTCCATCAAAACACGGTAAGTTCAGTCTTGTTGCTTCCAGGGTGGAAAGAACATGCACTAAGAGAACTAACTTACTCTACTCTAACTTAGTCTAAGCTAAAACTTCTGATAAACTTTCAAAACAGAGATGATTGTCAAATGTTCCTATTTGAAACTTTGCAGTATTCCATCGCGATCTAGACTGAAGTTATACGCGCCCAAAGTAAGTAAGGGTGCTTCCATTGCATTTGCAAACCTGTGGCTGTTCCTTGTAGGAAGAGAAGAAGAAATCATCGTCTGAATCTGAGTCCAGCTCGAGCCCAGCTGGTGTTGCTCTGAAGGACGCCATGCTTGGCAATGAAATTTTCCAAGAAGCAAGATTTGCAGCAGATAAAAAGCGCCACCTTTCAGGAAATGTTGGAATAACATCATCTTCTCCAGACGGCGGAGGAAAACTGCAACAATATACCAAAATTATGTAATTTATGACGGGCGATACCTGGATTATACTGAAATGGTTTGCAAATGATCGATGAACCTATATTGGAACAAAATATCTCAGATATAAAACATTGCAATGGTGCGTTTATAATAATGCACGCCAGGCGTCGCTTTTGATCCGTTGGCTGCAGCTGAGATGGGACTGGCATGGCCGACATGGAAGTTGTTGACCGAGTGAAGTCCTGGCTCTCCTGGAGTTGGACGTGGTACCTCTGGGCTCTCTGGTTATTTTTAGTCGTCCTCCTCATCTACTTGCTCCGCACACCGCTCCGAGTGTATGAAAACATGAATATTGGTGAGTTTGGCATGGCGGGCGGGAAGGAATGGGGTTAGTTCAGAAAGAGAAGTTTTGGCACGTTCAAGCAACAAGTTGTGAAACAAGTCAAACTCAGTATGCAACTTCAGTTCCGCGTTTATAGTCGCCTGGAAGCCGCTATTTCCATGATGACAAGTTTGTCAAGCCATGTTGATATCTCCTCCTATGTATTGCAGTCACTTCCATGCTGGTGGTGCCGATATTTTTGCAGCTAAATAGGAATGTGTAATCCGACCAAGCTCAAAACCCGCCTCAAGTTTCAAGGGGGAGGGGGGCGGTACGGGCTGGGAGTTACGTTGGAGTAGGAAGTGTTTTGGGTTTTGCCCTCGCTGAGACCGACACGAAAGCTGGCAACAATTTTCTGCTTGGTATTTGACTTCTTAACTGTTGTAACTTTAGTGTCCTTTTATTTGCCTCAGAAGCTTAGGGCCTTGGTTTTGCACCTAGTGACAATGACTCACAATCTAAAACCATGACAGTTTAACTATTCAAATTGCCTGTAAAATACCTATGGTTCCCTAACATTAAGGTCGTTAATGCAATGACTTCTTCCTTTTAAATATTTCTAAAAAATATATGTTTTGCTGGTTGTGACTTGCTGTTATTTGGTAGTTTTCAGGGGATTTGCCATTGTACAGATGTTGCTATTGTACAGTCTGCCGAGGTTTGTTTTGTTTGGTTGTGTTCAATCATTAACAGGATGTGTGTGCTTTAGGACAACAGCCAGCCTCTCATTTTGTTGTCACCCACAGAACTGTTCGACTGTTGACAAACTGACCCGAACCGCCTACGTGTGACCTCGGTGTCAGACTGTTTTGTAGACTTGAAATGTTGCAAATGTAATCCTAACTTTTCTATTAGCATCTATTAATTTTTATGATGACCATGTATTTTTTCATAGCAGGTAACGTTATGTAAGTTCTAAATAGACTTTTCCCCGGAACATAAACCATAGGATGATGCAACATCACTATTATTATTCTTGTCACACAAAAGTCAAAATTGCCCCATGTTATTGTTTCATTTGAACCAGACAGTGACTTTTGACCAAATATTGATAACCATGTGAAATATATGAGAAATGGAACCTTATTTATTTCTGAAGTTTATGATTTAACGTACGTTATGTATCTCTTTGATTTTCCAACAATTTGATGCATGTCAATAGTCATGTCATGCTATAGGATGAAAAGTTATGGTAGGGAAGCCTAATTTGTTATTTGTCTTGCTTACATTATAATGGAGTGATGTTGTATCCATGTCATCATGATCATGACTGGTTGTTCACAGAGGAGTGAAGTATGCAGAAATGATACAGTGATTTGTGGGAAAAGCTCAATTCTACCATAGCGGAAATTGTAAACAACCCAGCAGTTGGCAGCGCCAAATGTCAAGTGACAAAGAAAGGTCATAACATCTCTGGGTCCAAGGTCGTGTCACAATCAGTACAAAGGTCTCTTGTTTGGGAGGAGACGGCTTCAATTTATCGTACTGTATGCGTAATGTTAGAGCTTCTCATGCAAAAGAAATGGTTGTCGCTTTATAATGTTTGGTCCTTTTTCTTCCTGCTTAACTTTTTCCGCCTAGTGATGGATGCTATTCCACAGTGTTGACGTTGAAAATATGATTGCATAACAGCTCTACCTAGCAGATGTAGGGAAAACTGCACCTTCAAACAGTTTGATGGTAGCAGTTTTAATAGCAGCAGTTAGTAGCCTTGATCATTTAATCACGTAATTAATGTCATTCCCGAGGCTGGTGTTTTTCTCTTTACATTTGGGGTTTCCAATACAATATAGTGCTAACGGCCATTATACTCTTGTATAAAACAACTACTAGTATATCACAAGTGTAAGCTTATGTATCAATCGTATAAGTAAGTTTAAAATCTAATTTTTTCCATCCTGTTGAGAGGAATGTTAGAATAAGACAGTAGATCAATAATCAATTCTCTAACCTCCTTGCACTGAGTAAATTCTTCAAGGCATTATCACTGTCAAAAGTACTTGAATGAATAATCTGCTTCACACAATCTGCCAAAAGTGTGCTAGTGAGCAGGAATGCTCTTCCACATATTTGTACTTTATTTGCCAGTCAAAAAGTTTGTACCAAGAACCTATGACACAGGGACAGAATGAACAATCCTGTTTTTTTTTTTATCCCTATTAAAAAAATCTGCCTCCATCTACAAGTCACAACTAGTTAGATTTCCTTTCCCCCTTCATCTGCTTGACATATAGCTATGACCTGTAGGTTATCATGTTATTGTTGAAAAAGTTGTATAACTATTAAGCATATGAGACCACAACAATTTGATATTTATTGGTTGTCGGATTTTTTAGAAAAAATATGCAGTGACGGTAAAAATAAAACAGGCCTAGGCATCCTATGATAGCTCCAAATGCTACAATAGGAGTCATGAAGTCAACATACCAGGGCAGTTTGTAACTCAAACAATGAATTTTTAACTTTTAATCAAACTGCTGCATTGATAGATGGAAAAACTGTAACAACTAGGAAGAAAAGTAGCAGAAGAAAAGGACTTTCTTCTACTGTTGGGGCCAAAATATGAGCATTTTAAAGTTGATTGAGAACCTCAATTTTTTTTCTTTGCAAATCAGAAAAAAATGAAAAGGGCGAATGCGTGTGGCCTAATGTAGAAGAACGACAAATGCAGAACAATCAGAAAGTACATCATCTGTCTCAAAATAGTTTGGCACCACTGCAGTGGCACAGTGACCTTCCAACTCAGATCTTACTTTGAACAAACCTTGACTCATGGTATTTATTTTTAGGTTTTATTTTTAGTGTTAGATTCAGAGTTCAGATTCTTATATATAGGAGCATGGGTGCAAGTTACATACATACATACATACATACATACATGCAAGTTCTAAAGAAAATACCTCACAGGTGTACAGCACAGTTTTATAGTATTTCCTTGGTATTCATAACAAGATTCAGTTTCTATCTTGAATATTAGTATTGTATAGGGAAATTTATGCCCACTAACCTTACACAAACAACCTAGCTGCAATGTAATACTAGTAATATACATTTGCATGTACTCATGGATAATTTGTCTGCCCAAATTCCTTTAGTTTTTGCAGTCCTCCAGGCTTATGCTACAGGGTAACAGTTATAGGGACTTGAACTTGAAGAAAATGGTCACATAGACAGGATTCTCAAAACTTGGGTCAATGGGGAAAATAGTTTCTTAGGGGACCTCCAAATAGTGGCCGCAATGGTCCTCATGCAGAGGTGGTCACTTGTACAAGTTTTATATATCTGTATAAGTTATAGTACCTTACTTTGAGCCATAGACTTATCTGACACATGTAGATGTAGCCATGATCATGTTGAAAAATTGTCAGATTAGGGGATTATTCACTGGGTTTAGGAGAGACAGAGAATTTGAGATTTTGTTGTAGTGATATTACTAGTAATTTATGAGGCGTTGCAGTTTTGAATCAAGAGAAGATGAAGAAAATCTTCCATAGTTGTGTCTGTGTTGAGGTTGTAATGCTGTGCTCTATTGATCTGTTCAAGCTACTGTTTATTTTGTGTACAATCCTCAGTTTGAATTGTAAACCAATAAAAACAACAGGTACTAGTAATATTAGAGATGTCCTTTTGGTGAGAAAGACGTGAGCCAAATAATGATCATCCAGAACCCCCATGAGAGTCCTCCATGTGGTGATGGTTTTACCTTAAGCAGTCTGACCAGCTCGTATTACTGCTGTTTAAGTTGTTGTGACCAGGACTTTTCCTTTCCAATCCTTCCTGTGCTTATACAGGTTTGTCTGTCTCCCCTCAGGGTAGCTGTCCCCCATAGAGGCCCCTCATTTGCATAAGTACTGATGTAGACGGGACTGGTCCAACTGGTTAGGTCATGTGGGCAGAAATTTGATCGATGTGACCTTTATACTGCACTTAACACCTCTGGCAAGGTAACAAAAGCATTGGGCTTGTTATTACAGTAATGTACAGACAACTATACGTCTATTGTGTGTTGTATATCAAATCTCCATTTTGATACAAGGTTTGTCATCTGACATCCTGTCCCCTCTGTTGGAGTGGTTTGTTCCATGGGATCCATGCAGAAGGAATGAGGCCCTGAGCAGCCAGATGTGACAGCATCACACTCAGCCATTGAAACCTTTACTGTGCAATATTCCAGCCCAAGTCTTGCCAGCCGTCTGGAGGCAGACCCAGGATCACGTCCTGTGCAGCTTCCATCCTTTCTCTTCCTGATTTGAGCCGTACTAGACACACAGCCACCATGGTGGACCTCGAATACAGTTAGTATTCCCCGTCTTTCTGCATCTGTCTGTAGCTTATTTTGCTCCAGACTCATAATAACGTGGTTTGTCCTGTGGTGTGTATGGCTTCATGCTACCGTATGGCTCTGCATATGCTCTGCCTTGCACATCCATGTCTGCATTGTATTTTGGAAACTCTTTTGTCACATTGTTCTGTCGGTAGTGTTTTGTATATACACTATTTAGCAATTTAGTACTGATTTGTGTACATCATGGGTACAAAGGAGCATTTTAGGGGGTGTTAGACAACTGGATGTACCTGTGGGTGAGATCGGCTCTGGTTTCATAACGTCTTGGAGAAGGAGGTTGCTGTAATGATTGTGTAATCCAGCAGATAGATATATATGCATGTATGCGCAGACAAGGTCTTCATTTTGTAGTCTTGCCGGCATATTTGAGGCAATACCGTAGTTGAGATATTATTCCCAGCACTGTATGTGATTATTATTTGATATTCTCTCACTTATATAACCAGTTTTCATGTGTACTCCCAATGCTAGTATACAGATTTAAACCATAACACCCATCTCAGCCCTGTTCATCCATGCATGCATAGGTTTGATCGAAGCTTTGTTCAGTCAGCTGCTCTTTGTTTTTGTAACATAAGAAAGCAAGAACACATGTGCATGCAAGAGGAACATATCCAGAAATATTATACCAAACAGGATGAAAATGTTTTGTTGTTCAAACTGAAAATATCATGGTCAAAGTCAAAACACCCTAGTGTCAAATGTTATCAATACTTGTAAATGATGTATGATGTGGAGGACTGAGATATGTCTAACTGTATAACATTGTGAGGAGATCTTATCAGATGATACACCTTTAATATAGACCAACATTAATGCAGCTAATATCAGATACGTATACATGCAGTTGTTTTCAAACTGTTTCAGGTAGCCTAGTTGGTAAGTAAGTAAGAAAGGCTTGGTATGGATTTCACAACTCTGAAAGATCTGCTCTTTGTAAAAAGATAAAAGTGCATTTATTATATAGTATAGTATTGGTGATAAGATCCTGCATTCTATAAGTCAGATAACTGCTTGGCAACCTCTCAGTGGACACATAAACACCACAGCCCCCCTCCCACAGAGATACTGTGGTGCAAATTGCTTGCTGTTGATTTTTTACACCCCCATGCAGTTAACACCTCTGTGTGTATTGTAAAAGGCTTATCAGTGGGAGGAGACTGTAGATTTACAGCCCAACAGTGAGAAAATCAACAGATAAAATCATCACATTATCAGAAAATAATCAGAAAATCAACAGATTCACCCTAATACAATATTGGGATAATGAAGATTGTTTCCTACTCACAGGTCCAATTTGAATTATACTGGCTAAAGAGTTTCTATTGTTGTATAGACTGATTTTTATGATCTACTGACTTTACTGGAGAAACAATATTGGTCCAATCCAGTTGGTTATTTGGAAGCTGTTTCTGGAGTGAGGCCAGAATCCCCTTCCTTGTGGGGGTCTAAATGGGTTTAGTGTGGTTCTCTATGGGGTAACTTTCATCCCCAGTTTGTTATATTTATTGACTTTCTGCTGAAACTGAATTTGTGAGTATTTGATTGCAGACTTGAGAAACTGGACTTTTGATTCTAAAGCTCAAGTCCTAAATACACTGCCAACACTACCCAATGCTACCCCACTGCCATCTGGTTCCAAAGAATATTACATTATGGCCGGATTTACACGGGGCAAAAAATCAATGTCGTACGACATTCGACGCGCGGCGCGACGCAGAATGTCGTACGACATTGATTTTCATGCGTGTAAAACCGCGCGCCACCGACGCGCGGCGCCGCGCGTCGTTTTTTCTGTGGCGCATCGAGGAGGTGCCACAAGTGCGTCGCGACACTCAGCGGGGAGTCTGCGTCGCGGCCCAGCAGCGTGTAAACAGCCCTGCGTCGCGGGCAGCCCGTTTCTGCATTGCAATAGGTCAGGGGTCATATGCAAATGTCTCTTTTTCCCGCGCTAGCCCGAACCCACGCCACGCTCGTCTGTTTGTTTCTGAGTATCATATCACGTTCTCCTTGTTGTTTCGTCGGATTTTTGTTGCTGATTGTTTCGTAAGCATGGCGGAAGTAAACAGCAGTAACTGGAGCAGCGCGGAAACCCGATGCTTGATCGGCGTGTGGAACTGTGACAGAATTCGCAGCAAAATGGAGACAAAAAGAAGGAGGCATTCGGGCAGATTGCCGAAGCCATGCTGCAAGAAGGATACAACAGGAACGCAAAACAAGTACAGAAGAAGATCAGGGATCTTTACTCCTCGCGGCGGTCAGGGTTCACCACATGTGACGCAGCGCGCCGCAGCCCGCCGCAACCATTTTGCAGTGCGCCGCAGGTGCGGCGCGCAGCGGGAGTTACAGTCAATACGTGTAAAAGCAAAAGTGTCCTAGGCGAGTGACAAACGCCGCGCGTCGAATGTCGTACGACATAGATATTTTGCCCCGTGTAAATTCGGCCTATATGATGGATCAAACAATTCAGCAGCGTCTAATTGGTAAGAGATGGGACACCAAATACATGTATCAGGTTATGCCTCAGCCTTGAAAGTTGAATACTGGTAATTCGCCAGTCACAGGAGGTCCATTAGATCTAAATACCACAAAGAAACATGATTATACTTCCTTCAGGATGCTCTCTGACTCACATATTTGAGATAGGTCTATCTCACTCAGGATGTGCAAACCATCCCTTTGTTTTGAGGCAGAGGTTATGCTTCAAATTCAAAGACAATAGCAAGTTACAACCTGATTAAGAAGAATGTATGGCCTCTGGTGGATGAATTATCAATTTTTGCTTTATTGTTACTCTGTATAGTAAAGGGTTGATCCCAATGAACAGTTGGATCTGGTATATTTTCCCTAGAGAATAGTTAGGTTTTTGTGTAAAGCTGTGGTGAATTCTAATGAACAGGTCTTCTCCCTGGATCATGTAATCCCAGACAGGTGGTGATAGATGGGGGAAGTACTTTCACTTCAGGCTTTAAGCCCCGGTCACACATTCAGAACCTCTCCCCAACACCAGCTGACCAAGGTGGGCTGAAGTTCGGGAGCAGTCTGACCAGATTTAGGCCACACCTACCTTTCTGTATGAATCATATTTCAGTTAAATTTGACTGCCAGCCACGCCCGACCTATTCCCGAACACCAGCCAACCACCAGCCAACCATGGCCGTAGTTCCCGTCTACACCTGAATATGTTTAACATTTTGAAACATTTGGCTGGCGCAGCCAAACCGTAGCCAACCTGGCTGAATACCAGCCGACCTTGCTCAAAACCTACTCTTAACCACAGTTCGGCTCGTGTTGGGAGGCCATATTTGGTAGTCCTTTAACGGTCATCTTCTACTACGAAGGACTACCAAGAAGATGGGCTTCGGACAAAGAAAAGGGGATAAAATAGAGAAAAATTAAATGTGGACTTTCAGTTTCAATATAATTATGATACCAGTGTTAGTACGTTTTTATGTATGTGAGGGTTTATCCAAAATATTCCTGTCAGCTGAGTACTGCGTTCATCCATTGGTGTAGTTCTGATGTAGACTGGTTTATTTTCCACAATAGGAGTAAAAGCATGTTAGTAGCCCAAGGGCTGCTTTGACACAATGTATGTATTACAAATTTTTCCATGACTTTACATGATACCTGTGCATTGATTCGTAACATCATTGCACAATATGCCTAAATCTTGTGGAACCAGCTATGCATTGAACAAAATAAGCCTTTAGTCTAATAAACACTGTGCTTTATGCCCTTTGACTTTCACAAATGCGGATAGGTAAAAAAATAATGGAGAAAGAGTGAAATTATGAAAGGAAAATATAGAATGATGAAGAGAGCTCATTAACACAGCTGTGTTCCCAGACTAATCAGCTTTTTGTTGTGTCGAATCCGTCCTGAAAAATGTATATAATTACATGTACTAGCTGGTAGTTTCATGTTTGCACCTGCTGCTATTGCCAAATTGCTTTTCCCCTTCATTCAGTCCCGACCAGACCAATTTCCTGACTACTTACCTTTTGTAGGAGAACAACAAGGTGAGGAGTAAAAAGGAGCACATCAAACAGTTCATGGGACAACCTTGGAGGCTGGTTGACTCTGGCAAATTGTTTCTTTCTCACTAGAACCTTCTGTATTGGGGTTAGTTGAACTGCTGCCAGATAACTGAACCAGCAAGCAAGGAAAGTAACAAGAAACAGCTAATAGATCAAGATTCAAACTGAGATCATGAAATCAGGAAAGAAAGATATTTTGTCTTACAATGAACTAGCAAGCAATGAGCAAGCTGTCCTCTTGAGTCGGAGATAAGACATTCAAAATGCAAAAACCTAGGGTGGAATACATATGACAGTAAAAAGGTAAAGGTGTTCCCATAGCCGTTTTGAGGCGGTAGGGGCTTTGGGTTGTTAGGGAACTGAAATATAAAACTGAGAAATGACTGTAGTGTAAGATATTTGTTACATGGTTTTGATGGATGAGGTGTTAGAATGGTAGAGATTGAGCCTGTATAGACAAATGAAAGGAAAGAGAGCTGCCTGCTCCCAGGAAAAACCCGAGGGCAGTTCTTCGAATTCCTCAGGGTAAAGAAAAAAATGCGAAGTGACTTAAATCAATAGAATATTGCAAAGATGTAGCCATCTGTCATTTCCTTGGCTAGCCCTGTGCCCTATGTGTGCTCATCCTCATGCATGCACAATGGGAGTTAGTTAGCATTTATACATGTCTGGCAACAACATATAAATGGCATTCAGTATATGTATCTAGTTTACCATGTCAGAAGACTGCACTGACTATAAAGAACAGTATAAGAACATTGAGAGACTACTGGTTCGGTGAGCTATTGTTGCATTTTCTGCTGGTTACCTCAGATGAATAAGGATGATAATAGGGCCATGTGGAAAGAGTAACAAGATCCTTCTTTCTATGTCATATTGTTTACATTTAGCAGTTTTGGATGTTCAGAAGCAGTTAACCTTAAATGATCCAATGTCCATTTTCCCCAAGGGAGACATGTTTGGTAATATCACTGTGTATCATTTTATGGTCATTAGCCACAGGTGGATGATTCATACTGCAGCTTTGCCTGGAAGTGAATGTAGCACTTTATTTGGAACCCAGTATATTCAGCTGGGATATTCGTGACATCAGTCTGAGATGCCCAAATTACTAAATTATTGTTTAGGAATCAGATAGTTTAATCATAGTGTTTTCGGGAAACATGGTATACATGATATGTAATATGGAAAGGCTTGGTATAAGTGTGTCCTCTTGTTCTCCAAAATGATATCTATCTGTCTCAATTCACTTTGGAATGTAAGACTGAAAGACAGCATAGCACATGAGGAGTTGGTGATATTTGTCTTGATTGATGAAGTCTCTAGAGTTTACAATCTCTGGCTGCCATGTTGAATTATGACACAAATGCCGAGATGAAATTATCATTTGCGGTCACGTCTTAGCAGGAAAAGTCAAACCATCTTATTTCCATCATTGTATATGAAAAATTCATCTTTGAGCAGTATTGTGGATCCAGCACTATAGATGTAGTGAGAGGGCCTGGAAGTCTTTTGTTTAGTCTGACCTCTAATAACCTCTAAACTACATAATGGAGGATAGGAAGATTTCTTGGAATGAGCAGTAGTGCATATGTATCAGGACAAACTTGCTGGTTCTCACACCTCTTCCCCCTGTTCTGTGTATGACCCCCAAGTACTATATCAAGCATGTCCTTTGCCAAATATAAGGTTATGTCATAATGCAGTTGCCATATGTAACAGACACCAGTTATATCACATTGATTTTGTGTTAAGTTTTGTCATGTTGTTTATGAGTATATTTCAGTTCTCCGGAAGAATTGTGTGTTGTTAGTATGGATGCTGTCCTTTTGAATTGGTGGGGTCCCCAGTTCACTTTGTGATCAGTATATCTAACATCTGCCAATTTCTCCTCTACTGTGCCGACCTTTGTTTGAACTATCATATCAGCTGTTTTTGGTTGTGACCTTTGAGGATAACCTAAGCGAAGCTCTGCTATACCCTACAACACTTTGTCTGGATATCTGTTCTGATTTGTTCAAAGTTGACTCAAACTAGAAATTAGAATTGAGAATACTTGCGTGGTACATTCTTTATTGTGCCCTTTGCCCATCTCTGTCACAGTTAGAACTGTCCAACCCTCTGTGTGAATGTGTACCATCTGACTTATGTTGGCATCTAGCCTGGTTCCAAATCAACTGTTGAACTTGGACTTGTTTATACATGTACTACGGGGGCGCTTTGTTGCATTCTATCTTATATGAGCCAGCAAAGGATATGTCATACTGATAACTCTTTCTAGCAAGAATTACTAAGTAAAAAAGAAAAGAACCCTCTCCCCCAATGGCCCCAAATGCTAAATGCCTAAATTTCAATGCTGGGTTTTTAATGTCTGTCAGTCCACCATGCGGGGTAGCCACAATTTGAGCCCAAGCAAACCTGGGAAAGATAGCTTCCAGGCTACTGTTTTAATGGACACCAAATACAATGTTATGTCTGTCTTGTCAGCTTTCCACAGAAAGATACTGTGCACTAAGGCTTCTCTGTGGTTGCTGAATTCATCCTAGCGGAGGCAAATGTGCTTTAGATCTGCTAAGTTTTATGCATTGCTGCCAGCAGCTCTTGACAGATTTGGGTCAAGGTTGCTGCATATTGAGAGCTTGACGCCTGGTAGGTTTTGGATATGACTTGATTACCTAGTGACAGAATATTAAATTGTGGTACACAGTGTAGGCTAAAAGCTTTAGGCTGTTGTTTCTATAAGTTACAACAGTGACAAAAGTGGTGAGAAATGGGCATAATTTGTATTATTACCTCCAAGCGATTTCACACAATCCCCTGCAAGTGAAGTGCCACTGCCTGATGCATGCGTTTTTCAAGGACTGCAGACAGACCAATGAATTAATTTTGACGGCAGCACATAAAGCAATTAAAGCAAAGAGCCCGGAAACTGTTCTGTATTCCAAAGCTGTCCCATTTACTAACTACTGTATACAGTCAGTGCCCTGTCAAAATGTGCAATGTCGTAAATATATCACATAAAAACAAACTGTCACTTTTGGTCAAGCAGGACAAATAGTGTTCATTTTGTGAAAATGTACATTATGAGGTTAGAAGTGATACTGTAGTCAGCCAGCAATTCCTATCAGCATTGGCTGTCAACAGTCCAGACAAGTTTAATTTCTGAAGCTCTACAGTGCAAAAAATTGCATGTGGCCTGCACAGATCAGCCTGCTACTTCAAAAGCCCAGCAGGTAAAACTGATCCAGTTTTAGATACAGAAATTTGCATACGTATAAGTGCGGCAGGTCTTTGTTGTCCCATATGCCATGGGGAAACATCCCTCAGGACAGGATTTGTACTAATAAGATTTGAGAAAGGCTTCCATTTTCCAACATCGCTGTGTCAAAAGTAGATTATTGTTTAAGGTGATTCCATTGATAATACATGTACTGGTAGGTGTGGGGTTGATTATTGTAGATAATTTTATCATCTTAAATTTATGAAATAGGGCTAGATAGCTTCAATGACATGATAAGATAGAAGAAAGCTAAGTGGGAGGTTATTTATTAATTGTTTGTGTATAATTTTCTTAAGAACACAATTTTTTTCAGATTTTTTCATGTTTACTTTGAATAGTAATGTATAGTAATATGTAATAAGAACTTGCATCATCGATACATCACTGGTATAATACATTGACCTCCTTTGGCCTTGCTACATTTGTATGCGTGCTGTTTCACAGAGATAAAAGGAAAATAATCCTTTAGAATCATTATGTATTCTTGGTTCAAAACACATGGGTATAAAAGTCTTCTTGCCATCTTTCCACTCTCCCTTTTATTTTGCATGGTTTATTCCTGAATTGCAGTAAGGGACTTTCCCTTTTGTGGTATGTACTACTTTTTGTAAGGTGTGTTTTCCAAAGATAATGTAGTTTCCCTACTGAATATAAAATCAAGTGTAAAATGTATCCTATACATATGCATATACCTAGTGCTAGAAATATAAAACTTTTTGCTATCTGCCCATGGACTGTCAAAATAAATATTTTCTTACTGTCCAATTTTTAAAGAACCCCTTCAGTGATGAGTGGTACAACCTACGCTGGAAAGTGGGATTGGTTGCTGATGTTGCAATGTTTGTTGTGGCCATATGGTAAGCTGTGTGTCTGCCACTGTGGGGCCCCAGACGGGGATTCCACTGCCTTGCCTGCTATCAGGATGATACTGCTTTGTGAGGACCATGAAAAAAGACTCTACTTTATAAACCTATATTTTAGAAAAGGAATTCAAACCTAATACATTAGCATACTATTGTATCCTTTTTCATAATGAATGACAGTACCTGTTGCTTTCATAGGGAAAAAAGGGGCCAAATGCCTGCAGTTTCCTTGACGCTTTCTATAGCCTGTAGGCTTTTCTCCCATGTCATTTCATTTCAATAGAAACCACCAGAATTGCTGCTGCAGGCTTACTAATGGGACTTTGATAACAATACTAGCTATAGTGTATTACTCCTAATAGACTTAAATTTCAAATTCCATTGGATCACCGAATCACAGTGTGCAGAGGAGTATCCTACCACAGACGACTGGGATGGTACATGGATGTCACATCAAATTTGAATTGCTCTGTAATGTATACAAATGAGCAGGCAAGTAGGTTTGGTTGTACCCTTAATAGACTGAAAGCTTTCCAGCCATAGCGGTGGTCATTTCTGCTACCTTCACTCTATTGATTTTGGCTAACAAGAGCTTGAAATGTCATTTCTTGAATGCCAGAGACGTTGGGCTAGGCTACCTACTGAATGTAAAATGCTGATTTGTAAGACTCTTCTGCCAACAGAAGACAAATGTAGTTCTTTACCATTGATACTTGCCTTAGAATCTTATTTGCAGGCTTTTATTGTGTCTTTTATAGAGCTTGTGACTGTAATAGTGAGTCACCACAAAGGATAAATGCCTTTATGTTGTGTTCGTGATGTGTATATCTACAGGTCACTCATTACTTGGTTGTTATTTTTTGGTTTTAACAAAGAAAAAAATGTACGTACTTTACTTACAGATATTGACAGTGAAAACTGTATGATTTACAGTAGATCCTAGTCCTTCCAATGTGTCCAGATAATCAACAGGATGTACTAAAGGTTATTTTGCCTTATGCAAAGGTAGAAGGATGACCAGATCAACCTTGATGCAATAGCTCTGTCAAACAGCGTGCATGCTCTTTGCCAGAAGGTCATAGAATAGCAACAACAGGAAATGCCTCACATGGAAAGGTTTTCTAGTTTTCTGTCACTGAAGACAAATTTCCTGTTTACGTCACAAGTTGACGTCTTTTACTGTGAACAACATTGAATTTAATTTCATGTATCCAACCATACTTGATTATGGTAAATTATGGCATTCACAGATCAAGGCAATTGAGTGTAGTTCCTACCAAGTCTGATGTGTGATACAGTATGTAAAGTGACTGTTTCGTCTTGTCTGTTCTCCTACAGTTGCCATGTTCCTGAACACCCTGACACCCAAGTTCTACGTTGCGCTGACTGGAACCTCCTCCCTCATCTCTGGACTCATCCTGGTGAGAGTCTAACATTTTCTGCAGTGCATCCTTTCGGGCCATGTATGTCATAGACTACAAGCCTCTTGCAAGGCATGATCTATTTCAACTTCAAGGAAGCTACTTGGAGGGTTCCCCTTTCTGGGAACAGAGAGAGAAATTGGATAACACAATTTGTAACAAGGGTTACAAACCAGTTCAGATATCAGAACAGTCTATAGCAGGATGTATTGATTAACAATTTGCAATTATAATTGAAGAATGCAAGTATACAGGTCAAGTACATGCATAACAGGACTTAAAAAATCTGTCTCCCTGATATGGTTCTCCGTATACATGTAATTTCCTTCTGCTCCAGATAGATTTTTTGGATTTGAGCTTTAGCTCACAAATAAAGTTGATAACATATGAATAGATATAATACCTTATACACAAACATCATAAGCAGAAACAGTTAGATAGAAGGAGAAAGCTGTAAGTGAAGTGTTTTAATTTAAAAATTGTTGTATTTTTTCCTCAGATTTTTGAGTGGTGGTACTTTCGGAAGTATGGTACTTCATTCATCGAGCAGGTGTCACTGAACCATCTGGGACCGTGGCTTGGTGGGGTGGAGAACAACAACAATGGAAACAACAACACAAACAACTCACAGAACAACAACCAACAGTCTGTACCAGGTGAGTACATACAAAGAACATGGACTAAATCATTCATCTGCATAATGTAAAAAAATTGATACCAATACTTGTATAGAGTTTAATGGCATTTAAATTACAATCTATGTAGATATTGTCTGCAGTAACAATCAACACATGATTTTTGAACAAACATATTTCATATTTCTGATTCATATGTCTCACATAGCCCAGTGGCAATCCTAAATCCTACTGCTGAGAGGAATTGTATTTCTAAGTAGTACTTATCCTGAAATCCCCTCCTCCACTCAGAATGTAAAGTCTGGCGAAATCCACTCAACTTGCTACGGGGAGCGGAGTATAACCGTTACACATGGGTGACGGGGAAAGAGCCGCTGACGTACTACGACATGAATCTATCGGCACAGGACCATCAGACGTTCTTCACATGTGACACCGATCACAGCCGACCCACTGATGAGTGTAAGGACCTCACAGCATTGTCTATTAATTTGGAACCTCTCAAAGTCTATAAAGGTTTACAGCATTTCTTCTTCAGCTTTGTCACAGGCTGTACATGTCATCTGTTTGTAATGCTTTTGAATTCATTGCAATGAGAGTTGGTGCTGTGTAATGCTGTTATTTCCACTGATAATGATTTTAGTTCTGCCATTTAATAGTAGGCTCTGTTCCTCCAGCGGTTATGCAGCGAGCTTGGCGAGAGCGGAACCCTCAAGCGCGCATCAAGGCCGCTCACGAGGCCCTAGAAAAAGATGCAGAGTGAGTAGAGCTTGATTTCCATACCTCTCATAATTCCTCTGGATGATAACCCAGCATCCTGTGTCCCAGGTGGCACTATCAGTGAAGCACCATGCAGTCTGTTATGGGAGATACTCAGCCTCAGGGTGAAGTAGGCTATTAGATCTCAGCGTTTGATATGTCTTTGGGTTGAAGTGTCACCATGCCGTGATGGGAACTATAAATGCATTTGCATAAAAATGTCTTGAGGCTGGTGAATGTATTCCTTTGTTCATGGCTTGAGAAGAAGCATTGCTGAGTGTGCATCATTAAAAGGCTATGTGAAAGAAAAGGTGGTTCAAACTGGCTGTTGAGGTGGTAGTTAGCTTTCAGGCAAGCCGTTTCATCCTTCTTGTGGTATCTAGTTTGGTTGACAGGCCCTAAAAGAAATAAGTCTTGACAGAGAAATAAGGAGTTACAACATCACATACAATTATTAGTGCTTAAGAAAGCCTTATGATAGCTGGTAGCTTCTTATGTTCACACTTCACAGTATTTTTATGTTTACCGAAGGAAAACATATTATTTTTGCTACGTTTCTTTCTCGTCTTCCTCCTCATCTCCAAACAGTGACCTCTGACCTGGTCAATGACCTGAACCAGACTGTCTGTTACCATAGTAACTGGTGTTGGGCTACATTATGTTGCAATTTTATAGCGGGAGGGATTTAGACTCCTGTCTGACCACATACATGAATGTGTTTGAGCAAGGAGGTTAACCTCCTTGGTTTGAGTAAGAATTAACAGAGCAGACCATATGCGAAGGTAAACATTATGCATTTGCTTTGCAAATGTTACCTTTCTAGTTATGTCATTGATCTCACATTAGTCCATTGCAAAGCATTGGATTGACATATCTCACTGAGATTGAATTCCTTTTTTCAGATGTGCAACTGCTTACATACTACTTGCCGAAGAAGAAGCCACTACCATTTTAGAGGTATGCCTAGATATATCTTACATCACTGCACACTGTGCTTTCTCTTGAAGGACAACTTCTACTGTGAAGTGAAAATGATGGGATATAGTTGGATTGCAAACATCCTTATAGCCATGAGATGCAGCAGATATCATGATACAGTTGCTGTAAAAGAAGTGTGTAAAGGACTGACTGTAAGATGACAAAGCTGGACCAGCTATCAGAACAAGATGGGTGTTTTGGTTTGAGACTCACATTTCTGTCGTCCTTGTTTCTCCCCGTCTCTGCAGACGGAGCGACTGTTTAAGCAGGCATTAAAAGTGGGGGAAGCAAACTACAAGAAGAGCCAGTCCACACAGCATCTAGGTGCACATTACGAGGCCATACATAGTGAGTACCCTTCTCTAGATCACTGGAGAATAATACCTTAGCAAACAAAGTGAGGCGAAATCTCTGAATTAAAGCCAAACTACTGTGGTATCTCCACTGGAGATACCACAGTAGTTTGGCTTTAATTCAGAGATTTCGCCTCACTTTGTTTGCTAAGGTATTGGATAGGTGAATCTGCAGTTGGACAGGTTTTAGGTAAAGCTGGTCAAAGCAGACTATCAATGTTGAATTGTAGAAAAACTAGATAAACTGTTTAGTCCTCAAAGCCAATATGAAAACATATCCACATGGAACTATAAATACTGGGTGACAGAACTCAAATTTTGGAGTCTAGGTGGACGGAGCTGACATTGATTTGTGTTGTCTGTTGTACAGGACGGGACACGAACGTGTGCGTTTATGTACGGCGCAGACTTGCCATGTGTGCACGCAAGCTGGGCAGGGTGAAGGAAGCCGTCAAGATGATGAGAGACGTAAGAACCGCTTCACCCTCTTAACTCTTAACGTGAAGAAAGCAACTTAATAATAACTTAATAATAATACTGTGTACTGATTTTTCACTCATTTCTTCATTGTAACTCCAGAAACAAGCGATAGGAAAAAAAACATGTGGTACATGTAAGTACTGTGTATTGATGGTAGATGTCCTCATACGCAGGACTACAATTGTACAAGGTTGTCAGCAGTGTACCATGTATTTCTCTGCCTTGTGTGTAGCTAATGAAGGAGTTCCCCATGATGAGTGTGCTGAACATCCATGAAAACCTGATCGAAGCTCTGCTGGAGCTGCAGGCGTATGCTGATGTACAGGCTGTCCTGGCTAAATATGATGGTGAGTCAGCGGCAGTTATGTTGGGTGCTGTCAGGGTGTAACTTTCAGTCAGGAGAATTGTTGCCCATTCTAACTTAGAATCAGAATCAGACTTGCAGATTTGGAATACCAGTGCTGTTTGAATCATAACAATCAATTCTAGGTTGTGCTAGCAACGTAAACACAACCTATAGATGTTTTTTGTTTGTTAAGACACGATGAGATATTCTTAAGATAAAGAAAAGTTTGACTATACCCTCTCTCGGTAGTGTTTGATTGAGTATCCAAAATGATGTATGAAGATTTGTATCCCCTAACAGCGTGTGTCTGAGTATACTATGCATATAACAACATTAAAGTTCACTTGCAGCAGTCCAACTGAGACACATGCTGAACCCATACCTGTGCATTGGGTTAGATATAACGTTCTTGAAAAGCCGTATGCTTCTTGCACATAAAATACTGATGTAGCCATGAGAGCTAAGAATTAATGGGTGGAATGGAAAAACTGCTTTATGGAAACCCCTTTGGGACACCTGTTAATGCAGTAGTGGACAAAACTCTGCAGGCCAGTGCTTCTTTGGTGATTATGAAAAATATCAGCATCAAAGTTGTGGCATAATGGCACCATCAAACAACATTTACCATGGCATAGAAATTTAGATTCCTCAAGGTGCTGACTTTTATGGCAACCTTGACATATACTGTACCACACTCTCCAGTAATACCATATTTTCTCTCTCCTTCCCTACAGACATCAGCCTACCAAAGTCAGCCACCATATGTTATACAGCAGCACTGCTAAAGGCTCGAGCTGTCGCAGACAAGTGAGTTAAGGGGGCTTGTTTCTCCCTCAAGCCTTTCTGTAACCTTAAACATTATTAACTTGCAACTTTTATGGCAATCCTTCAAAGGTCCAGACAAACAAATTGTTGTTTTAGTGTTTCCTTTGAATGTTTTGTAGTTTTGCCCCTTGCATGCAATGTCTGCATGCATTAAGATAGACATTCTTCTTCTCCTCTCATGTATGTATCTTTGCTCTTTCACTTTATAGAAAGCTGTCAATTTGTGTGTATTTTCCACTTTACCTAAAATAGATATGCTACTTCTAATATGTTTAATGAAAAGTTACTCCATGATCGTTCTTAAGATTCCACCTGGCTGGTTTTATGTATTACCCTCTTTGACAAGCTGTTTTTCTGTGTATGACTATGAGTTATTATTGCATAGAGTCTGGTCTTGTTTGAGAGATTTGTAGCAGATAATGTCATTAAAGGGCTTCCACATCACTTGTTTGAATTCCTCATGTGCAATCATCCGCCCTACTTGTAGCATTCTACCAATCTATGCATGTTAATAACTGTTACCAGCAATAAGTACATTTTTGAGTGAAGTTGCCTATTAATGCAATGTCATTCACATGCATCATAATTCATATTTTTCCTGAGTTGCTGTGGTCCACCCCCCTGCTCCAGCATTGTACCCTTATGCTATATTTAGACCAGAAGCTTCCCTTTTGCATCCTGTAGATTCTCGCCGGAGATAGCGTCCAAACGGGGGCTGAGCACGGCAGAAATGAACGCGGTGGAAGCCATACACAGAGCTGTGGAGTTCAACCCACATGTGCCAAAGGTCAGACAACATTTCTGTGTGCTCTCGTGTTCCATTTTACACCTCAATATCAGTGCCAGTGTATAAGGTATAAGTAGTGGTAACCTTCAAACTGCATGAGGTGCATGTAATAATCACATTAAAGGAAAGCTAGTTATCCAAAGTGACTAGGAAGTGAGAAGAAAGCCCAAAGTAATCTTGTTACCTGGTGTGATACCTATCAGGCCCAGAAGCTATCATCAAATTGTTCGTTAATAATCTTCCTGTTACAGGTTACTTCTATCACCAAATATGGACTGGTTGTAGTACAGATACTGTTGGGCCTTTAGAAGGCTGCATCACCTGTACATCACCAACATTTGGATGTTGGGAGTCTCCAGTAGCATGCTGAATGTTGGAAAATAAATATTGACATAACGATCTTAAAAACATACTTGCTTTCTTAAATCTCTTCTGTTGGTTTGTTTCTGCAGTACTTACTAGAGACCAAGTCGTTGATCCTCCCGCCGGAGCACCTGCTGAAGCGGGGAGACAGCGAGGCCATCGCGTACGCCTTCTTCCACCTCCCGCACTGGAAGAGAGTGGACGGAGCACTCAATCTGCTGCACTGCACCTGGGAGGGCAGTAAGTACTAATCTACACCCCCATACAAAAATAGATGATTCCGGAATCAACTGAACCATATTTGGAAGCAAGAAGGAAAATCTAATGACTTAATGAATATTCTGTTCAAGCAGTGTTTCACTATGTCTAATCTGTTCATCGTTCTGTCAGTGAGTACAACTTACCTGTTACAACAGAAACCTTTCTTCCTTCTGGTATTTCTTTACCACTTCATGTATGTAGTAGAATATGAGTAAAAGATTGATCCTTGATATTTGAAAGTGTAGAGACCCTTTGGTAGTGTTTATTCAGAAAAGAAAACTGGCCTATAGCTGAAGGACAGCCTTGAACTGTGAAAGAAAAGTAGGTTATAGCCACAGCCCACATGTCTGTAGACAGTAATGTCACCAGGCTGTCGTATGTAAGCCATTTGTAGACTATGTGATGACCTGCCCTGGTCCTGGCCCACATAGATTCTCTGTTAAAATAGCAAGAAGGTTTTGGTCCATGCTTTTGATGTCAGGACATCATTTTCTCTGGCATTCCCAAACAGGCCCATATGGTGAGTCAGCAGTAGGAGATGCACCATGCCATGGTTAGTAGTTCAGTGAAGGCTTTCTTGTTTTGGATGAGTTCCCTTCAGTTTTACCGTTGTTTTTGTAAGCATGTTCTGAACATACTAGATTCAAACCTAGCATTAACAGTGGGCTATACCATTTATGGAGGGTGGAATAGCTAGTGTGGTACAATTTTGCCCCAAATGTCAGGTACAGTTCTGTCAGACGTTGAAAAAAATGATGTTTAAGTTTGTTTGGACAGTTTGTTGATGGACACGTTAAATTGAGTTTGGCATAAATTGATGTGAGATGACAGTTTGTTTATTATTTGTTCAGCTTTTGTTCAGACTAAGTTAGCTTTTACAAATGTCCTGACAGTCTCTTTGATTATATAAAGTTGTGAAAATTTGTTGCTCCAGACGTCACTACTATGCAGTTACCAGATATGTAAACTTGCTACATGTTGTAAGGTGACTTTCACATTCTTTGATGTAAGTGCTTCCTCCTCTCATGAGCAGTCAACTTTTGCAGAAAACTTTCATGTTGATTGCTACTTCTGCTATTTGTGAAAAGAAACTGGTAGATTTGATTTCCTTATTCTAACTCTTTGCTACATGTATGATCATTTTATTTGATGATTTGAAGTACAATTTGAAACTGAAAACAAGCTCATGGTTTCTTTTTTTGTTTTGCTGCACATGTGGATCATATTCTACAAAATTGCATTAAGTTGACTGCATCTTACCCCTTCTTTCCTAAATGGAACAATAAAAATCCATGACGGAAAGGTTCAGACAGTTTGATGTTGTTTTCTTTCCTTCCGAAATAAGACTGACATGGCCCTGGGTTGATGCCCACGGCTCTGCCACATTCCTTCTGTATCTACCATTTCATCACTCTGGCAGCCTCGTCAAAATAATTGTGGAGATTCATCACAATTTCCTGTCGCAAAATTCCTGACTCAAAACACACAAATCAGCAGAACTGCCTCCAGAGCAGCCATCAGGTCTAGTTAACACTTGTTCCCAGTCTCTTTCATCCTGCTCCTGTTTGTTGCTTTGTTTAATCCCTGCCTTACAGAGCATGTGGCCCAGGACGTCCCCAGGTCATTGCTATAAACAAGGCTGACATCTTAAGTAGAGGCAGTCAGCATCCTTATCAGGACTCAAGTGTGTGGTCTGGGCACACTTGTGATTCCCTCCATTATCTAAACTGGGATTTTTTTTCATAAACATTTACTTCTTTATATGAAGATTACCATGACAAATTATGATTTGGACAAAAAATATCCTAATGATGATTTGCAAATTCAGGAAGGCAGATGATTGTATTAGCTATTACGTTTTACCAATAGTAAAGTCTGTCATTTGGTCTAATCCATTTAGCATTACAGAGTATGACCTAGTATCAAACCTAGAATATTTAAAAAAGCTATGGCATATGCAGTACATCACGTCTCTTCCCATAATGTTTTCATTCTGATCTCAGAGATACTCATGTTGTTTCAACAGAAATAAACATTTTCACAGTTTTCAATTTGATACTTTTTTGGCTTAAGACATCAATCACTAATCTACCAAAGACGTATTTTTGTACCAGTAATCAAACTGTGTCTCAGGGAAACCTGTTTTTTTTCCCAGCTATATACCCATGGTGTTGTAAACCAAAGATGTATTGTTTCATTTCCTGATTAGAGCACTTGATAAAATGGACTTCTAAATTGTTAGGTCTAACTTGTGATCATACTCCATCAAATTGCTTTTTCTTTCTCAGAAATGTCAGTTTCATATCATGCCATACGTTACAAACTATGATGGGACATCACTGCCTCATGTCCCTATCTGTATCAGGAACAGTTCATGATAGGACCTGTTTAGTATGACTAAAGAAGACATCAAGTATCAGCATTCGTCTCCACAGACCAGGAGCTGCAATAATATAGATGGATAAGGATGATTATTTTGAAGCAAATAAGTCTGCAAGACCTTCCATCTCCTTGTTCATAGATATGATGTCTAAATGTTTTTTAATTGTCTTCAGCATTCCGGATGATCCCATATCCACTGGAGAAGGGTCACCTGTTCTACCCCTACCCCAGCTGCACGGAGTCTGCAGACCGGGAGCTTCTGCCTGGTAAGTCCTGACCTTTTCTCATTTCTTTGTTGTGCACAGGTCGAGGTATATCCCAAGGTAGTGATTGACAAGTGTTTATCTTTGTGCACAAGAAAGGCAGCGTAAGCTGCACACCTATCATCAGAATTTGTACTGACAATTATACTATCATTTTAATAAAAGTTACTGTGTCAGAGAGCATAGTTGATTGAACTTGACTTTTTTTGCACAGTATTTGTCCTTTTGATAAAACAAAGTTGCCTTTAAGGGAAAGAAAGAAAATTCTACAATCCTTTTATTTGCTTTTATGCAAAATATACAAGCTATGTGTACATTGTATATCAGAGCAACTTTGAGCTTGTGTAGTAGATATATTAGAGTCACTGGCGGAAATTGTAAATTTGACATTCCACCCTGTTTATATAAGAAGGGATTTGAAGATAGAAATCTTTGCTGGAGATTTAGTCCTCCAGTGTTTAGTCTCTGTGCCAGACTCATTACCTTTATTACCAAAGATTCATTACTATCATACATCACTAAATGCATCTAGTTTAGTTTTCTTTAGCTTCCATACTTTGCACCAGGGACAGTTTCCTTATTGCATATTGATGATGAGGAGTAAAGCTAAATCTAGCGCTGTTTGCTAAAATACACTCCCGACTTTGGACACCTTTGTGTTCACCCTTTGGAAGTGATATGTTAACTGCATCATTCACATGCCTGCCTGCTCCTTACCATACTTTACAAGAGTGGAGTACCAACGCTTAAGATTTGATTCTCCTTCTTCAGCCTTCCACGAGGTGTCGGTGTACCCCAAGAAGGAGTTGCCATTCTTCATCCTGTTCACAGCCGGCCTGTGCTCCGTCACAGCTCTGCTGGCTCTCCTCACACACCAGTTCCCTGAACCCATGGGCTTGGTGGCCAAAACTGTAAGTGGAATATCACTGCTATTTTTGTTAAGCTGTTGGTCTGTACATGCTATGTAGAACAGATTCAGTAGGTGTTGTAAATAGGAAATGGCCAAGTTCTGATTTATAGATGAGCTTTAGAACACTGCAGATTTATACAGTTTCCTTTGCAAACTTCCCTACCCAGATTTATCTATTTTTGGCATGTTGCTGCCCCTCTTGATTCTACAAATATCTCTAGGATCACAATGAAATGTTTGATGGTTGTTGCTCTTTGAGGTTGTGGAGTGCCTTGCCCTTGGATAGCACCAGGCCCCCTGTGTGTGGCTGACGCACCAGACTAATTTAGTGCCCGACTGTTTGTTGTTCCTGCAGTTCCTGAACACCATCACGTCTCCCTTCAACTTCCTGGTGGAGAAGCTGGAGGGAGTGCTGCCCTCCAACCTGTGGCACCAGCTGACTCGGCTGTGATGGAGCCGTCAACACGCCACCTTCCAGTACTGAAAACACAGACGTCTTCTTCTACCAGTAGACAAAGTGCCATGGATAAAGCAGTTTAACGCTGTCTTAATTGTATACTCTTGGGATTGAGAGGAGGGCTTCTGGCACATTCAGGGATTTCACAACTAGCTAATACAACATGAGCAACTATCTGTCAGTTCTTCTAAAGGAACAAATTGTCACACAGAAAAGAATGGTTCCCTTTGGGCTTACTATCTAATTCTGGTGCTTGTTCTCAACATACAGGTTGACACAGTCATGCTGTTTGTCATTAGCCATTTCTGAGAAGACGTCTTCAAGAGGTTTTGGTAGGTTACTTCATGAGTCTTATGTTGCTGTGGCACAGTTGCCTCTCAGTCCACTCACATATGATATCGAAATAACACACGATAAGTTTGTCCTCACCAGGAAAAAGGTTAATTTGTCAGCGTGAAATCCCTACATATGCCTTTGCCTCAATCTCTCACTACCAAGCCGAGCATTCTTACGTTAACAATGATTCTGTTGCATAGAAAAGAGGACTTTTGTTGGTTCTGTAGAGCTGAGGTATTTCGTAGCCTGTGAATTCTACATTGCAACATTATATGGGAACAATTCTCTTGCCAAGATCTAAGCACCATAATGTACTCAGTGCGCTTAAGAAATATGTTGAACTTGATATTGTGCTTAGTACAAATATGTTCTTCTTGTCATGTGCTGTGCTGTCAGCTGTCTCTAGTGATAATGTCTTGTAAAACAGCTGACTTATAAGTAGCTTCATTTGTCACATTTACAATGGTGACAAGGCTTCTCAGAAGTGCTTTACTTTGTTCTCAAACACTTTGGAACACTGTCCTGACCTTCTTCCATGTTATCAGCAGAAATTAGACTTATCTTTTTTTGTCTCTCTGAGCACAACCATGTACAACAAGGTAATACCTCATTGAGAGTACAGCCTCAGACTTATTTCTCAGATCAATGGAAATGGACACTACAGCTTCCAGTTTTTCTTGTGCTTGTTAAATCTACTTATTAGATGGAAGTAATGTTTAAGTTCTGTGGTTAGCAGCTGTGAGTTGTAGGAAGAATCAATGTTTTCAGACCTGGATAGTGATGTACTCCGACTGGGCTACCGAGGAAGACATACCGTTTCTCGTGTGCCAGTTATCTATACTGGGTATAGATCATGTATGGCAGTTCACAATAGAAAGCAGGGGAACTACAAAAATGTGACTTATATAGAAACTTTGGTTTATGGAGACTGATGGAAGCACCAGTGAGTCTTCAACAGAAAGAGCCAACTTTTGTTTTATTGGTCGATGGGCCGAGAAAGAAGACACGCCGTCAGTGTTGGTATCTTAAAAGTTTGAATCAAGTGAAAGTGTGCAAGGCACCCCAGATTTACCAGAGACGAACTTCCAGCTTATTTGAATTTGATATGAAGATGTCTTGTTTACTGATCGTCCCGTGGGTCATGATGTGTAGATTGTCTCTCCCTTCACATGTTCATGGTGGAGAATAAAACTTGTGTAGAGTTCTGGGAGATGTGGAGTATGGGATGGAGATGGATCACTCAATAAACAGGTTGTCCAGAGGACATCCATGAATTACTATTGTTGTAAACTGACGTTTTTGAAACAATTCTGGCTTCTTTTTTCACCCGCTACATCAGGATTCACAGATGACAACTGCTAGAAGTCCCAAACTTGATGCAAGTGTGCAAAAAAGCAACATATTTTTTGATGGGATGTTTTACAACATTTGCTTATCGAACAGTATCGCTAGAATTATGGCATATTCTCATTTTGCAGTAGCTTTACGAGGTGCTTATGGTGATCTCATTTTGTTACCAGGCTGAGACCATCGTTGCATAACCTTGCCCATCTGTCTTTTTTGGTTGTGAAAAGAGGCCAAAATCAATGGTACCAAGCTCATATGGCCTTACATATTGATACTTCTACCTTCTTATGACTTGGAAGTAAATGCCATGGATACCCTGACAAAAACTTTAAGCAACAAAACATATCGTCCACACCTTTCTCTAAGATAAGCATGACTGTATTCATTCAACACAAGCAGGAATAAATGATTCAGTAATGACTGCAGGGAAATAACACCCTATTTACACACTCGTGGCTTGGCATGCCAAAATCTTTCAACACAGTCCACACTGTCTTTCCTTAAGATATCAAACATGCTATAGGATGTACCTGCAACAGCAATTGTTCATAGGACCATTACTGGTTGCATTATTGTTAAGCTAAATAATCTTTAGGCAGTTAGATGTATATTGGTTAAGTCATTTTTTTGTTCAAAATAGTAAAATTTTGCACCTTTCCCAGGACCCTTCTACCTCCGGAAAGAAACTTCCACACACAATATACACAATTTTGGATACGTTACTTCCATCTGTCTGGATGAATAGCAGACTCATAGTTTGGTGTACTAGTATCACAGTACGTGTTGCAAGCTCTTAAGTCTTATATCAACACAGTAATAGACTGATCCCATAGACCTGCCCACCCCAGTGTAAAAGGTATACATGCTAGAAAATAACGTAGATATGCAACAGCCTCTCTCCTGTTGGTTGATGTGCTACCGGTAATTTGACTGACAGCTGGGATCAGTCTATTACTTTTTTTGTAGTACTGCAGACCTATCAACTGCAATGCAAGCAAATTTTGATTCTCTATTCCATCTTAATTCTGAAGGCAACTTTACATCTTATGATGCAAAAAGTCACGGAATTACATTGTAATTTAAGATTTGAACCACACCACAGAGAAATTAAACCATCTGTCCAGGCAAAACAAATAAATAATATGAAAATAGCCTCCAAGGAATATTTTACACATTTTGCTAGATTATGTTCACCAAGTCCATTCTGCTTCATTTCTCCAACCATCAGAGCACATTACTGTCACTCACGTATCCTCCCTCTGTGATTGGTCGATGCGCGGTATTGCCAACACGTTGCTCGACTTCGATTGGCCGGGACCGTGAAAAGAACCGTGGAAGATGTTGTCTGATTGGTCGATGACTCTTGATGTCGGAATGTTGATTTGCCTCTGATTGGGCGTGACAAATTCCTTGCTGGGTCCCTTGCACGTGAAGACGTCAATGACCTCGGAGCATTCCTTACATCGGACAAAGCAACACCAGTGGAACTTGCACTCACACTTTCGTGACCTTTTAACCCTTGTGGTGTCATAGCCTCGACCGCAGCACATGATGTCGCAGCCGTCAGTTCCGAGGGAGGACCGGTTGCATTGGCGACCCACCGTGCCGAGGGAACCTGTCGGGAACAACAGAGCCAGTGAGTGCCTGGCTGCCTTTTCTCTTGATGTTGAAGAACTTACACATGCGCAGAGATGACATTTTAAACAATGGGTAAAAGGACAAGAAAAGACGCATTGGTAACATGGCATTTTAACACAAAATAATTTTTTTTCATTTCTTTACACAGACTATCATTTCATCATGATGTACCTGTATCATCATCGGCTAAGCAGTAGTCTGGAGAGGTTTCGAAGTACACCAAGTCGGACTTGGTGGGTGTCTTGTGGTTCCTGTCGGACACGATGAGTCTGGTGCCGTCCTGGTTCATCGTCACTTCTATCGCCCCGTCATAGCGCCGCCTCAGGTAGTCCGTCACTTTCCTAACACGCGCACGGGAAGTTGGATCTCTTGTGATGTGCAGTTATTAAAAAGAAAATGATGAATGAAGGAAGATAATAACAGATGTATCGGTAACAACAGAACTAGCGTGTGCCGGTGACCGTACCTGAAATGCGACATTGCCCTCCAACAGGTCCGCAGAGTGCACGATCCGCTCACTCCATGGCATTTACACTCCATTTTCATGTTCTTAGCGACCCCCTGTACAAAACAGGAGAAAAAAAAAAACAAGATTAGGACCGCTACAGGCTGTTGCAATTGTTGCATCTTTGCTGAAATGTATTTGGCGACGCCAATAGACAACTCTAATCATCATCATCATCGGTCGGCTATATCTGCGTTCTAAACTGTCTCAGTAGGTAGACATCGTCATACAGCCTGATGCGGAATGGCATTGTGGCAAGGAGACTTTGGGCCCGCATGACTTTAACGTAACATAAAGATAACAAACACTTAGTCTTCAAAGAAAAGAAGCTGGTGCTCGAAATCTCGTCTAAACCAACGGTTGGTTACAGGCAGGGTTCGCATCAGAGAGATTGTCTTTTCCTTCTGTTGTATCCTTCTGAGAATGTAGTGAAGACGTGACGATGCAGTGAAGCAAAACGTACCCACCCTCCTCCCTGCCCTGTTGTTATGCATGTTCATGATCGCCCGGGCGTCCCTCTGGCTTCGGTCCCTCGCATCCACGAACTTCCTCGTGAAACCCTCCCCGAACTTGATGTTGTCGCTGCAGCCTCCCCACTCGAACTCACCCTGGAATACAGCATTTACCAATACAGACTTGTGTGAGGCAACTTTAAACTCCATTCCGATAATTCGCGATAAACCGTATACACGCGCACTTTAGCACACTAGAGATTTAGGAACTATGAGTTATGGCATTAAGCCTCCCTTGATCCCGTTGTATACATGTATATACACAGCCTAGCGCTGGACACCGTGATACTTCTCGAAATCTTCAATACACAGTGAGATACAGTTCATCAAAAAGTTTTGTGTGTGAAAGTTGTTCTAATCTAAAAGATTAATTCATGAACTGATGAAGTCAGATAACTTTGAGATTAGCGCAGCGGCTATATAAAGGCGACAAGTATGGAGTTTATCATAAACTTTGTGGTACGTTTTAGGACGGTGATAAGATGTAGTCGTGAAATAACAAAATTGGACTCATGACGTTGACTGACCGTTGAGTCCTCGCTGAATCCCCGCTTCTTGGGGTCACAGGCGCAGTCTAGCAGCTCGCCCAGGCTGCAGGAGCGGGTGATGGAGAACATGACTCCGGCCGCCGACACAGCGTACACGAACGCCGCCTCACGACTACCTGCAGAAAGGCACCCATAAAACTGTCATGTAGATGGAAATATGTCGTGGATGTGTAAAGGTTACATCTACATTCGTGTCTTTATTTTCTCAGTAGAATTCCCTTGCAATACCGGCGGACATGAGAAATACATCTTGTCAGAGATGCCCAATGCCCTGCCGATCTGCAACTTGTGACATTGACCATTGAAACCAGACCAAACATATTTGGCTTGATCAATTGAATCTCCTTGGCTTGATAATTGATTCTCCGGTCTGATATTCACCACGGCAAAGATGACCAAAAGAACAGTGTTGTGCATATATGATGGCCCATGCCGTGTCGGTGTAGCCATGAATGTTTGGTACAAGAAACACGCTATTACCGACCAGCGCTACCTCCGTTTTCTTCCCGAAACAGGCACGCCCTTACCGCGGCTGTTGACAGATGCAGCCCGGGCCGACTGGGGGTCAGTGCGGGGACATGTTGCCCGTGTTGCTGTACCACAGAACCTGCGGCACGGGCTATTCATCAACCGAGATGGGCTTCCAGCACCTTCAGTACTTCCAGAACCTGGACGGCATCGCACTGGCTCTGCGCCAGAACCACAACGTCAAAGGCCGTCAAACACTATAGTACGACTGATGAAACACTGACGAAAGATCGTCTTACGGATGTCACAATCCACACTCCACAGTCATCTGTCTTTATAAAACTGGAATGTAGACTTCCTTCTAAATCATAAGAACAATTCTTGTCTAGCTGTTGGCTTTAGATATCTTTTCGCCATGCTAATTTCGTTCCTAGCTAATTACACCAATCGCCACTAACAGTTCCATCCAACTGCGCCTATCTATTTCCTTACCCATGTGACCATGAACAGTACGTTTTATTGCCCTGCAGTTTGTAATGAAAAGTGCATGCCACACATAACGGTGCGCAGTGTGGTTGTTCTAACCTTGAGTGAGACCGTCAGTGACAGGACTGCCGCCGAAATTTATACTGACCTTCTACTTTAGCTGTTTCAAAAATTACAATGTTTAACTCAAGTAAGTAATATATATATGTCTTTTCTTTTTAAAAGAGGTACAGCTGGATATCAGTTCGGCATGGAGTCACAATCTTCAGTACACAGGCGCAGGACAATTGTGCTTCAGACTATTACTAGTCTGCAACTGATTTTATCGTAGCCATGTATTTCCTCAACACTTTCATATTCTTCTACTGTGGCTCTCACTGAGTCAGTGAAAAGTGCAAATAGTGTATAGGTTTCAAGGCAAAGAGCGCGATAATCGAAGAAACCGAATTTGCACTATTTTGGAATAAGTATCACCTATCAGGTATCGTAAACACCAAGCACATGCACGAAAGGTTGAAAGTCTATCCCTAAATATTGATAGAGGGGAAAAGGAGAGGAAAAGATCATTACGAACCACCATGACTTCCAATCACAACCTCCCAAAGCTTCCCATGACGTAAATTTCAGAGAGGACATCCACATCCTTCTTTGAATTTGTTTTGGTGAGATACTTGGCCTGAGATTTAGCTAATGTTAATATCAAGTAAGCCAGAGGGATTAGCCCCTGTATGTAAGCTGTCATCCCACCGTCTGGGTCTCTGGGTCAGACCGATTATACAGCTGCAGCTCGTTCCTTCTCTACTGCAGAATCATTCCCATCCAATTCGTGCTCAGGAAACTTTCGTACATAAGAACCTTTTTTTCTATGCTATTGCCCAGACCTCAGCTTAGCAGCTGTACAGAATAACGTTCGCTATACAGGATGCTGACGAGTGGCGCTGAGGTGGGCGTTAACTTTACGTTTGAAGTTCTGTAAGTCCCTGGTATTCACAAAGTCCTGTGGGAGGCAGTTCCACAACTTGACTGTACGTAGCGGGGATGAAGGCTATTTTGTGACATCCATTCATTCTATTCATTCACGGATTACCCAGTCTATTCATTCAGTAAGTTCTTGTATAGTGATACATCGTATCAGAGGACCTAGGCGGCCCCTTCGGAATTCGGTTGTGGAATCATAGGTTGAAGCTGAAATGTTTTACGCTCAATGTGTAATGAGACGATTTTCCTTCATTTTGCCTCGTTCTTATTCTTGAAGCATAGTTGCTGATCGAGCGGTTTTACAGCTTGACATACAGCTTAGCATCAGCCTATTCTATTAATCTACCGATTAGTCGTGCTGGACGGACCAGATGGTTGCTGTAGTCATCAAGGGATTAAATGAATACCTAAGGAAAGTCACCTGCTAATCCTCCTACATCCGAGGTACCACAGATTTCGCACGTTTTCGCCGCGTGTGCCGTAAGAACAAACATACTAACTACTGTTCCGTACACATCAGCCAGGAACATGTGTACATGTTCATGTTGTACACGGCGAGGCCGTTAAATTGCCGGACATCATCAAGAATCAGGTCAAGGATCGTCGTGGGCAGCCTGTGGAGATGTGTGGTCCTCGCCCACCTCGTGCATTGTACAAGATAAAGCAGTTCCCACCAATGAATAATCTAAAATGAGCTGCCAATGAGATTCTGCATTGTGTGCAAACTATGGGGAAATAGGCAGTGGTGTAAGCCTTGTCTGTGGTCCTTCTTACATCGCGCTTACTGTATTTCAACAGAGGAGCATCTTCTACGAATAACATTTAGAGTCAGGGGGCCAAGAAAATGATGAGAAGCACAGTAGCACGTGAGGAAGGATCATTGTGGATGAAGGTGGTGACCCATGGTGAAGTTTACCTTGGCCTTTTACATGGGAGGGGCGCTCCCATGTTGGTGTAGAGTGACTCTTTGCTTCCACAATATCTTGGCTCAGTCTGTCTCCTCGGCACTGCCTTTTGAGGCCTATCCCGTTGTCATGCCGACATGATGATTTGGCATTTGGACTGTACAAATGTGTTTGTGTTACTTCGCGGAATGTCTTATAGATTGGTGTCGGTGCAAGTTTGATGTTGAACGAATGAAAAGGTGCCGGCCGCACACGTTGGTGTTAGTTTTGGTTCATGTGGTGCGTGTACAAAACTTACAACGTTGTTCGTAGTTTATGTAGGTGGCACATCTGGGGCTGGCTAAATGTCACGTATTTGGACACCAGCCGAATGTGTCTTGTCTCATAGTTAATAGGAAGGTTTGAAGGTTAATAAAACAATCCTAGAAATCCCCTTATTCCTGTTTACGGTTCACTTGGCGCTTTTCATGGACCATTGAGGAGTTGTTTCCAAAACAACATGACAGTGAATGAGGTATACGTATCTCAGCATACCTGCCTTAAGCTCTGTCAGAGAATGCTGAAGACTGCGAACCCGGCCATCCTGACATTCTTGCACGTATCAACGCCACATTGCTAAAATCATCCTTGACACGTAAACTAGACATGACCCTTGCACTTTCTGGATGGCTGCTAATCTCTAACCTGAGGACCAGTACATACAACCTTCTGTCTCTCATACTCACTTTTGTCCATCACCTTGCCGAAGACGGTGGCGTCCCTGTCCACGGTGGAGCAGTTCCATCGGTCGCCGCGGAACTGGTGCTGGCACTCCCGTACGCCGAGCTCGGCGCCGCGCGCGATGGACACCATGACATCGGGGTTGGTCTGGCAGATGTGGCGCTGCTTGGGAACCAGGCCAGGGATGTTGTCACAGATGGTGCGGGCACCGAGCACGTTGATGTCCAGCCTGCTTAAGAACCTGTTGACAGAGGTGAAGGAAGAAGGATTACCAGTCGGCTGGGCAGTGTGGGAGTCAGTCTACCGCACTGCACGAGATGATGCAGTAGATTACATCATGTCACGACCAGTAATTCTATTAGTGGATAGATGATACCGACAAACCAGACTTTCCTGTGTTCCTTGTGTCATGGTTTCAGGGACCGTGGAGGAAACTGATTCTAGTAACAGTTAAACTACCTACCATTAGCTGAAAGGAAAGTTGGTATGACATTAATCATACATGTATATGAACTTGCCAGTATATTCCTTTATAGGTATCACTTAAGTTGGACCGAAAATCTCAAGACATCTCACTTGATATCGCGAGAGGCAGTACTGGAGTCAGACAACTCTGTTGACAATTCATGTTATTTTAGAAAGAAGAGTGAAGTTTCTTGGAACTGAAAGATCGGTGTGTCAGAAAAATCACATTTTCTGTGTGGTCCTTGGGATATTCATGTTTTTCTTAACCTTTGTAAACCCTGTTGTGGTTTACGCAAGAACAACGAAAAACAGAAGAAAGCATATAAGTACTTTCAGCACCCGTTTAAACCATATCACATAGCGGTGTAGCTCGTTGGCAGTAAAAAAAGGAAACGAAACGTGTACATGGAAACTCCCAGAAGCGTCTTGTCTCCTAATGAAAAGAGCTAGTAGGTCGACAGCTTATAGACAATAGCAAGAGGGCCAAAACGTCGCTACTTGTGTTCCACTTGTACTTAGGATTATCAACACCGGGAGACGCCTAATTGACTGAAGTAGTTCACTTCAGACAGCTACTTTGTATCTGTGGCCAAAAACAAGCGGACCAAGTAGCCATGCAGCGGGGAGCTGGGGTTTGCTAAGCGTTCTTAAGTGTGGAAGTTTATGCGGTTCTGAAGTTGTTTGTGGTACAAACGAGATATTTGTTCAGCTTGCGGACCTGGAGAGCTCCCTGACAGCTTGTCTCCTCCTTTATCCCACCCGTCCCGTTCTCGTCTTCAAAGCGTAAGAAGTGACGGGGCGGGACGGCAAAGTGACCAGACTAAGATTGCAAAAATCTCAATAACATATAGAGAGGGTTTCCAGTTTTATTTCTATCGGGAATCATCAATTGTGCGAAAAAGAATATCTGAAAATGACATCTATGACTGTAATATGTTACAAAATTGTTTCTGATAGGATTGCGTAGCATAGAGACAGATATTTTCACCCAGTCTAACTTGTTGGACTGAAAGAGTGCCCAAATGCCGGATCTCAAACATTAAAGACACAAGGGACTACATGAATGTAGCAACAAGTACATCAACTGCAAAGGTTAAAAAAACACAAACAGATTCTATCATAAACAAAATCAAAAGAAAAGCGATAGCTGTGCATTGCCCAGATCTCTGTTTGCAAAGTTTTGTCCCAAGAACAAACCGCTAACTCAAACTGTATGCACGTCCAACAGTTCTGTTATAGACAGAGTGCAACGTGTTCTCATATCCTTCCCTATTTGGTCGCCTCTTTTGCCCGACGACACTAGTGTTAGTGCCCACTGTTTATCAATCGCACTAATTGGTTGATTGAAAGATCGTGTAACAAATCGCTAATTAATCTCGGGCCCTGCCCTGCCAATCTGATGTTCTTGTCTCACTAGTTCGCACACAAACGAAATTTCCAGGGCAGAATTCCCCGCGTGTTTGGCATTGCTAAAGAGACGTTGACCCAAACTGCTAGAAAAGGTGGCGAGGAAAGAGAAACCCAAAATGCCCGCTTAAGCCGAAAACGATGCGTTATGCTAGCACTTAGTTCTGTCTCTAAGCCAGCCCACTGGCTAGCCATATATTTTGCCCATGGATTTCTATCTGAGACCTAAGACTTAGTACTGTTTTTTAAATGTAAGAGGTCATGTCCAAGGTGCATTTTACAGGAAGTTCTGGATAAAACGCTTTCCGAAGAGCATGGTACGTCAAGCACTGGCCTTACAACTTACAATCAGAATCTTGCGCGGACATTTTAAGGCCTTAAATAAGTGTTAAGGAAACGTTTCTATCACATATTTCTGATTCCTCCCTCTCTCTCTCTCTTTCTCTCGCTCTCGCTCTCGCTCTCAGCAACCAACATGGTACACTTGTACCAAAACTTGGTCATCAGGACCCAAAGGAGCGACAGTTAAGCCTGCGTCTTAACAAAAGTAGATCACAACAAACTTCTACGTTAAACCAAAACATGTAGCAAACGGTCAAACGTTGTCTTCTAACGTGTTTATCAGTTTACGTTTGCAGTCAGTGACAAAACACACACGACAGACCGTCTTAGCACACCGTTGGTTGAAATCCTGCATGGCACGTCAATGTGGAAAAAAGTGGAACTTACCACCAACTTGTGTCCACCTTAGATATACAGAACGTGGCCAGCAGTAGGACACACACGACCACTTCCTCCACCCGCATGATGACCTTCACGTTTGAGTTCCTTCTTATTCTCGATCTTCCTTCGGACCTTATCTGGTCTATTTGATCTCCCAAGACAAGGGCACTCCAACAGACATTTGTCCCTGGCGCGAGAGAGGGAAGTGTTGTCTTTCGAGCTGACCACTGTTTGATTTCTGGCCGCTCGATATCTGGGTTAATCCGATAGAGCAGGAATCTCCTGAACAATCAAACAAAGGAAAGTGAGGAAAGCAGAACTTCGCTGTCCACGGCAGTAGGGTGGCCTCCGTGGTTGGCAGAAGTTGATAACCTTGCGAAAACTCAAGACTTCTTCAAAGCTTTCAAAGGAACGTTGCCAGTTGAGTTTTTAGCGCTGTGTTCTCTACGTATTCATGATTTCATTAATTAAACTGTTGTTCTTATTTCGCGGAAGATAGTTGAATAGCCAGCCGCAAAGTTTTCCTTCCAAATCCAGTTGTGGAAAAGTTTCAGCCGTTCCAAAAACTCTGACGACACACGCTCTCAGATTCAGCGAGGAAGTGCTGAAAATGACGGTCTTTTTAGAAAACACAGAATGAGAGAGCGGCTCGAGGTCATCTCTATTTTCACAGCAACACCAACAGCAACAACACGTACCACTCCTGTTATAGGGCTCTGCTACCGTATCTGTCAATTAGCAGGTATTGATGAAGACATCAGCATCACCGACATCACTCCAAGGGACCCGGTTTCACTGCAGGAACCTCAGTCGCGTGACTTGTCGGTGCCCGTATTCCTTTCAGTTTGGTCGGGACGTAACCGAGAAGAGTTGTTAAGCAGACACTCGTGTATCAGGCGCGCACAGAACGGTGATGCTTTCACTGAGTGCACATCTCACCGCGAGCGTGTCCTCTGTTGGAGCTGTCCAGATCCTTGACTGATTCAGTCCTCTCTCTCCAAACCACAAATATGCAAGAGTCTATCGTATTTCAGCGCAAACTCATGTCCGTCACGTTGGCGCGGGGCTGGGATATTTAACAACAGGCGGGGTGCACATGGCGCAGGGGTGAGGAGGCGTTGTGTTACCCCCGCCAATGGAGATGGATGGAGGCTGGGCAAATCATCCAGGCGCGGAGGAGTAAATATGTCAACAGACTCACGAGCAGGAGAGGGACTTGAGATGCAACATACGGTCCTGGGAATGGATCAGTAAATCAACCTGGGGTTAGGATGCTCAAAAAGTTTGTCGACCTGTCTGGTCTAGCATCTTGCCCTGTTTGCAGTAATCGCTAGGGGTCGCGCCTGGGATGAACTCAGCAAAGGAGGCGGTTGATGGGTGAACGACAAGGCAGAAGCTGGGGTCATAAAATAGCTTGTAGGTGTGTATGGCGTCGTACGTATCCAATCTTGGGCGTTATAGACATAAAAGAAGACGTCGGAGAACGATAATAGCCACTGTATGATACACCACGTTTGTTGCGAGCAAGTAGTGTTATGATATGACAATTGAACAACTTCAATGATGTATCTACCCTACAATAGATTTATCAACAATGGGATGGAACTTCATTTACAAACAAGCTTACCATGCTACAAGTGTGCGACCTCATATATGTACAAAGCCATGGCCAAAGGAAAAAAACAACCTTTTTAGTCTGGTTCATCGGCCATAGAAAAGTGGCAGTACTAGTGAGGGATAATCTGTCAGCAACGTCTGAATTGAGATGAAGGAAGTTAGCCTTATTAAGGAAAGCATGTTTTAGGTGGCAAAATGATTACAACAGTAACTTGCGGAGGTAAGCTTCCATATTACATGCGTATAAATTATGTTGAAGGTATCATGCAACTTCTAATGAACAAAACCCTACCATCTGCTCAGTGTTGAGTTAGGTCTGCGAAGCTTTTACACTAATGAAATCGAAGCCCTCCATCGATCGGGGTGATGACAAGGCGAACTTGCCATGTGGGTGAGAAGAAAAACAAGGCGTTCAAAGTTACCGACGTATTGCATACTGTGAAGATGAATAGGCTCTGCACCATTCTCCCACATAGATGTATCTAGAAAGTGGATGTAATTTTCCTGATTGCAGTTTGTGAGTTGGTCTGACGCCAGCCTTCACATGACGTAAAGCCTCTCCACTTTACGTGTAACAAGGTGTAAGTGGTCTACATGTTAAACGGACTCTGCGGCGTAGTGACGACTACTACAGTCCCCGCAATGAGAGCAGCGAGGAAGTCAGGGGAAGAGAAGGCCTGTACCGAAGGTAAGGACCTGCTTTCAGTGACATGTTGTGTTTGTTCTGGTTTGTTGTTTCCCGTTTATTGGTTAGCCAAGTTGTTAGGATAGCATGTTGTACATAAACTCCAAGCATATGTTTGGATGGTAAATCGTAACATTTTCTGGCTGCATAGTTTATGACACGCCATTACCGTGGGGTGTAGTAGAAATTGCACATGAGGACCACGTGTCCCTTGATTTGTATGCACGTAGTTATTTCTTAGTTTTATCAGTTCTTCAGACAGCTGCAGTCTTCACCGCTGGAGCCGCGGTAGGACTGACTTGGCTACGTCCCAACTTTTTCAATCATCATCTCGTGCTTACCTGTCCCAAACATACATATTCACTCCAGGTGAAACTCTTCTTATCTCGCGTCCTGTGGGAAGCGCTGGGAACCCTCCCTCTGAAGACTCCTGTAGCGGAATGATTTCTGCGAAGAATCACCAGTGCCAGGATGACATCAATGTCTCGTCCAGGAAACCACCAGGTAGATGAAAATTGCTGACTTTGTTATATTTCAAACTGGATTTTTCATTCAGAAATCATCATATCGAGAGGAATGAACTAAGTTTTGAACCAACGCTAAAAGCTAATCTTACAATTGTCCTCGACTTGTATTCCTTCTTCCTCTGCCAGCATACGCATCACCGACGTCGACAAAACTAATGTCAAGTTTATATTCAGTTCTGCAGATCATTGTTTCTGGATACCGACAGCTGGATGACGATAGCCTGGCTCCCGCCCCGTCAGACATCATGCTCGATGACTTTGCAGAAAGCTTGCCGGACTTAGACGATGTGGTCTACCGCTTTCAATACAACGGCCTACTCGTGTTGAACTTGACGGTAGACAAAGACATTGTCCTTGAAGTTGTTCCTGAGTTCATCGGGGCTCTGGACCGATTATGGAGTGCTCACCAAACCGGTCGGCTGGATAGGATGCTACAGAAGACACTTGTGTCTGAGGAGCTGCTGAGGTGTCTGAATGCCGAGACTATTGTGCTGAAGAGCAGTATAAGCCTACAGGACCTCTGCACTTGTTTTCTACAGATGGCTTTCGACAACCAGACACCAGGTACGGATTTTATCTTTATACATCATTTGAAATGACAGAAACTGATTTCTGACAAGTAAACATTGTCTCAATGTGTGATCTAGAAGTTCGTGAGGGCCATTGAAAGCATAAAATCATGCCTCTGTGTTTCAGGCAGCCAGCCAGTGCAAGACTATGTCCGGAGACACTGCTTCGTCCAGCTGGACAGCACCCATCCTGTGGTAGCCGGGCTCAACGTCATGTCCTCTGTACCACCTGCATGGTCCTTCATCCTGGCGGCAAACCTCAGAACTACAGGACAAGATCGCGATGAATCTCTCCACAAAGGCACCGGACAGGGCAAGACACCAAAAACGGTTTGTGCTTCCCCAGTGTATGAAAGGTGTATAGACTCCATAATTCAATGTTCGACTGAGCAGGCAAAATACCCGAAATGTACCGAAGAAGAAGGTAACTGGATACTAGAAAAGGAGGAATCTACAAAGAAGACTAGCACAGGGAGTGGTGCGAAAGAGAAGATCAAGATCATAGCGGGAGAGGGAACATTTGTCACTGTAAAGGCTGTTGGGAAAGAACTGATAAAGAAACAGGCAGGCAGCGCGAGTGCAGCGGCGGGAATCGGGCTCACTGCCGCCTTCGAGGGGGTGACCTTCGCCAGACGTACGGCAGGTTCTGTCAAGAAGCTCCGGGAAGACAAGCTGTCGGGGGGACAGTTTGCAGGAGAAATGGCGAAACACGCCACGAAGGGGGTGTTCTCCGGAGGCGGGACTGTGGCAGGTGCAACGCTGGGACAGATGGCAATCCCCGTCCCGGTTCTTGGGGCGGTCATCGGCGGGGTCATCGGGAACATGATCGGTAAGGGAGCCGGGTACGTGGCCGCGGATGTGGCACCAGACTTCCTGATGAAGGATGGACAGAAGTGGAAGGTGCGCAAGGGTGGCGAGGAAGCGGAACCAGAAGGCCCAGGAAAAATGCCACACATTGACAGTGGGTCTTTAGATGAAGCACAGGTGACAACGGCAGAGACCTCAGAGAAAAGCTGATGGTCTTTTCACATTAATTAACACAGTACATAATTTTGAAAACAATTAATGGTGCAAACAAACAAACAAACAAACAAACAAACAAACAAACAAACAAACAAACAAACAAGCAAGCAAATTGACAAACTCCCTTTCCTTCCATTAAAACAAGAATGTTGCAATTAGTTGCGAAAACGCTAGAGGACGCTTGATACTCCTTAATTTTAAATCTCTTAAAAATTTCTCTGATCCCACAGCTGAGAAACATAAACTTAGAAAGACATAAAGACTGGCTTTCAATGCATTTTTTACCGCCTTCGACAAAATGTGTTGCTAGTGTTGAAGGCCTTGACCTCGAGTTGGCATCAGCGAGTCAAAAGCTGACGAAATGTGCTGCAACAGTGACTTTATTAATAAGTGTTTGTTTTGTCAGTTTTTTTGCCTCTGATCTGGTAAACCTACATCATGTTCTTTCATCGGACTCCAAATAAGACCACACACAAGCAACAAAAATAATGAGCAAGCTAGTCATAGTCTACTAAAGAACTGCCTTTTCTCATTACATGGTGAACTTCTTGTACGTTAGCTGGAGGATATGCTTGTGTAAAGAGATAAGACATTATCTGTGAGACTGTGCTTCCTTGTTGTTTGAAGCTGACTTTTGTCAAGGCTGCTAATCAGCTGAAACGGGCACAAATCTCAGTACACACTGGTCGTACGATGTTGGTTGGAAATTTGGTGTCGGGTGAATCAAACAGCAGGGCCATGAGTTTATTGACATTTCAAGGGTTGATACGCTGACTGTGTGTCATTATTTGTGGACTAAACAAAGCCCATGGTCTGTCCAAAGCTAGTTAAAGCTTGTACAATGCTGTGTCATCAGTACTAGTAATCACGTTTGACCGGAGACTACGGTTTTATACATAACGGGAATGTCTTAACAATAGATGTGATGTACGCGTGTGCAAGCATTCTAGCATAATGCTCCTTATCAATTGATAAAAACTTTCCAAGCTAAACACACCTAAGCCTACAACTTATAATGTCCGAAATAAAAGAAACAAAGGCAAACAGCATCACAAAACATATTCTTGAAAAATGTCATTCTTCGGACCTCTTCTGTTCCAGGCGCTGATCTCATGGACATCAGGAACACACACACACGTACAATCATCCGGTGTGCTAATAAGCATCCGGTAACTTATCATGGCCAATGTGTAGAAATGGCCTTCGTCCTAACCTCCAGCCTGACACTAGGGACGGTGGTAACGCTTTCTACTGCCCCGTTTTTCTGACGGCCATATGCTGTTACGACCTGTCCTTCCAACATCTGCTAGGAGATTCATACGGCGCCGTCGTCACATTCGTGGTAGGTTGTCGACGACATCAAAATGGTAGGACATCAAAATGGTAGGACATTTTGATGTCGTGAGATTTCCAAGCAGGCTGTGACAAAGCAACAGCCAACAATGATATAATACAGCGTTTTCGCTAACAAGACTATCCCAATAATGCTCTCAGTGTGCAATCGTACGATGACCCCACGACTAATGTGGCCATGCAGGCCCTAGCTTGTTGACCCAATCCGTTCAACGTCCGAGTGAACGTCCGCGTGAACGTCCGCTGTGTTCAAGGATGATGTTAGGTAGCTTAGTTCAACCGTCTTCACAGGCACGCAGTACGGCGGCAGCTGGTTACATTTGTATATTACATTAAATGACATGTCACACCGCTTACCTTTGTACATCTAACTGTATTGTTTCCTTTAAAGCTATCTAGTAGTGAGGATGCCTATACTGTACTCACGGGTGGCAACGAGTTTCAATGTACAATAGTTCTAGGACGTAAAACGCACGGCCTTTTCATTGAGTTTTCTAGGGTGTTATGTGCGCAGATCGATATCATCGCATTTCATCTTTCTGGAATGAAAGCTTAAATGCACTCCATCGATCGTTGATCTTTGGAAGCTATGAACTTGCGGACGAATCCCAAGGACAACTACAAATGTTGACTTGGGGGTGGGGGTGAACTACATCTGTGGACAAGTCTATAATCTCGACGTCACGTGGTGGGAAGCCCACAATCTATATGAAATCTGACGTATTCATCCGGTTCAGTTTTATATACGGGTTCGGTTTTATATAGCATGCAGTTCTTACATGCTTAGTGCTGTGCCAATCCCCAATGTTTTAGAGGATTTGAATCGTGTTACAGGACGTGTTGCAATACTTTATTTACCCTATGTAACGTAACCCTATGACCAGGCATGTGATAAAGGTAAACAGTTAACCTGCCAGCCTGACACGCCCCCCTCCTTATCCACCTGCACCCTTAAAACAAGCAATGAAAGTTCCGGCGCTATATAAATAACCCCAGACTCAACTTTGGACCCCAAGTTGTTTTTCTATCCAAGTCCTTGTTGCATGATATTGCACAAAGGACGAACTGACCAAGACACCGTGATGGTGAGACTACCGCTCGGGGTAAAAGTGAAGGAAGAGCCGGAGGAAAAGCAAGCGTGCTGCGGGGGAGGGGACGATTCGGTCTCCGGATCCAAGACAGGAACAACATCGGCCAACTCGCTGCTGGCGGACCTGCTAGACGGCAAGAAGGTTGACTTGTTCCAGCACAACACGTGAGTGTCAACAGTGGCGTCAATAAATCAGTCGGCTTTTTTGTGGAATTGTATTTTGTATACACACTCAACAGTTAGATCGACCAGTGTCACCATCCAGCGTTATTATGTAGTATGTGAGCTGAAGTCAGTAATAGTTTCCATCATTCAGCGAGGCTCTGTAGGCTTATAATTTATCAAAATTGACATGCATGTCGCGAATTTACTCGCCTAAGTAACTTAAGTATGGTGGGTTTGCTTGGGACGCCCATCGACATTCAGGTATGGTTGTAAAGATTTTGCTGATATATGGACAACTTATAAGAAGACTCCTGTCACATCATAAAATAACGTTTGTTGAGAGAGAAAATTGTCCCAGGAAAGAAAGGTACCTCACGGAAAGTATATATAGCGGAAAGAAATGGTGTTTTTGCCCCCCCCCCCCAACACGTACTTAGTAATCATGGCAGTCATGGTATGCATGACATATACACTCAGACTGGTGGTCATCGCAAATGATTTGAAAATCTCTTGGCAAGTGAAATTCTGTACAATATGACTTCGCGTTTAATAGCGAGTAGTTTGTGTATGATATCATATTGTGAAATGAAAGAGACACACGTGCAGTTATAAGAGTGATAACACTTGCCCCCACTTTGTTAATTACCGGGTAGCTAGTTGGAGGTCTCCAGTGTGGGCGAGGCTTTATGTCTAGACGCAAAAAACACTCCATGGTCGATTTATCATGGAGGCCTTGGCATCCTCCAGATAGCCCCATCGCTTTTTCAGTGGCTGATTTCCACTGTTCGTGTTTGGCCAGATAACTTTGATTCTTATTAATAACAGATAACCTTTATTGTACATTCATGCCCTATCGGGCTAAGTACAGGTGAACAGATGAGAATGTATATTGATAAGTGTGGTCATTGTGGTGGGTCCTTTAACCTGCCCGAGACTCGCCCAAACACGGGATGCGACTTCACGTCCCATCCAGCCTGGTCCCATCTGTCGTTCAATATCGGAGTGCAGGCTAAGACAGTTTAACAACATCCGCAAGGTGTCGCACCGAAGCAGGCCTCTAGATAAAATGCAATGCAATAGCCAACCAAGCCGGGTCTCAAGGTTTCCATGGTCTAAAGTGTCACAGGAAAAGCAAGACATTGCAGGATGGGCAGAAAACGTACCACTGTTGCAACATGTCAAGAGAAAGAAAGATAAATCTTTGGATCTGAAGTGACGGTATTATATAATATTTTATATGATGCAACGACGTCGACGACCAAAAAGCGGAACTCAGTGAAAATCGTGTAACGTTAACGGTGCATATGGGAACTTGTGCACGGATATTTCTCCTCAACACTACTTCCATCCTAAAACATACTAGTATTCCCTTGTCATTCGCATTCCTCTGTCCCAGCTTGCCTCTGTCCTAACAAAAACGCACACAAAGACTCCAGTGCGTGGTTCCACCTGCTTGCTCAATTGCATGGTCCGCCCATGACGTGTCTGACGCGGGTCCGGGTGGTACAGGGTACGGACCTTCCCAGCTTGCCTGTCGTCATACCTATTTATAGCCTCCGTATTTCTCTCCCCGGAGTACTGAAAATCCGTTTTACGACATTGTTGGGACGAACTCAGCTCCGTTTGGACTAAACGAATGCATATGTTTTACGAACATTGCCTCATACACAAGTTCATCGTCCAGTAGGTGCAACTCCCGCCAAATTTACGTCACGTACCTATTTCGGATGAAAACGTCACCACACAGGAAGTCCTGTGACTCTGAATCGACCAATCATCGCTTGCAATTACATTACGTTTCTGAGTCACGTGATACAAATTAGCCAATGAATGAAAAGAATATGCTTGCGTCCCGAGCATGGAAAAATAAGGCAGTCGGTTCGGCAGATAGAATTACAGGGGAGTGGGAGGAAGTGAAAACATTTGGCTCAAAACTTCACGTAAAGAAGGATTTCAGATGCAAGACGAGTCAGGTGTTGATCTGAGCTTTGATCTCAATAACGTAGGGGATCTTCCAGATCTTAGCAAATCGGGGCAGGACTCTGTGTTTCAGGATTTGAAGAGTCGGCAAATCCAGCGAAGGTACGCAGTGCAATGTTTGTGGTTTCGTGTATGTTGCAATGCATTGTGATCATATGACTTCTTTGTTAGGGGGAGGGTATTCCAGTGCAAAACAGGACAGGCAAGGCGATGAATACCAACAACACGGTGAATTTGTATCCAGCTAAAGACGATAGACATCCATAACCGGATCATCAAACAACACGAGCCGTCTATTTCCTTTTGGGACGTCCCGACTGGAACGTGTGGCAGGTGGACTGCACAACACCCCTCCCCCTCCCACATGTCAGTGTTTACCTTGCACTGTCCTGTCCACCTCCCATCATCTCATACTCTCCTGCAGTATTCCACTGTAAGGTTATACATATATAGATCTCTGTTTAAACGTTCTTGGTCTCACTGATTCCTTCTGCTCAACTGTTGGGAAGGAGAAGTCACGAAACCGTGGCCACTTCCTCTTTTGCTTTCATTGTTTACTGCCACTAACATCTATACCTAATTATATAGCACAATGTCACTATGATTTCAAGTTTCACAAGGCACAATTTACCTGTGGTTCAGATTCAGAAGTTCACAATATCCTGAACAGTTTCAAAATAATCACTCTTTGTCAGCGGTATGCCTAAATACCTCAACCGCCCTCAACCCCCCTCAACCGCCCTCAACCAACCGCTTCCTGGGCTGATATGCAGTTAACATGTGCTAAGAACCCTTTCTTTAACGCTCTGGATACATTGCCTATGCAATTATAAATAGGAAAATCACTGTAACTCTGACGTTTTACCAGTTTTTTTACGGTGCGCCTTGCGCCCGAGGAACATTGTCCGCCATCTTGTTTGTTTACGTCGAGCCGCCAGAACGCATCGTGCCGTAAGTTTCAAGTCAAAATAAGGAAAGTGAAAAAGCTTGTGCAGCACGGAAACTCAGCAGATACAGAGGGAAACCTCTTTAAACATCATGTTTCTGGTGGTGGATTTTAGCGCTCAATACTTTAGGGCGGATATTTTGCGGGGTGTATCACTCCCTAAAGACGGTAACTTCACTTATGATATATTAAAAGTTATAACTTGAAAAAAGTCGCAAATACTTAGACGTTACTATGTGATTTTTATTTATAATCGTATAGACAATGTATATAGAGTGTAAATAAGGGTTCTTAGCACATGTACACTGCATATTAGCCCAGGAAGTGGGGGGTTGAGGGCGGTTGAGGGGGGTTGAGGGCAGTTGAGGTATTTAGGCATACCCCTTTGTCAGTTTGTGCATTTTTGCAATAGATTTGATTGTGTATTGACTATGTACTTGATATTGTACAGCAAGCATTGATTTAATGACCCATCCCGAGGTGTAACATTACATGTATATGGTGTCATAAGGCCTGGTCTTTTCCTATAATCACCGATTGAACCACTGAGTGAGCGAAGCGAATAAGGCAGTTCAGGAGGTTTTCCCTCTGGTGCCGCTGGTTATTACTAGACACCCCATGTGCCTAATAATACCAAATCTACTTGGAGATAAAATTGCAGATTATCACACTTTGTACACAGTCCACTGTCCCGCCAAGATGGCGGAAAACTAAAAATTGTCATTTGACAGAGGCTGCACTGGTACCCAGGATGCTGTGAATCAGTCAACCCTATTGGTCGGGGTGTTTACGGATTTAACCACATCACTTGTGAGATCATTATTACCCACTGGTAAGGCTATGGCGTACAACCAATATGAAATGGGGACTTCTGATTGGTTGACGTCTTCTGGCTAATGATTATGTGCATTGAACATCTTCCCTTTCCCTGTTTATTTTGTTATCTATCTTCTGTTGTGAAGTTTTGCTTCTGGTATTGATTAAGTCCTGGTAACTGGCCAGTTTGAAATAGGCATTATAATTAGCCCGGCCATGACAACTGCTTTCTTAAACTGTTTGTTAGTTTCATTTCCAGGAAATAACATGTTATTGCACAGACTTTAATGCTACCCACTCTGCAACGTTCTGACCTGAAATTGTGTTCATATTATATTTTATGGCACTACACCTTTCTTTCGTGCAATGATATGTATAATATTTGATTGTATGATGTGACCTCACTTAATGTAGAACATAATTCATCATCCTATGTTTTTGTAAGCCAACTGCCATAAGTAAAGATTAAATAATAGCCTTATTGCAATCTGTAATTGATAACATGAAAACAAAAATTGCCTAATGAATGAAACCTTTAACTATTTCAGTTGCATTCCTATAGTATGAACTATAATATACTAACAGTTACCTCCTTTGACTGAGATTGTGTCTGGCTGGTACAAAGCCTGTGATAGCAGACTTCATTATGTATTTAATGATTTCTTAATGTGTTGTCAATCAAAGTCAGCTTGAATGTGTTTTGTGAAATATGAATCAATGTAGCAACAAACAGCTGTTTGGAGACAAGCTAGGTGTGACATTTGGCAGTAAATACAAATTGTATTTTGAATTTTTTCCTTTAGATCAGACCTGGAAGAATTATGCCAGCTTGGGTCAAAAGAGATTATTGTAGACAACAAGGATATATACATGATGTACTGACCTGCATGAGGTCAGCTCCAGTTTTCCTAATGATAAAAGATTGGGTCTTTCTGAGCTCTAAATTAGGGCTCAGTCAGTGGATTAAAGTCTAGAGTACTACCAACACCAATTATAACTAACAAAAGAATAAGAAGACAGTTTGCAGCACTGCATATCAAATTATGTTTTTAATCTTATTTTAGAAATGACCTGTCGTTAAAATGGAGGGGTATTGTTACAAATAACATTCAATATGACCGTCAACAGTGTTTTTGCCTTCACAATGGCATTCGTCCAGATTTGATTATAACTTCTTTATTTGCCACTTGAATTCTGTAATGGTACATGAAAATTTTCAGTTGATGTGATAAATATGCTCTCATATAATATAGTCTAAGTATCCTAATATGTATTCCAAAAATGTTGCTGATTAGGCAGCAAGTTCTATTAACAAGGAGCTTAAAAACTTTCTGGACCACCTTTCTTGTGTAGGTTAATCAGGTGATTATGTACTTAAGTTATGGTGATTTATTTGGCAAAGAAGTGCCAACCAGTGGTGCCTGTGGTAGCAAACCTGTTGGATTGGGGTATGTGACCCCTGTCCACCTGTGACAGTTTGAGTCAGAGGTTTATTGACCAACTAAAAGTAGAGCAACCCAGTACAGCTAGCATGGAGGGATTGTACAGAAAAATTTGGTACCGGTATGTTTCATTTACGCTTATTTGTTTATCATAAGGTGGAAAGATGTGAGCATTTATATGCATATGTAAGAACCAAACTAGGATAGATAATGTACAATGGAAAGCAACAACTACCCACCTGAGTACATACTGACCTGTGGAGAAGATCATGATGATGATGATGAGCCTAAGATGTTTATTTTTCTGTTTTGTGTAACCCCAAGTTTTTGTTAGCCTTGTGTCTGGACAGGTTTTCTGACAAAGCTGGGTGAAAGTTTAACAAGTTTTCCTGCGGAATTCTGTATCCTGGCCAGAAACTCTTTCCCAGTGGGGGTCTGTTTTCTGGAGAAACCAGCAGGCCCAGTGTTTTATCCTGGCGTATCAGCCCAAAGTATATTCCCTAGCCCCTAGCTATGCATGTTGATCACTATCTACATACCAGTGCCACATTCTAACAATCATTTTGATAATGTGGAAAAATAAGCTAACATCGCCTGGTCTTATTGGGGTAAAGCAACTGTGTGTCAAAAGTAACTCGACTGCAAAGGTAAGTCATACTGGCAAGGTCTATTGTAACTCTTCCATTGTGCCTTGCAGGTATTGGAATCTTTATCAGGTGTTTAGTTTGCTCCAGACATTATCTATACACAGGTAGAAATATTGGGGCTTAACCAAAGTCCAACTGAGGCGCAAACAATTGTCATGTGAAAAAGTATTGTGTTGATCGATACAGTAATCTGTTTAGTGTACAGTCAAAACTGTCCAAGAAGACCACTCATAAAATCTGGTCTATGTGGACAGGTGGTCACTGTAGACAGGATTTTTAATGCTTGTGTCAATGGTAAAAATTATCTAAGGGACAAAAATGGTTATATTGGCCAGGTGGTCCTTATGTAGAGGTCCTTACATGTATGTAGAGGTTTGACTGTAGTCCCAAAGAGGTATTGTGACTCAACTGCCAATAGTTCAATTTGATTATATACATGTACACAGAAAAGAATTTGATTCCTGAGGCACCAAATGACCACCTGCACACCTGCAGGCATGTACATAGTTTAATAGTAGCATCATTTGAAAACATACCAATAAACATTCATGTCACTGTTGTATGTCCATAAATTTGCCATGTAAATACAGGTTTTTCTGATAGTGCTTAAGCTCCCATAATAGCCTATTCAACTGTTAATCTGTATAATAAATCACTTGAAAATTCTGCCATAGAGTGTTTAAAGTATTTGTCAGATGGAAATAATATTACATTGTAGCATCTGCAGATTGTTAAAATTATAACCAGTACAAAAGCTTCTTTTAGTTTTACAGGGGCATTAACTTTTTAAGTCCCATATTAAAAGATTTTAGTAGATTTACAACACTGGAAATATCTAAATTACATGGAAAATGTTGCATTAATACTACTATTAGCCTATTCAAATATTGCACTAGCCTGTAAGCTTATGTCTCAATGCTTTGCAATCTTTGCATTGTATTTTTGCTGACATGCTTGTTTTAGGGGCTTGGCACAAAATGATTTACGAACTGTCCCAATCAACCTGTCAAGAGGATTACCCAGTCTATGAAAATCTGGTCAATTACTGGGTCATCTTCTTGGCAAACAAGCGAGAAGTCTTCAGGAACTGTCATTTTGCACTATCAACAAGTTGCATAAAGCATGTCTTTCACACCATTCACCCCATGCTCCACAAAATTAGTTGTAATCTAGGGGATTGACATAGTGGGCGCTGCGGAGTCCAGACTGTGTCTACTCTCATAGCAGACATTTCAAGGAAAGATCTCAGAAACGACACTATAGGGTATCTTTTTTGGAAACACTATTGTTCTTACAAAATAGAAAAAAAGACTTGATTTCAACTTGAAAGAAATTTGCTAAAAGCCAGCATACACAATGTTCATCATTCAAAAAGATTGATGAACACGAAGTTGAGACAAGCTCGGCTGTACAGGGCTCCTGTGTAGTCTCCTTATATACATAGGACTAATCGCTTATCCCACAATTAAAATTTTCTACTTTAGATGCAGTAATGGATAAGAAAGTCTTAGGTGTCATCATGGAGGTAAAAATGGTGTTATGGAAGACGGGAATAGATTTAGAGCAAACTCTTAACATGAAAACCTAATGGAGGAAGTGTTGTTGTTGCTGTTTGATCATACCTGGTTCTTGTTGCAGTGAGAAGACTACCTTCAAGACCACCACCATGTCGAGCCGCACGGCGCTGAAGATGCAGCTGATGCGGGAGCAGATGCAGGAGCAGGAGCGGCGCGACCGGATCGTTCAGGTTCAACAGTCGTCCGCCGTTAAGATCAACGCATCACAGGCTTCTGCCATCAACGTTCCTCACTCCCTCCCCACCACCGCTGAGGTTCCTCCACAGATTCTCAAGGTGAGGACGGGTCGAAAAGCAAAGATGGGAAATTCTTTAACCCAGCTGCTTTTAACTGTAGAAATCTAGTAGGAGGTAACTGAAGTGAGCTCGAGGCAGCATGGGTCTATCTTTTACTTGTATATAAACTGCATATATCAAGGCCCCAAAGATGAATACCTAGTCACCAAAGGGTCTTGTGAAGAGATGAAAGGTCTTGGCATTATAATATTGTACAGTACAGTATCATACTGACTAGCTCACTGTCATTCTTTGTATGGTCATCTTTCATTCTTTCGATAAGCATATTCATGCTGGAAACCTCCCTTCTGTCCAGTTGTGGCTGTGGGATCTGCCAGGACACTTTGAAGTGTAGATCTAGCTGGGGTGTTCCCATAGCCCAGGACCTGTCTGTCCCATTCTTGTGGAGTTCCCAAGCTGAAGTGTTTGCTGACAGTCTCAGACTGACAAATGGCAGCTGTCGTCAGGTCAGGAGAGGCCAGATAGACCAGGCATCAATATCTACTGTCTTGAGTAGAAAACAGACTGTGAAGAATTCTCACTGTCAAGGTCATTGATTTTAACAAATGCTCAGGCTTCTCTTGAAATGACTTTTCATTTATCCTTTGTTGCATTATCCAAGTGTTTTATTTGTGTCTTCATTTTATTGACCTGTAACAAGTTCATTATCGTGATACTCATGAATGTACGATTGAAAAAGTGTACCTGAATGAAAAGAATGCAGTTCAACTTTGGGATTTCTATTTTTGCAGTGCAGCTTAGGCATGGTGGTTTAGTCACACAGTAGGTTAGATTTAGTTGAAGAATATAGTTTTGACAGTTGATATGGTTGTGTGTATGACAACATTTTTACGTCTGTCCCTTGGGTCAGGCTCATTACATGTAATTGAGTGATCTCTCCCTCTCTCTTGATCAAATTTACAAGTGAAGAAACACTGAGTAATTACTTTGATAGTCATTCACTTTCATATGCAAATCACTGTAACTGTCCTTGTCTGGAAGTGACAATCCTTCACTGTCCCATTGATCCGTAAGAGATACTTGAGGACTGAATGGCAAAAGAGAAACTGTTGTAGACGAGGGTTCTGATTGTGAGAAGTGTAAATAGGGTCGCTTCTTTTCAAAACTTCCCTTTGCCATCTGTTTGAGGTAAGACAACCCCGAGTGACCACACAACCTTGGGTAACGGCTCGGAGTCCTTTCCCACCAAAGAGTGTTATCTATGAGTGAGATGATGACTGTTGTAATTTACCACCCTTTCGGATTATTTTACTCAGTATTTGATGAAGTTGCCAATAGAAAATTGTGTCCCATAGAATAAATAGGTAATTATATAATGTTTCAGTTGTAGCTCTAAATTTACTTTCCTATTGTAAAATTAAGCGTAGCTGTAGATAAATTGAAATAAGATTTTTATGTTCAATGACATTGTCTTGGCTACTGGTAATGTTTTTAAAATGCCAGAGCGTAAAGGATGCTATGTATCTGGAAGCCTAAGAGCCAGAAATGGGGAAAAGGTGACATTGGTGATATAACCTTGAAATCTGAAAAAAAAAGCACGAATCTATGACGAAAGCAAATGTTGGCAGCTAAAAGGCCTTGAGTCCACTATACTGGTTGTGCAATATCTCACAAGCACACTGCAGTTCTGTCACAATGGATCACCCTTGGGTCAAGAGTAAAAGGAAAGGTCAGAGAGAATGGCATCTGATTGGTCAGCTTGCAACTGGCAAATGTTTTCCTGTAGGTTTTTCCCAGAAGTTTCTCATTGTGGAGAAATGTGGGAACATTCAAACTTCACAAAGAGCTGCTGCATTGATTTAATCTGCAGTAATCCCATCTGGCGCTTTCAAAAAGTAGATAGCAATGCATCATGGGATTATCGTTGACAGGAAGCGGCTGATTGGTTCCTGGGGTCTGTAAATAGAACGGCTGTGGGTTTTTCCCAATATCAGTCATCATTAGAAGTGTGAGAAGGCAAGTGGTACTCAGATCCACCCTTCCCAGATCTGCAATGATATGCATTCAAATTCAAGCTGTTGAAAATTCATGATTTCCTGACACGTTAACATCGTGAGAAACGGCATGAGAAAGAACGTCGGAACCTCACTTGTGTCAAGGACTATCCTCTGGGAAACTTTCCTCTTGTGGTCCTTACATTTCTGTCGCTTTGAAACGCTGAACTGTCAGTTCAAATATTGACCGACAGTTTTATTGAAATATGACAGCCCATCCCGAGTTTCCTCATTCTGCCGTGGGTTGGTACGAAGGAAGGTTCTCTGTCAGGCAGTGGTCAGTACTGGAACTTTCTCAAATGAAGTACACTGGTGAGAGTGCCGGGATGGAAGGGCCGTACTTGCCGGAGCCCTGGTGGTTTGATGCTTACTCTGCTCATCTTGCTGCTCAGGTAAAAAGGGAGCCTGTCATCTGTGTAGGCATCCTGATCTTGTAGTTTCTTTGAGTTATTGTGTTTTTTCCCCCACAATGCTAGAAATTAGTACGTTGAACAATGTTCAATGTTCATGTTATCTGGTCAGTCTTTTGTCTTGGTTGATAGTTTTATTTTAGTACATCTAGATGAAAGAGGAATGTGTTTCACATTTTTTAAGTTGACCGTCTTTTTCTCTGGTCTTTTGATCATTGTACCGGTAAGTTGGATTGAAAATTTCTGAGTAAGAAATGTGTACTGATAGATAGATTCCCATAGGGCCAGAAGGCATCCCACATTTAGGGAAAGATTTTGTTCGTTCTGGTAAGGAAGGTCCATCAGTCAGCCATTATTGAAGCCATTCCTGGCAGCTCTGATATGGCGGGGATTAGAGTTTCTTCGGCCTGGTCAAATAAGATTGCTGCTGTATTTCTGAACCTGAATTAACAACCCTTGACTCTCCTTCACTGCCACACGAAGTTATATGTCGCTTTTTATTACAGTATCAGCCTTGGAAAATATTCTAAAATGACCTTTTCTACAAAAGCCTTTTGGACTAAGTCTTATCTATCTTAAAGCCAAAATTGTCCGGGAGAGAGATTTGTAGTGATCTTCAAGATGATTTTGTGCAAGTTGTATTCATGTATATTGAACGTAATAAAGGAATGTTGGCAGGGACAATATGCAGGCTGCTGAAGTACAGCGGATTGATGTTGTGTACCGTTGTTGTGCAGGTGGAGACGAAGCTTGCCCACCCCACCAGGTATCACATCCAGCAGAACCAGCGGCGCCAGGTGCAGGAGTACTTACAGTCTTCCACCAGCACTGCACGGTCCGCGCCCACCGGCGGCGGCATGCCCATCCAGGCAGCCTCACCCACCATCACCGTCACCCAGACGACCACTAACTCTGTCCCGTCACCAACCAAACCTCCCGGAGACTTCCCGCCCGACAGTCCCATGAGCCTGCTGAGTGGCTCGGGCGCCACAGGGTCAGAGGTGAGGGTTTTCCTTTTCTTTTATCATCCAACATTTATATATAAATAGCAATAGGTTAGGCATTACACACATTTCAAACAGGAGAATTGCAGTCTTATAAAGTCATTTAATGTAGCAGATATACCATTGGAGACATCTGAGTCTTACTCTTAACTAATATTTTAAGATTCATATGTTTGAGAAAAGCATGTATTCACAGCTGCAATTTTACATTGTTGAAAGAACACTATTCAAAAGAAGTACTGTAGACATTATACAGAAACATCAGGGTTTTTTAAAAACACTTTCTGGCAAAGATTGTTCGCAAATACTGTAGATGTACAATGCTGATGTCATGTAACTTACAGTATACAGTATAAGGTCTTTATTTGTTTCTTTAGCAAATTGGATATGACTAGGTTTCCTCATGTAAGGATTAAGGGTTCATGGTAGAATTGCCAAGATTTCACAAGCTTACTTCTTATGATGCACAATCTTACATGTTTACATAAAAACATGTGCCAGAATACTGATGCCCCTTCCATGGAACTGCATGCACACGTGTGTTTGACATAGCATATTTCCATCACATTTCCACTCCTTGTTATCATGCTGAGCTGCCTCAGTATTAGAGCTGAGATTTTCCCGCGTATGACCTTGTGATTTGTCCTGGTGCTTTTCGCGAAGGCGGACTGTATAATGACGTCAAACGTAAAATCGCCCACATATCGAATTTCTCCATCTGATCTCCAATATCACAACAGGGAAGTTCTGGCACCTTGGCCAGAACATGTTTTGCATGCACAGCCATCCTCACATAATCTTGCATAGAAAAGCGCAAACTACCAGGAATTGTAGTATGTTTATCAAATTATAATGAACATGGGCCTAAATTAGCATGGTCAGAAATACCAAAGGGATGTTTCATTGAATTTTCAGTTTCCATTTGCAAGAACATGGCAGCAGCAGTATAATTACCATAAAGAAGATTGTGTTATCATTTATTCAGCTGAAGGACAGACAAAGTACGATTGTAGAGAGGGTACTTCTATTTGGAAGGGGGGATAAGGTGGAAATCACTCCTCTGGAAATTTATCATTTGCTAAAAAACTGTTAAAAAAAATAATGCAGAGGAAGAAAAGAAAATTGTACCACTAAAGAAATTGAATAATTTAATCTTAACATTTTAAGTGATATTTCCTGACAGGTATTGTGTTACATCAACTGTAAGGACATGATCATGAACTGTTCCTACTGTGTATTCTGCAGTTGTTGTAACAATTATATGAATTTGAATAAGGACCAGTAGGTTTCCCAGGGTTACTGTAGTTACAGTGTGTGTTTGCTGCAGATATGAAATTCACCATGGCACAGGTGACAAGGTATGACAGATAGGTTTTAAAATAGACCTGACAAGTTATGATGCATTGCCTGAAGAATAGAGAAGAGGATCACCTTATATACCCTCTGTACCTGTATGAATAGTATGATGGTACATGAAAATAACTCTAGCTGACTCCTTCTCTAGTGAGCCTATGATGTGGGAAAATCAGCCCCAACAGGAACTCGGAACCATAATGCTTGATTTAACCTTAAGGTGTCCTGAATACAGCTGCTAAAATCAATACCATTTCACTCTGAGATATGACATCTCAGTAATTCCATTCATCCTAATACTATATGGGTACGTGAGGTTAATACATTTGTCCTTGAAACTCTTCAGTTAGGGATGGGATGGATACTAAATTGTTTGCTGTATTTGCAAGAAATATTTATAGAAGCACGTATATTTCATCAGTAGCTATTATTCTACCTTTGTAAACTTAACACGGGAAAATGGTCTGACTTTTTCCCAGACAACTTTTTCTGAAGCCACGAGTTCATTTGCTGGATGTCAGATCCGTCTCTGGAGCAATGGCGTATTCAGAAGGTAGATGAACGTGTGCTTGCGAGTCGTGACTCATGTAAGATTTACTTCAAGTTAAAATCAGCAAAGAAAATAGCAGCTGAGCTGATGGGATGGCAGCAAGAAAGACTGGCTATAGGAAGGGTGAGGCCAAAATACGTGATGATTTCAGGGAACCAAAAAAACACATATTTCTACAAGTCATGGAAGTGGAGGGATAAATGTAGCTGCTGCAGAGAGCCCAATTCATCCAGGGGAATATGTCTTCCATAGAACTTCTAGAGGCAAAAATTTAAGTTCCAAGGGCATGCTTAAGAAGTGGCCATCTCCCATGTTATTACAGGTAGTGAAAAGGCACCAAGGAAAGGTAGGTCACCTTTTGGACGTATGTGATATACCGGTAGCTGATGTTATATTACATTCTCCCAGATGGTCCCACTCAGTTGCTATTTTCCATCAGAAAGTCAAGAAATCTGAATTCTCTTCTTAGCAAAATTATTGTAACAACTCTTTGGAATATTGGCTTTCTGACATGTAATTTTGCAAAATTTAATGTAAAAGGTACTAGTATGCCCAGAGCTTTTTTTTTACAAGTTTCTTGCCATAAGCAGAATAGCTTCAACTTCTGAGGGTATTATGCAGTCTCTGTCAAATGTGGGTGTCAAGGAATGTGCGTCATAGGAGCAGGAATACTTACCCATCAGGAAAATTACCTTGGATGGAAAACTTGTATTGTTTCCAGCTCAGTGGCTGGCAGGAGCAATGTCCAATGTAACCCCTGACATTCAGCGATTGAATATTGATCATGCCCCAAACAAATGGGAGCTTGTTTTTTACTTGGAAAGGCACACTCTTGGCAATTGCTCCTCTCATACATGGAACAAGGACTCTCGTTACAGCCATATTTGTATCACAAATTACTGTACAGTTTAAAAATGAAAATGTTTCCATTCACGAAGAGGTAATAGCAGGTCATAGCCCTTTGAGATGTTTTTTGTGCATACTATCATATTTGTAACATAACTAAGCCATATCAGGTCAGTGCTTTGGTTTCCAGATTTCTCAACTGAAAGTTTAGCAAGGCAGGAGGGAAACTAGGTTATCAAAGACAAAATGTAATGATACAAATGCTCTACATACTGTAAATTTGTCTTTTCCTAGATCAGTTTTTTTAGCAAGACAGCAAAGGGAACATGATGGATAACATTAGTATGGTCTTGATCCAAGGAAAAACCACAGCACAGCCAAATCTGGGAGACGACTTTCAGTGTCAAAGGCTTGGTTTAAGTCATTAACCTCCAAGCAATGCAGACTTGGAGCTATTTTCATTCAAAAGTTATTTGTGTACTCAAAGCAATGCAAGCAAACAGCACATCTATATGGTAGAATGACCTAATATAACAAATTTCTCAGAGTATATTGGTGGATTTACTCGGTTGACTATTGCCAGTGTACAGTCTTACAGTACTATAAATCCAAAAGCTTTAGCTGGTACTGCTGATATATTATATGCATTCCCTTTTGCAAACATTGAATTCTAAAACTGTGCCATTTTTTAAAACATGTCCCCCAAAGATAAAGATGTATCCAAACAGAGAATGTTTTGATTAGAAACTGACTTTACAAAGATATCTCCTGTACCTATGCAGTTTAAAGATTCAAATAGTAATTCATACATTTTTTTTAAATAATCAATACATGTAAAGTAAGCAATTTGTTGTTACTACTAGTAACTCATTTTACAAGATCTGTCTTTGATTATAAAAATGACCATGGAATCCTAAGGTGGGAAAAGATAAGTTTGTCCTCACTGTCTATTGATTTTGATGAGAAGGGCACCACTGGAGAGGAAACGACGTTTAAACTTGGATAACCTTTCGAGGGTTTTTCACCCGAGAGAACCTTTCATGGTTTTCAGTGGAAAGTTTTCAGTCCTCACCTTTTACTTGCCCTTGTTCCTATATATGATACAGTAGTGAGGCTTCTCCCCGCACAAACATGAGTCTTTTGGACACGTGTCCCTCGGGTGCCAGTGGGCGTGTCCACAAGCTATCCTTCCATTGGATACAGCAGCCAGATTACCCTACTAATGTCAGATGGATCGCCACGACAACGACCTAGCAAAGCGATGAAGGTCATCTGATCATGACTACATTAGGGAGGTCAAACCTTACCGGCTGCGTAATAAAAAAAAGAGGTGCCCGGCTTAGAGAAAGCCTCATTTTACTGCATCTATTCTGTTGAGCGCACGGCTTTCTTTTGGCTGGAGAAAAATGGAAGAGATTCCCATTGGTGAGGAAGACAGAAAGTGGATCAGGCTAAGCATCTTACAGGAGTATGACATGCAGAAAAACGGTGTGGAGTTCTGTCTGAAGAAGGTAGGGACGTGGAGATACACACAAGTGTGCTTCATCCGTGTGTCTAGTTGTAAGTGAAGAAATAATATTCTGTTGCTGTGTAATGGTTATACAGTATAGAGAAGTAGAGATCACTGTGAGGAATTGAGGATAATCCACAAAATGTAGTTTTCAGAATTTTAGGTATTGCAAAGGGAAAGAGTACTCATGCATCGATACAAATATCAGATGTGTAGATGGATAATTGTCATTGGTAAATGGTCTTGTTAGAGCTCAAGTGTTCTATTGTTGAAAATATTGCAGATCAAATTAACGTTCAAGGTCTAGTAGAGGATGCTTTGACTTTGTAAAAGGGCAGAGTTGTTTACTATAGTATGTATCTGTAAAGCATGAACTTGTTTCTATCAAAAAATTGCAGCTATTTGATTTGAGTCACCTCAGACCTGTGGTATGTACAAACATGAATATGAAGGGTCATCTTGCTACTTTATTCTCAAAAATGTACTGTTTTAAAGGGCAAGTTTTGCTATGGTAATACATAATATTCTGTATGAGAACTGTACAGCCAAAACCTAAAATGTCATTTTTTTCTTGCATTTGTTATGACCCTTCTCAAGCTACCATGAGTTCTTTTGATGAAAAGTTGGTTAACAGTAAATTAGTCTCCTCTAATCGTACTTGAATGACATTTGCAAATAGCCATCTGGTGTGGACAAGCTATGGAGTATGGTATTGTCAAGATTTAGTTGTCTCCAAAATTGAATTTAGGAATTGAATATCAAATTATAAAATGTGCATGAAAAAAAGAAAAATGAATATATGTTGGCAACTTGGGAAATATTATCCCAAGACAGGAAATTAGACTTTTGTTCAGGGATTAGGCAAATTTACTTAATTATGGCAAACAATGAAAACTTGGTCTTTGTTATTGTAAATGAAGAAATTGGGTAAAACAATTAAGTTTGGCAGGTAGGCCTTTTGAACCACAGCTTCACTTGCTCAACTAATGTGGTAATATAAATGTACCTAACCCAAATTTCTCCTGAGAGTGGAGCTATGCTGCAGATTGAATAAGTCTTTTATTGTCCAAGGTTAGTACTAATGGTATAATGGGTTCTGGAGTGTTCAAGCTGCAAAGTAGGTTAATGACAAAGCACCAAATGGATAGGGGAGTACTATACATTATCATCCTATGGACATTTGTTTGATACATACTGCTGCAGATTTTTACCTTCTGAAAACTGTATTTTCTCCTCTTGCTTTGTTGGCAATGTTGCTTGCTGTTGTGATTTATGCAAATGAAATGTTGAATGACATGTTTGTCTGTGAACGTTAGGTGGCATATGGTTGTCTGTGAGTAGACACTAGGTGTTATGTTAATCTTCACAAAACAGGTGTCTGTCAGTCTAGGCAGCTGCTTGCCCAGAACCAGTCATAATGGCACAGGCTCTGGGATTGTACCAAAGATTAACAGAACCTAGTAGTATGGACACAAAATGTTATGGAACAGCCAGAGCAGCATTTCTCAACAAGGTAGTGGAGCAAATCTACAATTCTTGTCAGGTTTGGAAGATGTTTTTGTTCTTACCTCATAGTGCTAGGTATCATCAAGGACATTATATAGGGAGTTGATTTTGTTGTCTTGTACCGTCATGTAAAATTTACTGTAACTAATGATATAGAGCCAGCTGTTTGTAAAACCTTCAATATCTTCTACAACTGTGTTGTCAAACCTGCCATATGTGGCCATGCGTATAATTAGGCTAGCTGTCTAGTGTACATGGAAGGGGTTTGCTATGATTAACGAGGAATGATATTGCCATCAATAGGGGTATAGGGGTGACCAGGACATCTGCTCAAGGGCAAAGTTGTTTACATCACTGTAACAGTCACAGGTGGTCTCACACAAATAGAAACCACGGTTCCCTTATAGCGATGTTTATTATGTCATTTTTAACTGAGAAAATCATTGTTTAATCTGTGTATGCCATAATATGAATGCATTACAAAATGTGAAGCCAAAAGATGGCACCAACGATTTACTATAATAATTTACTAGGTGGTGGAATATGATCTGCTTTCTTGGTACAGTTTTACACGTATGCGCATGATACATATTCACAAGTCAACAACCACGGCTTAGACTATGAAAATCGCTGAACCTTCTGTTGTTATATGCCAAAAAACCTGGATGGCTAATTTATAACCTTCACCGACGCTTCTGTTGTTATGTTATTGTGTCCGTCTTGTAATTTTTCCATGTTGATGGCCGACGTAGTATCTGCAATGTTGCTGCTAGGTTTGGCTGAAGTTATCTGTCGCTTCTCACATTACAGGCATGTCCATGAATGACCTTCAGAACTATTTAGTTCCAGTGATTGAATTATTTGTGATCTCTATCGTTGAGTGATGTCCCCAGTATCAAGTAAGCAAACTTGCCAACCAGAATCTAAAGTAGATCAGCAAATTCTGTTCCTGAAGCTGGTTGGTTGTGAAGAACATCATCAAGGATGCTGCATTAATTCTTGGTGTATGGTATTCTTCCCAAAGTCACCTGCTTGCAAGGTGGCACCTAGTGGGGAATAGCATTCAGAGTATATTTTTGACAAATAAATCCTAGTTTATTAATTTTCCATGTTCCAACAAGGAAGTTTGGTGTGAGTGTAAATATTGTAGCATCTTTCAGAGTTTTTCTGGTGAATTTCTATTGCAGGATGCCTTAGCACTGCCTGTATATGACAGTTTTTGTTTTGATCTGTGCCCTGTAGATGGACGACGTTATTGACGACATAATCAGCCTGGAGTCCAGCTTCGATGACAGCTTCAACTTCCTGGACACTCCCATGCAGCAGATCTCATCCACGGTGAGCAACGCTTTCAGAACATCACACAAAAACATTGGAAAACATTGCACAACAACAAGCAAACAAACAACCATGTTTAGTTGTAATGATTCAAAACATGTTTTAGCCTAGATGCAATGGGTACAAGATGCATAGTTAGCAATCAATCAGTTATTGTTGATTTTCTACAAAACAGACTTAAAGAAATTTGTACGGAGGTCCAAAGGTAGACTTGTTAAGTCCCAAACATAGAGGACTTTAGACATGGTATGCCCATCAGAAAGGACTTGGACCTCTCCTCGTTTGTCTTCACTGACCTTTGGTAGGTTAAAGGTTGTGCAGAGATCAGGTGAACAGATTTGGGCAGTATACAAATAAGCTTCAGCTTGGAAATTATTGATCCCAAAAATGTATTGCCAGCTTGTTTACTACTTAAAAGAAAGTTGTTTTTGACTCTGTAATTGTCTATGAGAAAGACTTAAAAGTGTTTTGAGAGATGTTCAGAGCATTTCACACACAGGTGCTGTGGAAACGCGGGTTGTCTGTTGATTACACAAATGTGATTGCGTAATCCTGCTGATAGTAGACACACAGGACAACGCCCACCCAGTGGGAGACATGGGCATGATTTGCATGCAATGTGTGAATGATGACGCTTTAGAAATCAATTAGTTGATCTAGTCAGGTAACATGGGATTCAAGAATAGTATTTCTTTTTATAAGTTATTAGGACATGTTCAAGTATAGTGAATACACTAAACAGGGTTACAATTATATTTGTAGGTGACCGTAAAGAGCCACAGTGATTGTAATTGCCCCCTTCCAGTTACAGTACTCTCTGCCGGCCAGATGTACACACGATTAATTAGATTGATTCATGTTTTTTTTTAAATAGATTTTGTACATGAAATTTTCAGGCCAACTTCCAAAACAAAGACATTGACTAGCGAGAAGAATCCAGTATCTAAAATAGAAATGAGAGCTTTGATTAAAAGCTAAATAATTCTATAAAGATTACAAGCATCGATGAGCAATGTTTGGCTTTTGTCAGTTTATGGCTCGCGTGGGCGACATTTTAACGTGAAATTATATTTGAAATGTATACTTTTGTCAAACATAGAACTATGTTGACATTTTATCTTATAGTAGCCCAGTTTTTAGCGCTTCATGCATAAGAGACCCCAAGCGCAGACAGCGCAGACAAAATGACCGGACTCGGACAACAGAAAGAGCCTGGATGTAGGACGAACGAATACCGGACCACCGACCACCGGTCCTGGGACCACTGGTATACTTACCTGGCAGAGATGGTACCCTGATCGTGAAGGGATGGCACCCTGATCGTGAAGGGAGGACCATCAAAACCAAGTAGAGTGGTTCACATATCGTTTGGTGTACCCTTAGTCATAAGGGTCAATTTATCGTATGGTTATCCTTCCATCATAAAAGGTCCTGGGACCAGGTAGGAAAGCGACCGCAGTTTCGTTTGCCGGCCTCAGAAAAAAATTATAAAGATTAGTGTGTGAAGTGTTTTTATACTGGTGAAAGCATGTTTACAGCAGGTGTATATGTATTGTGTTTGAACAATCATTTTATCAGGGATAGACCAATGAGGATTATGGGGGGTGTATGTAACTTGAGATAAATGTGTACTTGGAGGATCATGAAAGATATTGCAGATATTGACAAAGAAAGAAATTTAAAAATGGGAAAAGGAACAAAAAGTAAACAACCTGTTAAGCTGAAAAAATTGACCATTTTCACACACATCCCCACCTGTTTCTGTAACTTTATACCAAGTGGTCAAAGTTTGTTTAAAGTCCCGCCCCCATCGCTGTCACAGATTTCAGCCAACCAGATGTTTGCATTGTCATCACACTGTTGGCAGAACAATAAAAGATGAACAAAGTACAGGGGGTGGGATTGGTGTAAACTGAGTCAGTAGTACACGCAGGCAGAGAGTTCCACCATGCCTGTACACAAGGCTATCCTGTGCTCCAGGAGAAATCGCACATCCAACATATCCAAACATGTCTCAACAGTTATTGTCGAAGTAAGTAAGACTAGATCTACATTTTTTTGTTATTTTCATATTTAGATTTGCTGACTCTGTAATGAATGGACTCTTATCAATGTCATCTGAATATTGGAGTAAGCTGTAATTTCTTGCAAACTCTTGCATTAGCATTTCCAGAATACTGCAGAAAATATGAATATGTTAAACTATTTCATCATATATTATAACTATATGAAAATGATTTGAATTTGATCAGTAATTCAAAATGAAACTTTTAGGTGATCAGGACTGTGACCCCAATAAAAGTACAAAGTGCATGAAGCAAGAGTCAGTTCTGTGTACAGCCTGTAGTCAGCACACGTGCAGAAACTCAAACACAGTTCAGTAAAGACAAGAAGTGAGTCAGTGGGACACATGGCTTGCCTGTGTTACACAATCTCTCACTCGTTTCCAGGCAGCTAAAAGAATGACTTAGCCATTCGCTTCTAGATGCATGGCAAGGTCTTAGGGTGTATAGGACTTGTCAGCTCAGTTTTAACAAAGAGAATCATAACCCATTGTACTGTGCCACCAACACCTGCCTAGCAGGTATAACACCTTTTGCAACATCACCATATTTCTGTTCCTTTCATTGTGTCGTTACTGCCTCTAGCAAACTACCCACACCTGGTGGTGCAATACCTGTAGCTGGAGAACAATACAGTTGTTTTGTTCAGCAGCTGCTCAATGTGTGATTATGGAACAGAAGACTATATTTCTCTGTATGAGTGATATTGCATGATGAGGTAGGGTTGTTTCAGTAGTGACTGACATACATGTGCTGCTTCAAATTTCTGGAAAGATAGACCAGGTGTTTGATGGGATATCCCCAAATCACAGTAAACAACTCATGGAAAATATACATGTTAAACAAATAGTTGTGGGAATAATCAGTCACATAAGAGACAAACACTGCTCATTTGTGATCAATGACTTGTCAAGAGTTATTGATTTTTATGAGAAGCTAAAGGTCATTAATATTGCCTTGCATTCTCCTCCTGATACTGTCTCCATGTTGACTTGCCAGGCCAGTCATAAAATATTTCCAGAGGTCACTTCAAACATTGTAAGGTTGCAAGAAGGTGAATGGTTGTGAGAAGTTTTATTTGAATTCAATACACGTGACAGTAGATATTGCATTCAATGTCTGATTCATCCAATGAAGGTATGAATGTGCTTAGCTTCTCATGGTCAATATTTTCCAATATTGGGCTTGTCACATTGCATACAAATATACAAACCACTGTGACCATAGCTTATATTACTCTAATGAAGTAGATAAAAAAATAGCCAGCCACCCTTAACATATTGCACTATGTTTACAGCTTGTCAAAAATAAAAGGCTTTCTGTGCAGTACAGCCTGGCATGGCACCTACATTTTGTAACAAATCCTGATTGGTCCGTTTGTTCTGTAGATGCCGTTAACGTCCAGCCTGCTGGATGGGTTTGGTACGGTGGGCTCCCTCACCCCGATGGTCACGGCCAACACGTCCGCGTCCTGCCCCGCCGACCTCACCAACATCAAGGAGGAGCCGGTACAGATGTCGGAGAGCGAGCTGAAGGCTCTGGCGAAGGACAGACAGAAGAAGGACAACCATAACATGAGTATGTACATGTATCATGTACACACTGCAGATCCAACAGCATTTTACCAAATACAGTCCACATACATGTGCTCTACTTTTTAAAATTGATGTGAACAACATGACAGATTAGACTTTCAGAGTCCATTCTTTTCCTATGAAGTTATTGTTATGTACATGATACAACATTTTTGCACCTTGACATGGAAGAAAATCTGAAGAACATTGTGACATTGTTTTGGTAGAAACTAATGGTACAGTGTGATCATGTTAACTCTCCTAGCTTTGTTGTAATACATATTTGTCCCTCCAGGTTTCAGATAGCATATGTACAGCAAAATAAAATTCAAGAAATTGCTTTTGGAAAATATTTTCCTCCTCTTCCTGTTTCCTACTCATCAAGATTTCCAACTGTCTGCAAAATACTTCACTCCTCCTTTTTCTGTTATTCAATTTTTGAGTCCCTGATATGTATGTATTGCAATATATAACCATGGAAAAGGAGCCCTTATAGGCTACACATGTATGTCCTCATTTGTAGTAGAATCATGTTGACCTCTGATGGTAGAAGGGGGGTGGAGGTTTGTTGTTTGACATGGGCCAACCTTTCCTTCCATTGCAGATGAGTGGGGCTATTCTGAGATGGTGGGGTGGATAGGTGGGGTACCTGAACAGGCCATGGCTCTTGCCAAGGACAGGCAGAAGAAAGACAACCACAACATAAGTATGCAGTCCATCCTTCCATACTCACACTCCCTCATTCCATTCTCCTGCCCCGATCCATTCTCCATCTTCTTTTTTGTCTTTCATCAATCCTTCAGTCCTTCCATCTTCTAATTTAAACCACCTCTCACTGTGCATTCCTTTCCTTTCCATTCAACCCCCTTCTTCCCTAAACCTGTAGCAGTTCTATAGTTTCAGACTTCTTACTAATCAGTCTTCCATTCATAGTTAATTCCTCCTATCTTGCTCCATCAGTCCAGGCTTATACCTCCTCCTCAAGCTGCATGCAGAGTCCCATTTCCACTGTGACAATGTACTGTATTCCGCTACCCTAATATAACATTAACAGAGCTGACTGTAGCTGTCTACTCCTCCCTTCTCAGCTTCATCAGTCTGTATCCCCCCTCTCCTCCCCCCCCCCACATTTTGGCCTGGTTCCATTCTTTTCTCTACATACATTGTTCCCCACAACACAGACCTCATGACATTACAGGTACCAAATTATAATTCTTTCTTTCCCAAAATTGTTGACTTTAATCTAATCATGGCCTTGTTGAAATGGAGCCATGCTACAGTGGTATAAAATGTCTTTCAATGATAGAAAGAGCTTACTAACCTTCAGTTGGGACCTGCATTCCTATCACCACACCAACAGATCTGTAACAGTCTGAGACTTGAATTTTCCAGCCAGATGGACAGCTATCACACCTTTGCTGACCCCAGATCTTTCCTACTCCTCCCTCTTCACGTTTCTGTCTCTCTTCACAAGCATACAATGTCTACAGGAAGGCTGTGGCCATTGTTATACCTGTGTTTCTGCCAACTAACTGGTGAAGGCCTGTTGTCATGGTGCCCCACATTACTGTTATACTTACTAAACTGGTGATAGTTGGGGGTAAGGTTGGCCCTTCCTTTATACATCTATCAGTGTTCTGAATTGTTTGAATACCAGTCCTGTAGTATTTCAACATGTCAACTGTAAAAGGTCCCCACTGGTTGGTCTCTCTGATTTCAAATTCCACGGAACACTAATAGAGTATGGAAACTGTGGATTTTACCAGCAGGTTTAGTCAGGAATTTGAAGTCTTATGAAAACTGAACAGTGTTGTCATCATTCTAGTTGAGAGACGGAGAAGATTCAACATCAATGACCGTATCAAGGAGCTGGGAACCCTGCTGCCAAAGACAGCAGACCCGTAAGTGTCATACCAGCTGTTTTATTTACCTACATGCAAACAGCTTATACTCAGTAATACCCCTGTGAGACACATGTACAAGTCAGCAGAGACCTGTTTTTTTGTGTCTTAGAGTTCAAGTGGACAATGAAATAAGTGGAATTTGGAGATATGCCACTAGTTTCCCCCACGAGATAACATGTTATCTCTGCACCCACCTGAGGAAGACATTCCCTGGAAAAAATACTTTTTAGAAAAGCTCCAAACTCCAAACTCCAAATTACTCAGCCTTGTAGATTTACAGTTACAAAGTTGTAGCATTGTACAGATTGAGAGTGCACAAATTGCTGCATAAATGTAATGCAAAGTCTGTTGGTAGAAAACCAGAAGCCAAGGCAGGATGTTAATCGTTAAATGACACTTTTAGAGGTACCCTACATGTTGTCTTGAGTAAATAGTGTTTTTGACAATCTGTTGCAAAATGTGTTGTTAGTGACATGCGCTGGAATAAGGGCACGATCCTGAAGGCATCTGTGGACTACATCAGGCGGCTGAAGAAGGAACACGAGCGCATGAGGCATATGGAGGAGAGGCAGAAACAGATGGAGCAGATGAACAGGAAAATGTTACTTAGAATACAGGTAAGCAAACAGGTTATTTGCAGGGAGTTGTTTACTTGCAAGATGAATAGGACGATGATGCTTAGGTAACAACTGTAAAGGCAATGTCAGACACATATGCAGCAAAATGTTAAAAGTAATGAAAAATTGTGAATTGTTTTTGCCACAATTAGTGAACAGGTTATAACTTCTCTGTCAGTTGGCCCATTGATGGCCCAATGGTTGCCTGCAAGGCTTTGGTTTGAATCAGAGATACTGAAAGAAACTATTCATTGAATTAAGCAAATCTGCATTTAGATGTTGTCCAGTTATTTATCAGAAATTTCAATCTATTCTTTGTGGCATTTCTCCAGGAGTTGGAGATGCACTGTCGTGCCCACAGCATCCCGACGACACCCCTGACCAACGACACCTCCACGTCACAAATCACCGAACAGTTCATGAGACACGAGGGCCTCCTGTTGGCCGAGGGGGGAAGTGCAGTCTCACCATCTGAAGCCCCGGCTCCAGCCATCACCATCACGTTAGAGGACATGATGGATGATGGCCCAGCCGGGGATCCCATGCTGTCGGCCACAGTGTCTCCTGACGGCAGCCGGCGCAGCAGCATCAACAGTATGGAAGACCATCCTGATCTCCTGCAGCTCCAATGACAGTGAGCCATCTAGCAGAACATACTGGAACTACAGGCTTGAAAAGGCATACCACTAAGACTTTATTGGTATCTTGTGACTACACTAGACATTAGCATTAACTAATACTACCAGGTGTACAAGAACGAGACTACATGGAATCATGCGACAGAAGAAAAGGGTGATGACTCGTGAAAATCAAGGAGGGATAAGGAGACGATGGAGGGTACAGATTCAGGAGAGCCATCAGATGACATCCGAGAGAGGACGTGCAAAGCTGTTGACAAACTTTCCATTTCACAACACATAGCAGGTGGTAGTTTAACCTTAAGCATTCTACAGGTTGCAGATTGCACCACATTTGTACTGGTTACCTGGGAACTTGGAATGCTATAGGTTAAGGAGAAGTCATTGTATATATTATTGGAAGTGGAAAATATCGGATTGTTTCACAACAGAAGTATCTGTACATGGTAAGATGTCTGAATGAAGTGTTTGCTATGAGCTGATGAGAGTAATGAAATGTTTGATGTGATTATATGGAGTGGTGTGATCTGTTGATGTAAATACAGTGGGAGATAAATATGGGCTACAGAGTAGTTCCGTGCAGATATTACTATATATGAAATATACAGCCGATGTGTGTATCTATGCTGTTGTTGATGTGGATGTAGATTCTAGGGTAATCTCTAGACTTTTGGTATGATTTCTAAAATCTTTGAACTATTTCTATTGTTAATACTTATGAATGAAGATATTTTAACCTGTTTGGGGTGAGTCTGTTGTAATTTCTGTGGTGGCAAAGAGGACATCCTAATATTATGATAATGTGAAATCTGTTATGATGTTTTATGCATTATCCAGAAATATAAGGCTTCTTATTTCACTCCACATTGGGGTTAGATGTCACAAGTAAATTGTTCCTTCTCATAACATCATGCAGTACTGAAGCTGTGCAGTACTATGAACAGGCATGCACAGTCCTATGTATGATACATAAGGCTTTGTTTCAGAATTCACATGCACACTGTATTCACTACTTGAATATGTTTAATACATTATTACAGTGATACTCCCCAAAAGTCCATCCCTATGACAAATTGGTATCAGCCAAAACTTTGCTTTGCATGACCAGTCCACTCCAGCAAAGGGGTAACTGTGATCATCTGATGTGGACCATAGCCAGGTCCAACTTGTTTATTCATTTACAAAGTTGATTGTTGTATGTCAAATGTGACAAAGCAATGTAGAGGGCAGTATAAAAAGTGTAGTTGTTTACAGATACATTCACTGTTGTATGGGAACGATGAATACACAAGGTGAACTTGTTGCATCCTTAAGAACATATAAGATGTGAGGTCTGATATGGATGTAACAGCCATGAAAACCCTGCTTGTAAATAGCATTACTAAAATAGGTGCTCATCTATACAAGAAACTGTAGAAAGTCTAGATGAACAAAAGTACATCAAGTAGTACTTACACGTATAAATATGTGATTCGTAGAGCAGTATTTTTGTAGAATTGTAAATACAGTGCTTGTTGATCACAAAACTGGGAAAAATACACTGGTATTGGCAACTAACTAACCTTATTACTGGCCGTGGAAGGGAACAGATTCACAAATCACATCACCAATATACGAGTCTTACTTAATGGCTGAAGAACTGTCAAGGAGTAATTGGATTACAATTTTTTGTCACGCATGTTTCTGTTCTGATGTCTCCTAATCTTCACTGACTTTTTGTCATGGCAAACTTTGACTAAGACTGTACATGTACTGTACATGACATTCTCTAACTATAAGTTAAACATTCTGTTGGTCAATACAGCAAACATACAGTTTGTTACAATAGTATTTGTAGGTATAATGTTCCTGCTCTGTTAAAAAAATAGGGCAAAATGTACAAAAACATTTACAAATGGCGTACTTCTATTGGTAGTCATCAAATTGAAAACTACTGGTATGAAAAAAGTTTAGAAAACTCTAATTTCGTAGATTGTTTGCAATTTTATATGTTTTAGTTTTTCATGTAACACTCACTAATTGCGTAAATTCTTACCTCACCAACGTAACAATTGATTAACTTAATTAGTGTTGATGAAACTAAGTACAAAAACCTACCCTTAGTAGACCTTTCCTTTTCCTGATAATTTAGAAGTTTTCTTTTGTTTTGGTTTTTCATTTTAGTAGTCATTAATAATAGAACTGTGTAGCTTGCTGATCTGACATGTAACAACATTTGTAGGTTCATAGTACAGTGCAGCTGTCATTACTTTTGAAACCTTTCACAGTTTCTGTGGGGAAGAGCACAATAAAAGTGAACTAAAGGTTGATATGTTTGTGTCTCCAGTCTGGTGTCTACTGTCTGGGGATTGTACCAACATTTTAACATGTAATACCAGTATTTTAGCAAGTAATACATGCAAACGAAGCTTTGCAATGTATTTCTTTGACCTAAAAAAATAGTGCATGTGTGGGTCTGTATAATTTTGGGATCCCGGGACCTTATTTGCATGATGAATGAGAAAGTGCTATAAAGCCAGGGTGGTACATGTTGGGAGACGGTTTGTGACAGAAACGGGTAGCTCGGAAAACGTAACGGGCCTAACGATTTAGCCTCCCAACATCTGCTTGGAAATTAGAGAGAACCAAGGTCTGGTGTTAGCCATGAAGAAGAAAGTCGTCCTAAAATAGCAGAGGAGCACACTTCAAGGTGTCGTCGGTGAGATGGATCGTAAAAGGGCCCAAAGGCAAGGTAGAACAGTTGCCGGACTTAGGACCTCTCCCTTTAACGTTAAATAAAGGTAAAAAAAGAAAGAGCAATCGTAAGCATTTTTTTCTATAGCAATAATTCTATATTTACCCTGATAGACCTCGGTGAGGGATTAAGGAATGGCAGTGAAGACCGAGGTCCAGGAGACGTCAGAAAGCCGCCAAGAATTTGAACAAAAGAAAAGGTGGATGGGAGGGTGGGTGGGTGGGCCGGAAAAAAAAAAAATACATTAAGCAACAGGCCTTAAAAGACATGATCACATGAGTATGCCGGCGAAAAGGCCTTGCAGGTCGACACCTCTCCTAAACTTCAAGGAAGCCATTGCTGTCTACACAGTAACACCTTGGCAGCCAAACTTGACGGTCTTGACAGCAGATGACTCCGGCGGATCCTCGGTGTACTCGTCCGACCACCTGTCCAATACTACAAATCAGAGAAAGGATCCAGCAGCCTCAAACCAGGCACCAGTGTGTAGCGGAGTCTCGCAGGGCAGTGTACTTCGACCGGTTTTCATCCCATTATTCGTCAACGACATGCCAAGTGTGGTGTCCAGCAAGGTGAAACTATTTTCAGACGATGCGCAACTGTACCGTGCCGTGTGCGAAAAGTATGATTGTGAAACACTACAGGAAGATCTTAACAAATTGCAAGAGTGGACCAATACTAGGCAGTTAAACTATCACCCCCGCAAATGTACAGCGATGAGACTGGGTACGAATCATCCTACTTTTACATATCACATGTCAGACCGTGGGACACAAGGGGACACAACTTGAGACTAAAGAGTGACAAATTAAGGCCAATAAAAAACTACATTTCTTCAGGAACAGGGTAGTCTCCTGGTGGTGGAACTCACTTCCAGCCGATGTGGTAAATGCACCATCCGTGAACGCCTTAATTTTGCTGTAAGGCACAACTAGACAAGTACATGGAAGGCTACCCTGTCAGGTACAAACTACCGGACAATGGATAATCCAACGAAACCCACCATGATGGTTGGATGAAGGCTAAGGAATAATGAGGAGCGGTCATAAATGGACGACAAACGAGTCCTACCCGACCGCAAGATCTACTCCGCTCTACTCTACTCATAGCTCCCATCTCGCCGCTATACGATGAGTTCGACGGTATAACCACGGACTTTCGTCTGATCCTCCCGCCTGGGCAATCCCGGTCCTCAACTCCCGTCTGCCAGCTGGAAGCGACCAAGGGGAACTCACCGCACCCGCCTGCTCGAACGTTGTATCCCGGGACCTGGAAAATGGCTAACACTGCCCTAGATCACGTCCAACAGCTGGCACATAACAGTCCGGGATGGAGGGCACTTGCCAATCTGGACCGCTCTACGCGCTCCAAGCAAGAGGATAGAGTGAATGAGCGAGCAACAGGCCGCTATAGTTTCCAAACCGGACAGTGCGCTACCTAACTTCCTGTTCCTCTTTCCCTGATGAGTTCGCCGCAACTGACAGAATAGAATATGATGACGTAAGAGGTATGACCTCTCGCGAGAAGGATCTCGCGATTGGTCAAACCTATATGACGTCAGTGGGAATAATTCTATATTTACCCTGATAGACCTCGGTGAGGGATTAAGGAATGGCAGTGAAGACCTCGGTCATCTCTTATATAAAGTGGCCGACATGTTTGTGGTCCTACTGCCTTCCTCCGGTTACCCCTCCCTAACCCATCTCCAAACCTTATCCACCCAATCCTCATCATCTTCCCCCAATCCTTACACACATCACTTCGCGCTGAACTTTACCAATAAGGCAAACGGCAAGGAGTTGCTACTCGTTTCCCACGCTTTTAAAACCGCCTGATAACCGAAAGAACTTACTGACTGGAAATGCAAAGCTTTAGTTGGGTAGCTTTCCCTCTCACATGTACCTTTGACTGGCTTTCCCATTCACGCGCCAAGTCTGTTCTCCTCAGCTCTGAAGCTATTCGGGTCCAGTACATATTCCCCGGAGGGTACTGGATCGACCGGAGCGGGAATTGCCCCCCTCCAAACAACCCATCGGATGCCGGACTTTCATCAACCATGCTCCGAACGGATACAAAGTACCATAGTCCCGTACCGGGGAGAGAAAATCAACCACACCCAGAAGGGTTGCGAATAGGCATCTGTAAGAACACAAAAATAAAGGCTTTTCAAGCCTAAAAACAAAAAATCTGGAGGGGGGGAAATCCCGCTCGCTTCCCGGACCATCAGGAATAGGGTATTCCCTTAAGGATGGCAAGGTCCTTAGTTGGGCCGACACGGTCCGCGAGAGGGAAAGATTGGGCCAAAAAAAAAAATAAAATTAACTAAAAAATTTAAACTAAACCAACGCGTTGTCCGAAACAAACCAACTACTGACATGGGAGATTAACCAAAAAAGGAGAAAAAACGGGGACAGACCTGAAAACAAAAAATGACCCCGAAAATCTCCTGTGTCACATTCTAACTCCGAGGAGGAGAAAACAAAACACCTCCAAACTCAAAACTGGCAGTCGGGGAAAACTGAAACGGTAAAACGATTTTAACCTTCATAGAGTACAAATCAAACAATTTCAGTCCGTTCCGACGACAACAATTTAACCAAAAGTACTGCTCGACACCGTGGCAAACCGGGCCAAGGAGAAACCACAGTGAGACTAGCAATACGTTCCAATCCTGCGGATCAGCGCCCGGCCGTCAGTGTTATAGCAACGACATGTCACATGCGACCCCAGGCCGCCAAACTTATACGCGTAGCTAAGCTACGCTAAGGCTCCAGACCGTTATTACAGAGGTCGTGCAGCCCCAAGCTGCTAAGCTTATCCGCGTAGCCCAGCTACGTAACGGCCCCGGGCCGTTGCATGAGAGGTCGTGTGGCCCCAGGCCGCCAAAACTTACCTGTGTAGCCCAGCTACGTCACGGCCCCGGGCCGTTGTTAGAGAAGTCGTGTGGCCCCAGGCCGACAAAACTTACCTGTGTAGCCCAGCTACGTCACGGCCCCGGGCCGTTGTTAGAGAAGTCGTGTGGCCCCAGGCCGACAAAACTTACCTGTGTAGCCCAGCTACGTTATGGCCCCAGGCCGTTGTTAGAGAGGTCGTGTGGCCCCAGGCCGACAAAACTTACCTGAGTGTGTAGCCCAGCTACGTCACGGCCCCGGGCCGTTGTTAGAGAAGTCGTGTGGCCCCAGGCCGACAAAACTTACCTGTGTAGCCCAGCTACGTCACGGCCCCGGGCCGTTGTTAGAGAGGTCGTGCGGCCCCAGGCCGACAAAACTTACCAGTGTAGCCCAGCTACGTCACGGCCCCGGGCCGTTGTTAGAGAGGTCGTGCGGCCCCAGGCCGCGTGTAGCCCAGCTACGATCTTGGAGAGGTGGTCGGTGTAGACGGTCCCTCAGGCTGGTGTGCTTACCCTGGAGTTTACCGAGAACCTAAAATTAAAAGTAATCGGCCCCAGGCCGCAGAACGAAAAGACGTGCGGCCCCAGGCCGTCATACTTACCCACGTAGCCTAGCTACGATATGGCCCCAGGCCGTTGTTAGGGAGGTTGTGCGGCCCCGGGCCGCGCGTAGCCCAGCTACGTTGCTGGAGAGGAGGTCGGTGGTCCCTCAGGCTAGCGTGCTTTCCATGGAGTTCGCCGGGAACCCACCTACTGCAACGGGGCGTTCTGGGTTGATGCTGCGGACGGCGTCGTCGATGCTGGTGCCCTGCTCGAGAGTGACTTGGACCCCGGCAGCTTCCCCTGGTTCGTGGCAGGCAGGTCCACTTCGCCGTCTTGGTGCCGCTTCAGGCTGGCAGACGCAGAGGAGCGTGACTCAAAGTATGCACGGTGTCACACAACTAATATCAATAAACGGAAAGAAAAGGTGAACAAATACACCTAACGAAGTTAAAACAGGAAAAGCGTCTACAAAAAACGTGCGCCAGGTGCAGAATAGCCACAACTATGCGCACCCGCGCCACCCGCTACACAGAAATGCAAATCCGCGGACCTGAAATGGCACAAACACCACGACATGGAAAAATACAACAAAACTACACCAAAAGACCACGAGAAAGAACGAAATGACACAGCTGAAATAACCTACCCAAGTTACGAAAAAACCTAGCGCCGTGAGCTACGATAAAAAACTGGACCTCCCAAACAGGCCTCTGAGAAAAAACGAGCTTCCAAAAATCAACCACGAGGTGGAGAACCGCCACGTGGGAAAACGACGAGCGCAGCAAAAATACCAACAACAAAAAAAAACCTGAGAGAGAATAAAACAAACCCTAAATGCCCTTGAAATTCTCTAGACAAAAAGAACTAAAGGCGTCGCCGTTCTCTGTTGCCTCTGGGGACTTCTCCTGAAAAATTCTCGGCTTGGTCAGGGAGGGCTGGCGCGCTGCTGGCGTGCTGAGAAACCGGAGCGAGGAGCTAAAAAACTGACGTCCGGCTGCACGGATGAGTTCGCCGCAACTGACAGAATAGAATATGATGACGTAAGAGGTATGACCTCTCGCGAGAAGGATCTCGCGATTGGTCAAACCTATATGACGTCAGTGGGAATATGCCATTAATTATGCACCTTTAAAAGTGTGATTACTGTGCAATTAATGAAAGCAGTAAAAGAGGAGAAGTTGAGGTGATTGAGAGAAGGTTGTGATGGAGAAATAGTACAGTAGTCTAAGTGTGAACTGGGCATTTAAATCAAGAGAGAAATTCAGGAAAGTGTGTGGTTAACAAAGAGACCATACTCACGCCTCCCCATCTTCTTTCACGCATATGCAGCCCTGCCGATGAAACTCCGGTTCTTCCTCCTGCTACAGTCCGGTCTCCGGATCCACCTTCTTCTTTCACACAGCTATGCCGATAAAAGTCTCAGGTCCTTCCCACCATGGTCTGGTTTCCAACTTCAAATCCTGAAGACAGAAACAAAAGTCAGTGTATTGAAAGCAGCGATTAAGGCGACAATTACGCTTCACGAAGAATTTCCCGAGCACAAGAGTTACCTACCATCCAAAAAATCATGAGCCTAGCATGTCCAGATCACGAGATATCAAAACCGGAAGTTCCGCTGCAGTACCATAACAAGCCGCCAGGGGCCCAAAATCTAATCACTTCGAGGTCTCATCAAGACCTACTCACCTACCAAATATGAAGACAATCCATTGAAGCCTTCTCGAGTTATCGTGTTTACAGACTCACACACACACACACACACACACACACACACACACACACACACACACACACACACACGACACACACACACACACACACACACACACACAGATACACGTGTAAGCTCTGGTACGGGACAGAGTCCCGTGATTCATTTGCTTTTCTGTGATGACTCGAATGGTAATTAGGCCTGGAGCCTCAAAAGTTCGTTCTGTTGTTCATTTTGGCGTCCACGTTCCGGGTACAACTGACAGGGGACGACCGGCAGTCAGTCTCGGCGGGAAACTCTCTTCCAAACACATGCTTCCCTAGCCTGTGAAACCCAAGCTCCGGGGGGCTCCCTACATAGTCCGCCACGTGGCGGACTAACTAGGGAGCCGGCGAAAAGCGAGGTTCAGTCAGGCTAATGCTTCCCGTCCGACTACAATCCACAAAGCTTCAAAACAAAGGTCCACCACCATCTCCTGACTCAACCTCATATAATACTCACACACATACCTCTAGCTCTATGCCTAGAAGTGGCCAAAAATAATTGGCCTTGCACTGAGTGACACCATTAAAAAAAGCCCTTCTCGGCTCTGCAGACTTGCAGGGAAAAGTCTAAGTGGTCTCTATCTGGGACTTCAACGGAAAAGTTCTAAGTCTCCGTCTAACCTCCTTGGTCTGACTCCCCAGGTGGTTGTCTTGTGGCTTGGGTTCCCGGGGTTTACTTTTCTCCCTTTTATTCTCTAAAATCTGAGTCTCCTCCCTGTTCCAAATTTGTCCATTCTCATCATAAATTCAGCTACGGATTGGTCAAAAGATTTCAATTTCGGTACACATTACGCTGCACATTACCTATCATTTTGATGGTTAATCATCGCATTGCAAAAATAGTTTCGTGCCGAAAGACGCATTTTCCCCAGTTGCCCTCACTTATGGGGGTCATGAGCCGACCTTTTGGGTCAATGCAACTGAGGTCATACCCTTTGGTGAACTAGGTCTCGAAGCTAAATACGTCGTTCCAATTTTCAATACCAACAACGAGTATGTTTAATCATGGGAGGAGATTGATACGAGGACCGAACCACGTCCTAGCCGGGGAGGTACAATTTCCCTTCTGCTGCCGCCTGCCGATCGTCTTACAAACGTGACATTGCTGTCAATCTGCTCCAAAACTAATAACTACCGACCTTCCTGGATGTGGGCGGTTACAGATAACACTCGACCCCATTCTGTCGGATCGGGTGTTGATGTGATACAAACTGAAAAACAGAAAGACTACCAGATTCCTATCAAACCGAGGTATAGCGGTTGCAAGTTCAACTTCAAAGAGACGGATACAACGAACGTCCTCAACGTAATCCTGCCAACGGACATTACAACGAGATCAAATTATCTTCATAGTATAAGTCTACCTCTATCTATAATATGGGGTCTTCCTTACACCCCATTGCTTTAATCAAACGCCGTCCTCGACGCTTCGAATTGTGCATAGTGGAGCTAGTCAGAATTGCCTTAGCGCCCGAATAACAACAACAGAACGGTTTCTGGTTAACATATCTATTTTCTATATAAAATCAAAGGTACATGGTTAACCATTGGTATATAAAAGTATAAAAGATACATGAATCGTACGGTTAATATTCGCTTGTTCAAAATACTTCTGAATCAATACCATACTCATACTTGTTCACAAAAGAAACAGTTCGGCATTGGAGAGACAGAGATCAACAAGTCTGTCACTACGTGTAACACCGTGGATCAATCATCACTCTATTCAAAAGTGCATTAGGTTTATTTGTCTTGGAAGATCATACCACGGATGGTTACTTTCGTAGATTCTAACGGAGGAGCTGACTCATCGCTCGGTTTGGATTTTTCTGTGCTCCAATTTGGCCGGTTGCCAACCAAGGCCAAGGACCGAATAATGGCAGCAGCGTCAATCCATGCGCGACGCAGTCCTTGTACTTAATTCAAACTCGGCTTATATTGAACACATTGAATCATGGACCATATGGCTTTTTCAGAAACCGAATCGTGTCTGTCCAACGAGGATCAACTTCGTACTCAATAGCAAAACAAAAATACCCTTGGAATAAAATCAACAATCACAACACTTCTCTAATCATGTGTCTATCTTTGATTAATCTAGGCACGAGCAGAGATCTTCTTCCGGCGAATTTAGGCTAGCCAGAAGGGTCAGCAACAGCCAACACAGCATTACTGACTGAATTTTCAAGCGCGGTCTTTATTTAAAAACGGCTCATTACGGACTTTCAAACACAAAGACGTGTCTGTCTTTTCAAGAAAGGAGTGTCTCACTTCTCACGGTCCAGGAAAGCAAAGACAAGAGAAACTAGAGTTCCACGACCTCATACCTTCGCCATATGAGATTATCCTTTATGACCGGCGAATTATAGATTTTTCCCCTAATTATGCAAATAAGATCCTAATTTGCATGAATTGCATCAGTTGATCATATTCTCCTCCCAATGACAGTGTTATCTTAACAAAGAAGGTAATTCTACCATTTCCTCATAAATTATGCAAATGAGGTGCTGATTTGAATAAGTTATGTTGAATGATGATTACCTCCAGTCAACTTCGAAATGCGCAAGTATGAAATTGCCAACATCAACCACTATGGAATCATAGTATTTTCTCATTAATTATGCAAATTAGGTCTTCATTTACATAATTAATATATGGTAATGTTCCTCTCATTCTTAATTACACATGTCACAAGGTATAATAGTCCTATCATGGAAGGTAGCTGAATTATAGAATTCCCTTATTAATTATGCAAATTAGATCCTAATTTGCATAATTGTTAATTATGTCAAGCATCACGTAAGCTACCTACATACTAAATATCAAGACGATCCGTTTACCGGTTATTGAGTTATCCTACTTTAAACATTTTCATACAAAGGCTCCTGCAGTTCCAGAGCAAGCCGCTAGGGGGTCCAAACTTACGTCACTTCTTCCTGAGCACAAGAGCTACCTACCCTCTAAAAATCATCACCCTAGCATGCCCAGATCACGAGATATCAAAACCGGAAGTTCCGCTGCAGTACCATAACAAGCCGCCAGGGGGCCCAAAATCTAATCACTTCGAGGTCTCATCAAGACCTACCCACCTACCAAGTATCAAGATAATCCATCCAAGCCTTCTCGAGTTATGCTGTTGACACACAGACAGACAGACACACACACAGACACACGGCCACGAAAACATAACCTTCTTGGCGAAGGTAATGAGTGTCTTGCTCCTGTACAAGAAACAGAGACAGAAACGGAAACATCCCCGGACGGGTGGAAAAGAATCATAACCGCGACGGCAGTGCATGAGCCGTTTCTTTCTAATTGTCTTCGTCAGAAGAACTATGGAAATAGTTGGCCGCATTGTGGGTGACAGCGGATTTAGGGATATAACTCTGGAAGGCATGATTCGAAGTCCCTGATATTTGGCAGGCAGATTACCGTTATTAAGGCCGAAGTCAAGTGCAAGTTTAGGCTTTGTGGGGGGTCCGTACGTCACGTTAGTGAACCTTTTGTGTTTGTTGCTTGTTAACAAAATAAGTCGAGTATATTTAAATAGATGGTCATGATTTTTGGTAGGCAAGTTACCGTTGTTGAGGACTAGGTCAAGTTCGAAAATGGGCCTCATGGGGGTTCCCTACGTTTCGGCATTGGACCTTTTGTGTTTAGCTAACGGTAGCTAACGGTAGCTAACGGTAGCTAACGGTAGCTAACGGTAGCTAACGGTAGCTAACGGTAGCTAACGGTAGCTAACGGTAGCTAACGGTAGCTAACGGTAGCTAACGGTAGCTAACGGTAGCTAACGGTAGCTAACGGTAGCTAACGGTAGCTAACGGTAGCTAACGGTAGCTAACGGTAGCTAACGGTAGCTAACGGTAGCTAACGGTAGCTAACGGTAGCTAACGGTAGCTAACGGTAGCTAACGGTAGCTAACGGTAGCTAACGGTAGCTAACGGTAGCTAACGGTAGCTAACGGTAGCTAACGGTAGCTAACGGTAGCTAACGGTAGCTAACGGTAGCTAACGGTAGCTAACGGTAGCTAACGGTAGCTAACGGTAGCTAACGGTAGCTAACGGTAGCTAACGGTAGCTAACGGTAGCTAACGGTAGCTAACGGTAGCTAACGGTAGCTAACGGTAGCTAACGGTAGCTAACGGTAGCTAACGGTAGCTAACGGTAGCTAACGGTAGCTAACGGTTCAATGTGGTACTCAATGATCCACTGTGTAATGGCAACGTAGTGCCTACTACTGAAAGAACCCATTCCTATCTTTACACTGTCATTACCTCCCGAAGCCTATTCAGATACCCATTTTGCACCTCAACGAGTGAGGAAAAGACACACCGTCTTGCTGGGAATCGAACCCGCGATCTCTTGATCTCCCGTCAGTTACCGCAACCACTCTACCATACGCCCCCACCTCCACCCCCGGACTTCAACAAGGTACAATACCTTCGTCTTTAAACCGTTCGACGTCTTTAAAGACGTGATCAAAGCCACTGATGGTATGTCACTCTGGAACGATATCAAGCTTATTTGTTTGGAGAGAAAAAAACGCAGCCTTTTGTGTTTGTTTGCCTGTCGTAAGTTTTTACTATTCACTATACAGGATTTACTATTTACTATACAGGATTTGCATATCACTGGTTGACACGTATCCAGATAGCTCCGGCATTTAGACCTCCAAAGTTGTGTTTCTGAAACTTTTTTGATGCCACAACTTGTGGTTTATACTGTCTGATCAGCTGGAGAACCTCTGAGCGAGATCTGGCTCTGTATTTTCGGTTCTACTCTGGAATATTGGGGGATCCCTAGAGCGACGTCGGCAGCACAGCTCCCCTCCCCACATCTGGACAATGCCGTCCTGTGAAGATGCCATGCCCCGGGAGCACAGCTCGGCTGCTCCGACAAGCGATCCCCACCGGTAGATTCTACTCAGGGTGAGCCAAACAAAATCTTTATTAACGACCTGTTATGCTTCGTCGTCAATAAGATGGACAAGATGCCCGGCGATATTGTCACGAAAAATTGTGCTTGGAGACTACACCGAGGAGGAGATATTTGAAGACGCCAAGAAACTGGCATTTGACACTTGCAAGCCCAGCGAGCGCTTCAAGAAACGCCAAGGCGCCAACAAGTCCGACGTCACAAATATGTCGGACATCTTGCGGGTTCTACATTCCGCCGACCCGCTGACGCTTCCTACCTTTGCGTCTGCATCCCTCCGTCTTCCTGTCGTTGAGCTGGAACTCAGCTTGTGCTTCCAGGAGATTCAAGTGATACGACAGGAAATGAAAGTCATTTGGGCCACTACCGTTGACAATGTGAAAGTGCAAGCCGAAATTGCCGACCTGAAGGACGTGATGAGGGCGTCAGCATCATGGCGCAAACCGTGCCGGCGCCTTGCCCTACCACCTTCGCTGACGTGGTGTCTGCAAACCACCCCCAGTCGATCGTGCATCCCCCGTCAGCAAGGCGAGCCTCAGGATCCACTCAAGCACACGGCCTAGGTCAGGGTGTCGCTACCAAACCCAAGTCCCTTGTCTCGAAGGACCCTGCCCAGGCTTCTCGCTCATCGCCCCCCTCCTCCCGACGCAACAGATCGGGTGTCCTCGCAGCCCCCGACGAGGAAGGGATCCAGAGCAGTGGTTGGCACTGCTAAGTCTTCTACACTGTCTGCGATCAAGGCCAGGCCAGTCGAGATATTTGTCACGCGCCTGGGCCCCGACACCATGTCGGAAGACGTCGAACGGTATCTGCACGACAACCTGTCGCATGATCGGACGCTCTCCTGTATGAACCTTCCGACTAAGTTTGACTCCTACTCTTCTTTCCGGGTGTCAATAGACAGCGACGCTGTAGCTGAAATCCTGTCCCCGTCTTTCTGGCCGTGTGGCGTACTCGTTAGGCGATTCCACGGTAGACGTGCCTCCTCCACCTCGCAACCGAGACCATGAAGACTGGCTCAGACACGCTAAATGTGGCATCCTTTAACTGTCGTTCCGTTAAGAACGCTGCCCAAGCTGTCAAGGACCTGTGCCAGATTTCTGACATCATCCTCTTACAGGAGCACTGGCTCCTGCTGAACGATTTAGACTTTCTCTCTAGTCTGGATAAGGACTTCTTAGCGTATGGCACTTCGGCTGTAGACTTGGGTAAAGGCATATTACATGGTCGCCCTTATGGTGGCGTAGCGGTCCTTTGGCGGAAGTCTCTCGGAATAACTGTGAGTATTGTGAGCGAGGATGATGATCGAATTTTAGCCTTACGAATCAATAATGATGTGAGCTGTGAACTCCTTCTGATTTGTGTGTATCTACCAGTAGAATCCACTAACAACATGGATATTTTCATTGACAAATCAGGTAAAATCGAGTCTATAATACAACAGACCAATGTGACGTGTGACCAACGTCTGTATCATGGGAGACTTTAATACGCGCCCAGACGGTATATTCTCCCCACTGTTGTACAATTTTTGTCATGATAATCATAAATTTATCAATAACCTCCATGTAAGGGACACCGACCTTCTTCCTGGGTATAGTTTTACGTACCTTAGCGAAGCTCATGGGTCGACGTCGTGGCTTGATCATTGCGTCTGCTCCGATACTACCGGTATGTCTGCTAGTATCTCAGAAATGTGTGTTCTGTATGATATTGCCCCATCCGATCATTTCCCTCTCTGGGTTTCATTCGACTGGACATCGGCTCCTGTGTTTACAAACACAGCTGGTGACGGAATTTTACCCCCAAAGAGATTCAATTGGGAACGTGCATCCCCCTCTGACTTGGCACGGTACCACACTTGTGCCGATACCCTCTTATCTGAAATCCAATTGCCAATCAACGCTCTTTTATGTCTAAATCCTAACTGTAAGAACAATGACCACAGAACTTCTCTTGACAATTTTATCTCTGCTAAAGTCGGAGCTCTTGAAAGTGCAGCTACGACATCCCTCCCCACAGGAAAATGTGGCACCTCCCACGCGATACCTGTTTGGAATTCTGTCGTCAAAGAGTACCATATTGCAGCCCGAGATGCATTTTCTCTCTGGCGCGGGTTTAGTCGACCGAGGCATGGGGCCATTTGGGACCTAATGAGATCAACTCGGGCAAAATTTAAACTAGCTTTAAGAGAGTGTCGACGTGCGGAGGCCCTGCACAGGGCAGATGCGCTCGCCTCTAGTCTGCATAAAGGGGGTCAAGTCGGCTTCTGGTCTACGCTGCGGTCTCAAAATGGCTCCAAGCCAAACCTCCCATGTAACATCGACGGCCACAGCGGTGCGTCTGATATCACTAGCATGTGGAGGCGTTACTACGACTCTCTGCTGAACTCTGTTGCTCCCAATGACTGTAAACAATCTGTAGATGACACAATCTATTCTGAGGTCAGCTATGACCCGGGAATGTCGGCACCTGCACCTGAGGTATGCGCAGCAATCAACAGACTTCAGAACGAGAAGTCCTGTGATTCTGACGTTCTTTCAGCTGAGCATCTAAAGCATGCGGGACCTCGGCTTACCATTTTGTTCTCTCTTTTGTTTTCCGCTATGCTAGTGCGTTAAGGGTAACTCTCATTCCAATAATCGAGAAACAAAACCTGAATCCTTCCCTTAAGAATAATTATCGTCCTATTGCTATTTCCACCCCCATTTTCAAATTATTTGAATCCCTTCTCCTCAGTCGCCTTTCATCGCACCTTCTCTAATTACATTTTGCAACACTGTTGTGACACTTTGATCATAATACAGTAAGCAAAATTTCTTGTAACAGTACTCATTCCCCAGTAACAGTCCAAAATCAAATAGCTAACACAGATGACAGTGAGTCTGTAAATCTGTGGCCAACCATTTCACAGTGTTCCATAGAATAAAAAGGAGTACAGAGATTCTTTTGCATTCTAGACCAAATTGATTATTTAAAAAAGTAAAGAATACACATGTTCATTTCTCTAGAACAATGTCCCTCACGAAGGCATGAGATCTCCGACCTCTAGTTTAATTTTAGGCATGCTCTTCCCACAGAACACAAACAATAATTTGAAAACGAAATCACGAAAGAAAACAGTTGTCCTTGTCCCCAAAACAGACAGGCTACTCCACTTGGGCAACCTGTACGACATTAATATAATAAAAATAACGATTCGTCGGCGAGATCTTCGCACCGGCGGCGACCCAGGGGGGATCAGGAAGACACCCCCTGTCTGTTATATAAACCATCTCCCTTTACCACGACAAATAAACATAACATCTTCATTAGTAAAAGAGGGCCTGCATGGGGGGGTAGTGATTACGAATTACGCAAAATTTTCACCGCCGATTACGAATTACGTTAAATTCTCAGAGCTGATTACGCCTTTACGCTTTTTGGCAAATGTACTATTACGAATTACGTTGATTTTTGGGACGTCTGCCTACGAATTACGGCGACTAAAAAGCCCTGATTACGCCTTACGAAAAAGGGCATGCAGGCCCCCGTAAAACAAAATCACCTTAGTCACCTTGAGAACAATAATAGAATTTTAAAAATCTGAGAGGAGACGTCAGCTCAGACACCTTAACACGTGGGATTCTATACCATAGCTAACCTTAAACGGGCAGGGTCACAACTCCCTGAGGGTCACCCACCTATAGGCCCCGGCTACCCGCTTACATTCTGGGCCAAATTTACACCTAAACTAATACAATACATGTATGCCACATTTTGATCCTACCTGGTTTCTGGTTCAAGATGGGTCGTCAATTTCTTTGTGTCCATAATTCAACGTCCACACAATATTCTAGTCCTTTCTTTTCTTCATGATTCAAGTCCTTGTTATTCCTACCAATGGGGGCTTCGGTCACTTCGGTCTATCGGGTCCGGAAATGCTAACAGCTCAGGGCGGTCCATCATAGCCTCCTTCGCAGTCTTGTGAGCGGCGTTATTTTTTCGGCGACCGACGCGAGTTATGTCGCGGAGGGACGGTTTGCAGCCAAGGGAGTTTGCCGGGGAGAGAAGGATTCGCCGAATCATAGTCCATCATCGGTCTTCCCAGGAGGTGTCTCCCAAGTCGAACGCGATACAGTACAATGTGTGGTGTCGGTGGTCCGCCAAGCTGATCAATCGCTCCTTCACCATGTCCTTCAGGACGTTGCCGAGATTTTTCAGTCCGCCAACTTGTCGCTGCAGTTCGCGCACTTCCACCACGATGTCGAACCCGGGGTGCGGGCTGTCGGACGAGACGAACGCCTCCATGGGATGGGTGCGCGGATCCGGCTCTGGTTTCGGAGTCCGCTGGAGCCTCCTTCTCTGGGAATCTCACAACTCGCTTTTCTCCCTTTTATCCTCTAAAATCTGAGTCTCCTCCCTGTTCCAAATTTGTCCATTCTCATCATAAATTCAGCTACGGATTGGTCAAAAGATTTCAATTTCGGTACACATTACGCTGCACATTACCTATCATTTTGATGGTTAATCATCGCATTGCAAAAATAGTTTCGTGCCGAAAGACGCATTTTCCCCAGTTGCCCTCACTTAATATGGGGGTCATGAGTCGACCTTTTGGGTCAATGCAACTGATCGAGTTCATACCCTTTGGTGAACTATGTCTCGAAGCTAGGAACCCCCCCCCCCTAATACGTCGTTCCAATTTTCAATACCAACAACAAGTATGTTTAATCATGGGAGGAGACTGATACGAGGACCGAACCACGTCCTAACCAGGGAGCTCGAGGTACAATTTCCCTTCTGCTGTCGCCTGCCGATCGTCTTACAAACGTGACATTGCTGTCAATCTGCTCCAAAACTAATAACTACCGACCTTCCTGCAGTCGAAGGGCCAATGCTCTAGAACACGCTTATTTTATTAAACGGCAAAAACGACGCAGCGCGCCTCTCCCGTGAAACTACCCTCTACTTTAATACTCATAGCAGAAAGTTGGTTGACTGCAGGTCCATGAAACTTGGCATGCTTAAAAAAGAAGCTTTGTTGCGTCCAACGATGGTCAAAATATTGGTGTTTTTTGAGGAACACTGTAAGACGTTGTGCACTAAACATTACGCATTTTAAGCCATTTTTGTTGGCTTATAGCAAGGGTGTAGCGTTCATGAATATTATCGAAAATTTCTGTGCTGATTTCCAGAAACCTTACCTTTCATTTGATATATAGTTTATTGTCGACTTGATTATAGGGGAGCGCAGCACCAATATAGAAAATGCTCACTCCGCCGAAGACAGGACGCGGCGCCTCGCGCGTTCCGAACACAATTAGAACGCGTCGGCGGAGCAGAAACCACGGGACTTGATGTTCATCTTTGTCACCGTCGTAAGCGACAAGAATGCACTTACCCTCTTAAAATTGATATGCTGATTCGCCACAAACCTTAGCTTTCCCTCAATATGTAGTTTAATCTCGATTTAAATGGTAGATTACACGACAGTAGCAGACGGGAGATGTTCACTCCGTTATGAAGACGCCGCACCTAGCGCGTTCTACCCCGCGCACGGTCGCTCTCCATGCAATCGTGGAACTTCGTGGTCAAAATTGTAACGGCGTTGTAAGCACGTAGAGTTCATGAATTAATATGAAAATTCTTGTGCTAATTTTTAGAAACCATAGCTTTTATTTGATATATAGCTTATTGTCGACTTGTCTTTAGGGGAGCGCAGCACCAATATAGAAAATGTTCACTCCGTTACAGAGACGCGGCTCCTCGCGCGTTCTACCCTGTGAGGCGGTCTCTTAGCAAGCAACTATGCATCTTGACTGTCATCTTTGTGTGGCGTCTTACATTTATGTGTACAAATATAGATCAACTGTGGTTTTGCTGACTGTGTAGCGGGGTAGCGACCGTCGGGAGCGGACCAAAGCTAACAACACTGGACTCCAGGGCAGTCCAGGCTATGTGCATAATATATAATACATGTATCAGAGGTCTTCGTGTATGTGGACGATTAGACTTAGAGTGTCAACATTCAATACGCTTGTCAGTTGTTAATTGTACAGTTCAAAAGTGTCCATGATAAAAATACTTTACGCTAATGGCTGTTCGTTGCTAAGTTTAGATAAATTAGATAGTTGTAATTGCAGCAATACAGTATTTATGTAGAGATGCTGACACACGTCAACTATTTGTGATGTCCTTTTCCAAATGTAGTTATGTTTGTAGGATTGTAATCAGCAGGTTGCATTCTAATCCCTCTTGAAAACTGTGTGTGCTAATTCCCATAAACATCAGCTTTAGTTAGATTTATAGATTGATAACGTTTTAATGGCTGATAACGCAGAACCAAAATAGACAAGGTTGACCTGGTTAACGTTAGACCACAGCGCCCCGCGTGTTGGAACGCGGCCGCTTTGTAGCGGTATCCACCATGGAACTAAACTTCAACTTTGTTCGATTATATTTCCGTTGTCTCTTTATCAATTTCAATGTATTATATATCATTAGAAAGCCTGTGTAATTTTCTTTTCTATGATACCCAACTCATTGTGTTTGTAAACTGATGGAACGAGCAGCAGTCCTACTAACGTGAGTGGGCCGCAGAAAAGAAAGTGCCGAAATCAGTTCACCACCAATCAGTCAGCTATAACCTAATACCCCGTTGATGATCCCAGACGAAACTTTCTGTGCTTTTTCTGCAACATTTGCCGTGTGCTTTCGTACCATAATTGGATGCCGAAAAGATGGGTGAGAGCGCAGATCGAACCAAAATAGACATCGGGTCCCCACAACACCCCTCGAATCACACCCAAAAGTTGACAACGTAATCAGAAGTTGAAACCATCGGTAAATGAGCCACAAAATATCTCAAATTGATCCTTTTCTTTCAGTCAGTACGATTTCACCATCATTACCGACTCTCTCTTGTTTATATCTTGGGTCAAAGTCGGAGGCTAACATGTGCTCTCGTTCATTCGTCAACGCTGTTCTCAGTCCCAGAACAGTCTGCCGGGTTTTAGAAAACCCCGGAAGTGGAATCGAATATTCGACGGTTGGCCCTTCGACTGCTGGATGTGGGCGGTTACAGATAACACTCGACCTCATTCTGTCGGATCGGGTGTTGATGTGATACAAACTGAAAAACAGAAAGACTACCAGATTCCTATCAAACCGAGGTATAGCGGTTGCAAGTTCAACTTCAAAGAGACGGATACAACGAACGTGCTCAATGTAATCTTGCCAACGTGACATTACAACGAGATCAAATTATCTTCATAGTATAAGTCTACCTCTATCTATAATATGGGGTCTTCCTTACACACAGACACACAGACACACGAACGCCTCCGAAAACATAACCTTCTTGGCGAAGTAATAATCAGTTCATAAGCAGTACTAGTATTATCAATTGGTATTATTGAGTGAATTCGGTAGCATTTGAACGCTTTATTTATGCACTTCTACTGATTATCACAAGGAGTCGCCCTTGTGCCCAACTGCGCATGTGCGGGTGGCAGGGACGCCAAAGCGCGTACGGAAGCGTCGTGTTGACCCTGCTGAGTTTGTTTTGAATGGGACATCGTTAGTTCCCGCGTACTCTTCAGCTCAATTATCTACTCCAAGGAACCCACAAGGTAATCAAGAGGCAACAGCTTCCACGCTCAGAGATCCTAAGGAACGAGGAGAACCATGCCGGTGAAGTTTAAGGTAAGTTCCAGAAGCTTGGGGACACCTGATCGCCCTCCCCACCTTGCAGCTTTTGTTTTGAGGTTATACTAGTATTTAACCCAGGACAACCAGGCTCCAGGCAAGGTTCTGTTTGTGCCGATTTCGTCACGACGTCACTTTGAGTACACTTTGGAGGCATGCACGTACATCGAAATATCTTGTCGATAAAAATTGTAACTAACATGTAACATGTAACGCGTTAACCTTTCGAGATAGTAAGTAACGTTGAGCACAGCAAACCTTCCTTGATCAGTTGATGTTTTACTGGTAGATTCGGGATCGACGAGAAGTTCTTGTTTCGTGTTGTCACTAGCAGAATTCAAGTTACAATAAATCTTTTATAGTCTTTGCATGTATGTATGTTGTGTTGCCGTAAATTGGATGGCAACAGCACGCACATATTCTTGAGGTACCATGAAAACGTCACCTTGAACTTGAGCAGTTGTTTCATTCTTTGAGAATGTTAAGATTTAGTTTCATGGTTGAAATCTGAAAGCCAATGTCAGATTAGAAGAAACTGTTGGAGCTGACTGTGTTTTGTTAGAAACCAAACAATAAACCGACCAAGCACTGAAGTGATCTATAACTAATTATTTATTCATGACCTTGCCTGTGGAGACTGTCCTCATTATGTTGCACTGAACAATATGATTGGACATGTCATCGTCGCCATAGAACCCATCCATGTAACATTAATATCATGACTACATATACAAGGTAATGCCTTCTGGAAGTGGGAAATATAATGTTCCCTCCACATTAAAAAGGACAGGTGAGGTTGGAAGAACCACCTGTTGAGTCTGTTGTCACCCGTGTGCTACCAAGGTACCTGGTGTAGTAAGACAACTAACCTGTAGAGAGGGAAGACAACACCATGCAGAAGTAAACAAAATTGTGAAGGTTTGCAATGGAAATATATTCCCAGACTGTAAATGTAATATTGGTAGTCATTAGGGTCTATGGATTTCATAGATTTTTCAGTGTAGTTTTCAAGTTATTGATGATGATGATGAGCACAATGACTGGCAAAACTGCAGCCATCAGAAACAGGCCAACAGTTTGTTTTCCCTGATATCTAGATCTCTATCATGTGACACTCATGTGGCACATTACTGACATCTAGGTGTAACGTGTTGTAGGGAAACAGTTTCTTTGTACTTTTTTTGTGGAAAAACATATAAGACACAAGACTTACTGAAACTTTCTACTGCAAGGTCAAGGAATAAAAAAATAAATGCAAAACACTTGAAAACACTTGGCTATATGAAAAATTAAGATACAGCTGACCACAGCTACTGTCCTTACAGAGTTCTTACAAAACAATGTGCCTACCTGCTGGGAATTGAAGTGAAAAATTGTTACAGCAGGTGCAGCCAGGTGTACAACTACTATGTCAATTGTATCCAAGGAACACTAATAACAAAGGTGTTGCGCTGCCAATGGCATCTTAGATTCAGCGACTAACACCATGGAACTACTTTCAGTGTGACTCTTGTTTTTGTATCAAACACAACAAAATTGGCAATTGGCAACTGTGATACTTCAAAACAAAATTTGTTTCATTGTAAATTGAGTAAAAATTTTAAGTTGAGCTCAAGAAAGATGTGGTAAGGACTTGAACAGCTAGATTTGTGTTTTTAGAGTCCTTATATCAGCCGGACTGTTAAATATTTATAAGTGATTACATAGGAGAATTTGATGACAATAAGAAATTGATATGGTCCTTTTTAATGTATAATTATCTTCCCCCAGGGTCATTCTGAGTATGACACCAATTACAAATGGCTGGAGTCTCGCAAGTCAGCGACCTACCACCCAACCAGAGAGGAGCTGGCCAGAGAGGCGGGGCTACGGTCGGCAGAGCTGGGTATGTTAGCTGTTGATATGTCTTAAGTATTTGTCCAGTGTACGCAAAGTAAAAAAATCAAAGGATCATATAAGCACGTTACGTGCTTGCTATCCAATGCTCACAAATCCATGTGAATGAAATAAAGTAAAAAAATATGAGACCAAATTGGTTGGTGCTGTTTTTATTGATCGAAACCAATCTTCATACAAGGAGAAGGTTGTCCCCAACATGCAATGATTTGGTTAATTTTCCCCTAAAACATAATGGGTTTAATAGGGTTAATAATGCTACCCATCCACTTAATGAAGAAAATTTGACTTACAGATATACATTCTATTTTCAAGATGACTGGACAAAATGAGTCTACCATGTTCTTCTGGCCAAACATTACTCTCAAGCCTTAAAAAAACAGAAGAACATGAAATGCAGATTTGTACAAATTTCAGTCAGACATTTTCTCAAATTTATGTGTTCTCAACTGTAACAGAAGGTTTAAGAACCTTTAAGATACACATACATTTTTGAGCCTATCACCAAAAAAAATAAAACAACAACACACAGACACTTCCATCCTTTACATGTATAACTCAGACAACCAATGACCCCCATGTCATCACACTCAGGCATTCTTCAGGAACCACCTCTGCAGTCTAAGAAGCGCGTGGCTCCCAAATCCTCGGGTAATGCACCTGCTTATCACTGCTTCAGCATGTCGTAGTCTTAGCACCATGTAGTGCACGGGGATCCTAACTCAACTGTCCCAGCAGTATAAGGCTTATCGTCATAACTTAGCAGAACACAACTACATTGTATAAGCACTGATCACTGCACAGCTAAGGCTAATAATTTTCATATGCACTGGTAATGTACTTTTTCAGCATGGTACATGTATTTGAAGTTGAATGCTATAGAAATTTGTAGCTTGAAACAGATCAGGCAATTTAAGACTCAGTTTAACAAAGAGGTGGGTTCTTGATTGTGCATGAATGCCATGAGCATCACACTTAACATTGAGGCTATAAGGTCTGGGAGGACTTATGCCCGTAAGCCAGCTTGCTTTACCCTTATGCACATGTGGGACTTTGCCATCCTCCCAGGCCCTCTTCATGAACCAAAGCTGCAGTCAAAGAAGCGGGTGGATCAATCCCCCTCTGGTAAAGCGACAACTGTTACAGCCTTTTACCCATTCACACAGCTATGCTGTTGTTTTACATTACCCAGGTTTTCAATAGAATTGGCCATGCTACATTGTTCTATTACATGGGATATTTGATAGAAACCCATGTTTACTAATGCTTAGCCCATATCACAGTGTTGTTGATGTTATCAGTTTCTACCATGGTTGTTCTCGTGATGCTTATATTGTGATTTTGGCCACAGCATTCCTAGATAGGATGGTATCTACAGTCGTTGTCTTTCATATAGAGATTGTTTCTGTTTATATTTCAAGACAATGTTGACTTTACTGGTACTTCAACATTTTCAAGCCAATGCATGTTGTATAACAATCATAAGGGAATAATTGGCTGTTGTGTCTTTCGTACATTCTTGTCTCATCAGGTATCCTGCATGAACCACAAATGCAAGCCAAGAAGCGTGTGGGAACGTACGCACCAACCGTCCCCTTTGCGCTTGAGTGGGAGGACCCCCTCCAGCCGCCCGACGTGGTTATATCCAAGGACCCGCCTGTCGTGGAGAAAGTGCGAGAGTCAGTCGAGAAAATGAAGACGTACAATGTAAGTGTAGGTTTGTCAGGTATGATGCTCAGGATACTTTGCATGATGAAATAATGTAATGCGAGGTCTGCTGGTTTTTGACAATGCCCTATTCTGGTAAACACAATACTGGCTAGTGGGAAATTAAGAAAGAACTGTTGTATGCACCTGAATTTACAGTTATTATATCAAAATAGATGGCACCAATGGTTGAGCTTGGTTAAGTAGAATGTTGTCTTTAGCAGCTGTCAACCTATTGAAACTAGACTGTCCTGCTATCTAAACTTTTTTAGATTGAAAAGAAGCTAAGGGAGAAGGATAAGAGAAGGAGGGAGGAGAAGAGAAGGTTGGAGGAGAAGAGAAGGTTGGAGGAGAAGTATGACCCACCGACCCCACCAGCCCCGCGGCCAGACAAGTCACGTGAGAGGCCACGTGAGAGACCGCGAGAGGAGCGAGCACCAGAGAGGAAACCCACTAAAGAGAGAGGACAAGGCGACAAGGCAAGGCAGAAACCAGGAGATAAAAGGGAGAAAGGTGGAAAAAAAGATGAAGGGAAGGAAGAGAAGAAAGAGGTCTGTTGTTTCCTGGTTGCAAAGCAGCTTGGGAGATGGCTTTGTGTGACCTTGCTCTTTTTCTGAAGAGCACATCTGCCCTGTGTGCTGTGTTCCCTTCCTGTTGTGCCAGACTATAGGCTGCTGTGTTTTTCTCCTCTGTACAATCTCCACATTGTAAAACCTGTAATTCAGGCAGACAGCATTTTTGAGCAACAGGATTTTTCCTTTGCCTCCTTAAACTATTTTCCACTGTGTGCCATTTTGATACTGTTTGTTTGTTTGTTTGTTTGTTTGTTTGAAAAAGTGCTGGTCAGAAGGATTGCAGAAAAAACAAGAGAGCGTACCTTAAATACAAAAATATGGTCGTTAAATTTAATCAGTATCGCCTGATATCCAGCCTTGTTCAGCTATGGTTGCTTCTGAATGGTTTCAAATCCCTGCCAGTAGGGTAGAGACCGTTGGGAAGCAGACCAAGGCTGGACATCAGACTATAGATAGGATTTTTACAGACAATTATGTGGCAGTCTTACCTACTGTGCTTCTGTGCAGCCTGTTTACCTTTGAACTTTGCCCCATGTTGTGCAGCGCCACCGTGCACTTGAGATGAAAGCTGGTCTGAAGGGGGAGCGCAGGAAGTTCCCCACGATGCTGTCTGAGTACCAGCGTCAGTTTTACGAGCAGCAGAAGCTGAAGGATGAGTCCCCTGTGATGGCAGCTGACCAGGTATGATTGATGCAGCAACCATAGATTGAATGTTTCCATTTTTAGAATTGTCTTTCCAGAGTTCAATATATATATATACATGTATTACAAGAAGGAAAGAGTAGCTGTTAAGGTGATTTTCAAGAGTAAAGTTATTATACTCAAGAGTGTTAGACTTAAACTGAAGTGAACAACTTTGATAACAAAAATAATGTCCTGTTTCTGACCCTTCATCAGATGGTGTACAACTCCAACCCGGCACTGGCTCCGTACCGTTCGGATCTCATCCCTCGTGCCACGGAGTACAACAGGCAGTTCAAGGTTCCCAAACGTGTGGCGGTGGCGGAGAGTGTGTCCAGCGACAGGAGCAGGGACAGAAGGAAGAAGTCTAAAGTAAGGAGGAAAGATTGTAATCTTCACGATTTACTTTTGATTGCACTTGTAGGCTTTATCGTTGCATTGAAAATATGCAGATGGTCAATGATGACTTATGTTTGATGTTTTTATCCTTTCTTTTCAGTCCTCCAAAAAAGAGAGGAGGGCTAGATGTGAGTAGTGTGATTCCTACACTTTTGGAGATTTGAGTTCTTTTTGTATCAAAGACTGTATGTTTGTAGAAATGGAGATAGTGAAGCCCCTATGTTGTATTCTATCCCTGTGTATACTGTAAACTATATGGTAAAAAAACTCATACAAGGAAATTAGCCTTTAAGTTTAGTAATAAAGGATTCTTTTTGTTACTATATTGAGCACGATAGTACATATTATGTCTAGTTATGTACTAAAGTATAGTCCTAACAGACTGTCCACCAAGTGCCAAGAAATTTCTTCCCTTCCGCCCACCTTACTGTACCCCGCTGTGTTTCAGCCCTCTCCCCGGAACGGCTTCCTCCAGCCGGCAAACCCACCGAGTTCATGCCTGTAGTCTGGAACGATCCTCGACCAATCAAAAACTTTGGCAACCCGAAAAAGTCGCCCCACAAGCTAGATAACCCTCACCCCAAAAACTGGTAGGTCGTGTTTATAGTTACTTCTTTTTTTATGATGTGAAGTTTTCTGGTTTTCTTCAGCGTTGTCTCCGGAGAGATTGCACCCTGCTGGCAGCCCTCCTGTTACATTTGACGACGACCCTCGACTGCTGAGATCGTCCCTACAAAATCCACAACAACCATTTTCCCCACACTCTGGGCTGGGGTACGCAGTAATAATCACATCCAGGGTGCTGTGCTGAGATTCTTTTTCACTGTACACGTGGGAGTCTCTACACATATTTTACAGTGGGCAGTGATGGTCTGATATAATTTTGGGAAACCTGTGATCAAACTATGGGCAATTTGAAAGGGCTTTTGGGTCAAATTTGTTTCACTGCTGTTCCAATAATGTACATGTATCTAGAGTAATGTTTGGTAAAGGTGTGCAATGCTGTGCATGTTCCAACAGGAACTGGAGATCAGAGTACAACTCCAACTACAAGTCCCCAAAAAGCTTTGAGTACAGAGGAGGGACATGGAGAGGTGCTGACCCACCACATCTACAGCCAAGAAAGGTTTGCACAAAACAATGTAATGTACTCTGTAGGGACAGTTATTGATGACCAGTTAGTGATGACCAGTTAGTGATGACCAGTTAGTGATGACCAGTTAGTGATGACCAGTTAGTGATGACCAGTTAGTGATGACCAGTTAGTGATGACCAGTTAGTGATGACCAGTTAGTGATGACCAGTTAGTGATGACCAGTAAATGTGATGCATGGATGTGTGTATGACATGAAACTTTGTTTTGATCTCTGTTAGTAAAAGTAGCAAAACATGTCTTTTTGCACTGCTCACACTGCCTGGGCCTCTTTCACAATAGCTGTGTACAGATTTTATTTTTCTTTCAAAAGGGAAGAGACAAGGCATCGTGTACAAAGATGCTTGCCCAGTTTTGTAAGATTGTGTGCATGATTTCAAGATTTTTTTTCAGCACTTTTCCGTGTCCTCAGGCACATTCTTTACCGGTATCCATGTACGGTGTTTGAACACTCACATGGCCTTGGTGTATTGTTTTCTCCACAACCATTTTTGGCTCACGGCGACATTTTTGGTTTCTCTTTCCCCTCCCCACACTGCCCCTGTGTGTGCTGCAGGAGCCTGTCTCGGACTTACCTGCACAAAGTGATAAAAAAGAATGGTACAGTGAGGTTTGTAGAAACGCCCTCCTGTCTTTTCACTGCATGAAATCTAACTGCACCTCCAATCTTCTCCTTTTAGTTTCTTCATGAATCTCATGAAGTTTTAGGAGATTGCATAACAATAAGGGCTGGCTTGATAAAATTCCTGCACATTCATTTCAAGACCTGTATGCTGTATAAGAAAGGTACCAGTAAGCTACTAATGGAGCTACCATCTTTCAGGCATAAAATCTTCCTAACTATCAATATAACATTTAGTTAAGAAAATCAGCTATATATATCTGAGAACCAATGGTTCACAAAAAGATAGTTTTATGGGAACAAATAAGAGAAAATTTAACATATTTTAATCATTGACCTCAAAGGTTTGCAAGTAGCTGCACAAAAAACTCCATAACCCTGCCTTTGCAAATCCTTGCTCAACACAACCGGCTCAGGACCCCCTATTCAGTATCACACACTGTCTCCCCACCCCCTGCACAGGTCATGGAGCTGCGTAAGAAAGCTGATGACTACCGGCGACGCTCCCATGGGACACACTTCTCCCGCGACCACCTCCTACAGCTGATGGCCCGGCAGAACGAGATGTGGGACCAGTCGGAGAGTGAGAGCACGGTGTCTGCCCTGTCACTGGCTTCAGATCCAGTAGATAAAGGCCATGCCAGGTGGGACCAGTCTCCCCTGTGTTACCGACTACATTTGGTGTGGAATTCAGTATGTCACACGTACCAGTTATCAGTCCCAGGAGGTTTGCACACCTTCATTAAACATGTGTGATAAGAATGTACATGTACTGTTTTTTTTATCATCTGGTAATCCTATACATATGTATATGCAACCAAAGCTTAAAGATTTCAGAAAAGTCTGTTCCTCTGCATGTCTCCTTGATCTAACCTTCACAAGACAGGGACAAAGAACAATAAACTAGATTATGATTGAGTGCGAGTGCGAGTGTGTTCCTGTTCACCTACAACGTATCACGTATCTGTCCTGGACTACATATTCACCTGTAATACATCACACTTTCACAGAAGACATAAGCGAACGTCAGAACCACCCAAACGCTCCGCCCCTCCTGCCGAGAAGCCACGCCCAGGTCACAGGTCAGCATCCTCCTCACCTGAAGAAGAGAAGCGGCCTGTTCAGAGGAAGCTGGCGTGGGATGAGCGAGGGGGAGGGGACAGGTCATCCAGGTGAGAGACATGGACAACAATAGACAAGAAAAGAAAATAAGTTCTAGAAGGGAATATAGATGGTGCATTTTAAGCATAATTAATATGCTGCTAAAAATACTAACAGGTGTTTGTCATTCTGTCCATGTTATACACATGTCTGTTACACAAGGAACAGAAGTAAGAGGGATACTGCGGGCAGGAGAAGGGTATGGGAGGTGGAGGATACAGACAGTGATAGCGAACTTGGCAGTGAGTCTGTCACAAGGTAGAAGTTTTAGTCTACTTTTGGTGGTACATGTAGTTATCAAGTCATCAAAATCAGGGAATGCTAGAGAAGGGAAATACAGACACCATGAGAGGAAAAAAGGAAAGCATGTATTGATTAATGAGTGTAAGTTACTGTAAGCTATCATCACAGGCTTTCTTTTGAAGACTAACACTACTAACTGCTTCTTCCCTATATTTTTGCACATACATCTGCTTTGCTCATGGAACAGGGATAGAAGGGATGTAGTTGGCAGGAGAAGGGTACGGGTGGTGGAGGATACAGACAGTGATAGCGAACCTGGCAGTGAGTCTGTCACAAGGTAGAGTCTCTTCTCAGCTAATTGCTAAGTGATAGTCATGTACATATGGGGCCCCGCATGCCCTTTTCCGTAGAGCGTAATCAGCCATTTTAATTTTACGTAATGCGTTGTAGTGCCCCGGAATTTACCGTAGAACGTAATCGAGAGATTTCCTGAATTCAGCGTAATACGTAGCCGGCTCTCAAAATTTAGCGTAGAGCGTTGTCGGGACCCCCCCATGCAGGCCCCCACATATGAGATGTTTTCAGAAATGTATTTTCACTGCATATTGAGAGTTTAGGAACAATTATTATACTTAGAAGATGACACTCACTGTACAAATCTCTGTGGTTTCCTCAGTATTGGCAGCATCCCCAGTCAAGGGCGTGGCAGTCACGCCTCTGCGTCCTACAGCGAGAATACCTCCTCGGCCACGCTAACGGAAGATGTGGATGACGGCAGGGTGACCACCCCAGAACTGAAGCAAGTCCCCGCACCAGTCAGGAGGCATCACTACGACAGAACCACACCTGCTATTGGTCAGTAAAGAACGGTGTTCATGACAATATCTCTGTAAAAATATGCTTCCCTACAGCAGATTAAATTGTGCAAATTATGTTCTGTTATGATGGATCAGTGCACAGTACTTTCATTCAACACTGTTTTGTAGTTTGTTGTAAGTGCATTGGACAGTTTGTGTTATTTTGTGAATATTTGTCTTTACCTGTCTTCCTCAGGAGGTGCACTGCTTGTGAAGTCTCCCCCACCTGCTAGGAAACACACCAGTCCTGCCAAGACACAGCCAGCTCACAGGCCAAGTAAGGACCTTGTTCTCCATTAACCCTCCCAGTGTCATAGGCCAGTTTTAAAGCCTAGTTGTAATATTCCCTGACACTTTGAGGGTTAACAAAGCAATTGGTCATGGTCTGCTTTGTACGAATGTTGCTTGTGTTAACAAATATCACATTGACTGCCAGAAGAAAAACTGTAATAATTTCTTCAAGTGTGAGTGGTCCATATTAGGATGTTGCCAGTTCATATTTGATTCATGTAGTGACTACTGGACTAAGTAAGTGTATTTCTGTGAAAACAACAGAGACAGCCCCTGCACCGCAGCCCTCTCGGCCTGCTGGGAAGACCTACCATGTGGCAGACTTCTACCGCAGCCCGTCCCCCACGGCGGGCCAGCCCACTCCTGACCCCTACCCCCTGCGTGAGGACGGGTACTCCCCGGGATCGCCTATGGAGCAGCGTTATCCACCTCGCATCCGGACACAGCCTGTCTCGGCATCGGGACAGAATGGCCGCCCCATGACGCCACCACATCTTGGTGAGCTTTAAGTTCAAAATCCATCTTCAGGCACTTATTACCGCGAGTTATTACCAACAATTCCTAGTTTTTCTCTTGATACAAAAATGTGGCGTTGATCAATCAACTTTATCAAATTTTACTCAATAAAATTCAAGATACATCAAAATACAGTGTAGCTGTAGCTGAAGTGAACTTGCCATCTAGCATGAGATCAAATCTGGGCCAATTTTAAATTTCATCTCATACAATCTTTGTTTCAGATGATGATCGAATGTCTCTCATCTCTGAACGGTCGGCGTCAAGCCTCTCGCTTGCATCTTCCGTTCTGGAACGTGCCCAGAAACGACGCGACCAGTTCTGGGGGAAGGGGGAGCAGGGAAGGTGAACATCATTGAACAAAGATGTCTCAAGAACATCTGCAGTATCTCTTAACCAGTGGTGGTGTTGTCTGTCCTTACCCAAAGGACTATTTGCACATGTGTAAGATATTACAGTATTGCCATTCCAACTATTTTATACACATTGCTGCTTGAGTGTACAATTGCCAAAGCGGTGTATCAGCTTCTGGTCATACACTTTATAGAAGTGTGAACCGGTCTTCTTAACTACGGGTGTTGTTTGTTTTAAATTGAAATAGTTGCTGATAGCATGCAGACACGTGCTGTTTACTTCTGATGTATTTTTGTAAATGGAAGTAGTAAAATAATGGTTACCACATTGCCAGTTTGACAACAAAGTTCTAGTATGCTGCTAAAGACTAAAAGATGTTATCAGGTATATTTCTATTTGCAGTGTATGATTTGAAATCTTTTGTAATAGACTTGGATTTTGTTTGTTATGAAGTGTTCAGTAAGGTATGGTGTTGAAAAGTAGAAATATATCCTGTATATATGAAGCTCGTGTGGAATTGCTTTTATTTGACATACAGTAGCTGGTAGTTTGTCCCAAAGAACCACTGGTCATTGGGGTATCAAGCAAAGCAGGCAGTTTAGTTACAGGTTCTCCAATGTGAACTACTACTAGTATGTGGTTATACATGTACTGAATAGTAAGCATAACCCTTTCTTCACATACTACAATCTGACTGCATAGCCACCCAGTGAAACATATAACGTTACATAGTACCAGGCCAGAAGTATCTAAGAAATCACAGTCACAGAAAAGAAGACAAGACACCAGATTACCAGGTAAATCACAGTCTGTAATGAAGGTGCTGATGTGGTACAAAAGCTGTAAGTCTATCACTTCTGAGGTAGTTCCCAGGTAAATTGTACATGACCAATTCTTACTACTCAGCAATTTTCTCTGTAAACATAAAAGGCATCCAAATCTCTTTTTGTGTGTGGGTAAAGTGCGTTTCAGGAAGACTGTAAACAAGAAAAACAATTTACTATTCAAAAGAAAATTCACCATTGAATGAAAAAGCCTGGTATGTACAACAATTTACATAATACATCCTATCTGGACCCAGAAACGTGATTGGCACTAAGATCTGTTGAGCTTACATCAAACATAAGTACAAAAGTGACAACAAGGTGCAGTAATCCCACTGTGGAAAGAAGACAAGATGGAGAATTTTGACCGAAGTGTCCTTATTGGAGTCCCCTTCTTTAATGCTTCAGTGGCTGCAGTTCCACTCAACTATGGTAGGTGTCACTTTTCACTGGCATACAGCTGCGCACTGCAGTTCAGAAACAAGTAAGTGGCAGCCAGCAGGTTGTAATCTACAGTTGAAAACTGGGATACCAGTATATTAAGTCCCATTGCCTATAGTGAACTGGTGCATCAGCAAACACACTATGTACAATTCACAATAAATTTATAAAAATACAGTAAAATTTGGACTAATATTTACAAAGCCCTTCATCATACATTATGAATACAACAATTTGGGGGATTGCCGAGTCACAAAGAAAATTTGTAATAAATTATCAAAATGTTTTTAAAAGTTTGCGTTTTAATCTGACAAGTATGTGCTTATTCACCTGCGAACATACAAATGCTATATGATCAGCTAAAACTATACCATGTTGATAAAATAAAATCATACAACTCTGTACCTGAAGTTCTAAAGTCTAACTTAACAGTGAACATAACCAACCAAGTTTAAAAAGACAAAACATAACTATGAGCACCTTAAAGTACAAGCCTGTTATAAACTACGTAAGCAGACAGGCAGCCCACTATAGAACCAGTACATATCTGGGTAGGTGTGCCAAAAAAACTTCCTATCTTTAAAAGACCAAAGAAAGATGTTGAAGAGCTTCCTCAGTAGTCACTCTCCAGTAAGCAATTTGTGTCTTCATTCTTGTCACTTAGTATGAAGAGGCACTTTTTTACAGGGATGTGAGCTTTCAGATATGAACATTTTAACATTACAACTCGAATCTTAGTACAAAGCACTTTCTATATCCTTTCTTCTCTACCTTCTCCCTAACGCAGACATCTAGGATATGGTGCAATGCTTGCTCTTCTTTCCCCTCGGCCTCTCAGCCCCAGGTGGCATAGAGCCATGTCTGCCACCTCCTGTAAAGTCCGTATCCACGTATCGAACACGCACTCTCCGCTGTGGAATCAGCCAATCATCATCCTCGCTGTCAGATGAAGAGGAGGAGGTATAATAGTCATCACGCAGCTTCATCTTGCGGAACTTTTCTGCGAGCTGGGTGTCGGAGGCGTTTCTTAGTATGCCTCTCGGCGGAGGCAGCTCGTTTGTGTTGGAATACTCGATTTCGGGCTCCTGTGGGATGTAGACGTTTCTTCTGTCGTGAGGCAGGTACTCCTGTGTGTTATACTGGACAGTTCTCTCCTCATACCTGGGACCAGTCTCAGGTACAGTCAGCGGCACATCCTGTGGTGCTGTCCATCCACTGGCCTGGGACTGCCTGTCACTCTCACACTCGTGGCCTCCACTGTCGTATCCCTGTGAGGTATCGTACTGTGCATCAGCGTCCTTAACATCAGCTTGTACGGCTGAAGGGAACCCCCCCTGGGTGCTGACACCCCCTTGAATGTTCCAGTATCTTGCATCCTGGGGGGTACTTTGCCACTGAGGCAACATGTTGTGTGGAGCTCCCTCAAAGCCATTTGGAGGTGATATTCTCTCCAGACTCCCTTTGCTGAACCCTTCCCGAGGCACCCAGGGCGACTGCTTCCCACTCGTGCCGCTTGCCACTGACTGGTTCTCGGTGTCGCTGCGGGGATCCGAGTAATCTGTCGCTCTTCTCATCTCGCTGCTCATTCTCGTCATCGACCGACTCCTGTGCTTCACCCGTCTGGGGTGAACGTTCACGTCTGGACTTCCGTCTGAACTCAGGTCGTACTGCTGCAGGTTCCGTGCTGACTCCATCCTCAGCTTGCTCTGGCCCCAGCCAGGTTTCCTGGCATAGAACTCCCGCTTCAGGTTTTCCATGGACCGCGATCTGCGGTCACGTTTGCGGCTCCTGGTGGAGTTATTATCCGACTCCTGTGACCCATCTCCTCTTGTCAGGGTGTCGAACCCAGTGTCGTAGGGACTACTGGAGCTCTGTGCAGGTGGGGACTGCTTGGACTCTTGGTTCTCTCCCAGGGCACAGGATTTAGAACAATATATCTCACCCTGTTTGGGGAGGAACGGTCGGCCGAGCAGCGACAAGTTGCAGGCTGCACAGCAGAAACACTTCTCTGTAGCGTGCCAGTGCTGCCCGTCATGGGTCATCTGGCCCTCGTCGATGCCTGGAGGGAACGAAGTGTAAAGATAGCATTTAGTGGTGGTGTGTGTTACACGTTATCTTTTCAATAAAGCCGGGCAGATATATCTCTATACAGTATTTGCAAGCAAGCAGTAAGGTGAGTACTCAAAAATCTCTTGAGTACAAATATTGAATATTTCTACTTTCTTCAAGTTCTGAGTATGATTTCAAGCAGCAGTTCACTGTTGTCAAGAAAAACAGAAGGTTACATGAGTCCCAGCAATATTTAATACAGAATGTTTCCAAGATTTCTTACATTATAGCTGTATACACTATAGAACGTTTCTCCACAGAAAATTCAATGTTTCCTCCCACTGACAAGAGATTCTCATTACAAGCTGTTATGACACATCATTCCACTTGGGTGACAAATCAGATTGACAGCCATCCATCTACATGATCACCCTGCTTTTGTGGTGGACTTGTTGTCCCAGATAGGTATCCTAGGAGTTAAGCCAGCCTGGCTTTAGTAACTATCTGTAATAACCAGCTTCGGGGAAGACACCTGTTTGGTGATTCAGACGATGCACAGCAAAAAATCATCATCAGTAGATAAGGTATCTTGTACCTACTAAGGTGAGATATTAAGTAATGTATAACTGGAAGTCTTTTGTCAATTGTGTAAAGAAATATATTGGATAGTGAGAAATGTACAGGGAACACATTTCTTTGAGTTTTAGACACATATTACTTGCTTCAGTAACCACAGAAACTGCCTTAGAAATGTAAATGCTCCTGTTACAAGATGTTTCCAAATTTCCTCCATTTACATTCAATGTTAATTTTGAGGTGTCATGCTACCTGTTTCAGCTTCACGAGGCATAGCTGTGTAAGCCTGTCCTAAAACCTACGGTATATATATAGATATGCAAGGCTCTGTAATCCCCAGTTGCCAATTAGAAAACCTGATAGCCCAATACAGGTTTAGAATATCATGCTGTCTTTCTTTTGAGTTTCTTCGACAGGTGAGGCATCCAACAACTCCATAACCTGACATTTCTGTGGCAATTTCAACAAGAACTTTGCAAAACAACTGCTGAATGTTTTGATGGCAAAAGAAAGAATTTCAAACTACTCTTGGCTGCAGCTTGGGGCTAGCAATACCTGGGATAGTTGCAAGGAAAACATAGTTCAGAAGGTTAAGTCATGTTGTCTGTAGCAGCTGTGTGAAGAAGAGCTGTGTGCTTTTTATCTATGGCTCAAGTACCAACACTCACCTATGGGTTCTCCACACGAGTCGCAGTACTCGGCGAACATGCTGTTGAAGCACTGGCAGCAGTAAGGCCGTTGCTCCTTCATGATGTAGCGCTGTCCCCCCAACACTAGGTCACACTCAAAACAGCAGAAGTGTTTCATGTGCCAGGAACGCCCTTCTGCCTCCGTACACTCATCCGCAAAGATGATCTGATGGGCCCGACAAAAAACAGAGATCAGATCAGACACTGGTTATCGTAATCACACAGTATTAGCGCCTTTGAGAATAGTTAATCCAGGTGTGCTCTGATATCACCTGTGTGACCAACAGTAGAACCACTCTCTAGTTTTATATACCTGTCAAATGGTACAGTCCAAAATCTAGCATTCTGATTGGCTGGTGAGCTATAACAAGGGTCAGTGAACTGCAAGGGTCATAGACTGCTAGGACAGTGTGTAATCCAAGACAAATCCCTTGTTGGTATGCTACCATATCAGTAAGATTGCTCCCTGAAACCTGCCATCCAAACTTATCTACTGTGTAATCTAGCAACGTTAGGGTTACAGTACTTCCTTCAAGGGAACCCTTACAAGACAGACACATACCAACATTAATGAATAAATTTGACAATTTTCTCTGTAATTGTTTTGAGTTTTAACAGAAATGTAGCGACTACAGACCTCATCACATGCCCCACATCGTGGTTTGAGCGTCTCTGCATGGTGGCGGCCACAGTACACCATCCCGTCCTTGTAGAAATAGATCAGATCCACCAACAGTTCTCGACACACGCAGCACACAAAGCACTGTGGGTGCCACGTCACGCCCGGCCCTGCCCTGGATGCGAACACGGCCGTTTCCTCCCCAGGAACCGTCTCTCCGCAGTCCTCGCACATCAGCCCTTCGGAATCCTGCGGCAGCTGCTTCACCTGGCCCCGCCCGAGGGCTTCCCTCTTCCGCTGGGAGCTGAACGTACGCAGCTCCCGTTTCTCCTCCTCGCTGAGGTTGCTGCAGTAGCGAGCCTCAGTGTCGTGGGGCGGCAGCTGGTGTAGGAGCTGCTTGATGCGGTACTTCTCGCCCACACTGTTAACATACGGGATCTTGTCTTCTGGCAGACAGTTGAAGTACAGGTGAACCTGAAGTCATGGATAAACAAAGAACAAAGATAAATAACAACATACTACACATGTACCATCAATGACTAATCATCCAGTCAACTGAATTATCTTAGCAACAACATTGAGATAAGATATAGCTTCTTGAACCACTTCATCGACAATTGCTGTCGTAGAGGCAGCATTCTCCAATTTTCTAAACAATGCTCAAAGTCAGTCTCTACACATTTCCAGAACTAGTCATGGTAAAATTATCCATTTCTGCAAACATAATGGACAATATCTTATTCTTCTTGTACAATAATTTACCTTGGGTCGATACCAGTAGGGTACCAGAAGCTTCATCAAAGTAACCTCCATAATCAGCTTATAGCTATCCTTACACACACAGAACCACACTAGTACTAGGAACGAAGAGCTTATCTCGCTATAATGGGCTTTGTTCCACAGCAATGCCCATTAAATATCATATACAAGATGAATTAGTTCTTTTCAAATGCCATTGTTCCTTTATACAATTAATGGTTAGAGCTGGATTTGTCATGCAACCTTATTGTCATGTCGTTAGAGGAACCATCAGGAAAAACATTAACGGTCTTGCTGAATACCAAACTGAGCCGTATGATTTACTCTTCAATTTAGCAACAAATAGTGGGACAGATTCTTTAGGAAGATGTTGTTGTAGTCAAGTGATCATCTACACTGTACTATAGTATATATTCTGTAATTTTTCAATTGAGACAGTTGTATTATGTATAATTTACTGTTACACACAAGTATGACATTTATAACGAAACTGCTGAGAAAATTACCTAATGAAAATATGTTCCTGCCACAAAGGTAATGTAAATAATATTATGTATCAGTACCACACCCTACAATGCTATAATTTACATTTTGATACTATATGATAGACCTCTAAAAATGCAAATACATAACCAAAACCCAAACAACATGATATTCAGTAGGGTTACATTTTGCAGTCATTAGCTACCATGGCGTCTTTACAGGGTACTTTATATGGATCTAAACGTGCTTTGAGTCTCCTCCCTCTCATTTATATCACCAGTTAATGCAAGAGGATGATGAGAACTCCAGACAAAATACCACCAAGGAATTCAGTTCCAATTTTAGGTCCTCCCAGGACACATTTAGCCAATCAAAACATTCATAGGCCCCCATTCAGAGCCTGGCATTCAGGCTGATGGGGGTGACGTGGCAGGGAGTGGAGATGGTAATGGCTTTCAGATTTAAAGCAGACAATTTACAACCAGATCACAAATTTCAATACGTGACGGAGCATTGTAGCTTTGCCGGTTACTGGTGTTTGTTACAAATTTTTGGCACGGCCAGAGTAAATCAGCTGGTACGTAGCCTGCTGTATGTCCAGGGGTGGTACCATAAATCATATAAACATGCACTATCTGACCTTGGAACTCTGAAACTCATCAACTCCCGCCAAAAATGCTTTGGTGAGGTCGGTGAGCCAAAAAAGGCAACTTCGTTTTACAAAGCTAAGTTTGTTTTACTTTGTAGGTAATGTAGGCCAAATTCTTGGCTAGCAGGATGGGTGCCTTTTATGACCATAAATAGTAGGTGAATGAAATGTTTATGTACACAATACACAATTTGATGTAAATCAGCAAACAGTCTACCATAACAGTTCCTGTAGTATCCTTCATGAATAGAACTCTCATTTTAACATTTTGCCTCCTGAGGGAATCATCAACACTTCAACGTTTGTATTATTGGTTCCAGCAGAACTCAGCAGGGAGAGAGTGTTTGTGGCATAGCTTTCTATTCTCTCTTTTTGCAATGTCTGAAACTATGATAAGGATTAACATTTCTTCTTTAACCTTTATTAACTTTAACAGCTTGAAATGTGGGTTACAATAGGATGTGAAGATATCCAAAAACATGTCGACCTTACAATTAGTACAATTTGGCTGAGCCACCGTCAAAACCAGTCATTACTATGGCAACCAGACTGTTCTGTAACACTGTCTGTACAAGGTCAATTGAATCTCAAGGGCACAAAATGACAAATGACTGGCTGGTGACAAGTTAGCTTAGTATGGTACTCTATTCTATATACAACACATTCTTCAAACATGGGACAATGCCCTGTGGAGATGCATACATCTCTAGTGGATCATATATTTTTGTTCAACCTAGTTGTACTTCTGCAACTGATATTTGCAAAGGGGATAATAATAAGCACACTATACGACTACATAGAGCCTTTCCTAACCATCTTGAACAGCAAAAAAACACAGCTGGATGAACCCAATTTGCAATTGGTTATGTTCCATTTGTGTATATTTAATTATGAGTTGCAGACTTCTTTTGTTCAGTCATTTAATAATTCTTATATTCAGAAGGCAAATATGTGTTATGACAAGTATACTTGAAGTAAAAATATTGTCTAAAAATAAATTTTGTGCTACTATCTTCTGCCATGCATATTACAGTACAACTTTCTGAAAGATTTAAACAGATGATATCCTTCAATCCCCTTCTTTGAATCTAAGGAGAAGCCCCAGACACCTTTCAACAAGCATTTTAAACCTGCTTGAAATACAAGCAGCACATTTACCCTGGTATGCACCACCAGACTGACTGGTAATCCCCTGTCAAGGGCAGAATCTTGGCAGCCAACACAGACTGTCCTGATAAGTCCTGGACTCTCCAATGGATTTGGCTCTTCCAACAAAATCTGAACGGGACTTGGCAGGACTGGTAGAAAGCGGCTTCGGGTTATTACTTCTAATTGAAGTTCTATGCACATGCATTGACTTTGGTAAAGAACTGTGCATCATGCATGGGCAGGCCAGGTAACAGCCAGTACAGGAATACTGGTAAAACTTTTTTAGGCTTCAATGCTTACAGTAAAGCATTCAATCTATCCTTGGGAAAATCTTTCAGCATTCTCATGAAGACAGACTTTACTGCAAAATCACAGTGCAACAAAAGGTTAAAAATAGACAAATACAGATGTTCTAAATTGGCTGCAGTGACCCCAGGTGTGTGGCTGCTCACCTTAGAGATGTTATCCTGGCTGTGTTTTTGTGTCTGGCCATGTTCTAGTAATTGGGCAGGTCACTTGTTCTTATTATCTTGAGTTTCTCCACAACCCCTCATTAAATCCTGACTGTCCACTGTCTGTATTAATGAGAGCCTGGGTCATACCTTTCAACACTACTGGTCACTACATGACATGGACAGGAAACCAAACTGTACTGCTAAGTAGCTGGGGGAGGGGGGCATTGACATATAGACATTCCTCCCCCTCCTATCATCTAACAACTGTTCATACCTGCAATTCTGACCTTTCCTCAGATCCTATAACATTAGGACATATCTAAGCAGTTGAATAGAGCTGCCTCATTATCTTGTCTTAACGATCCTGCGGGAAGGATTAACGTCTCTTTCTAAAGCTAGGTGGAAAGCCCAAAGGGGATTGGATTTGAGTGGACAGATCCAGAAGAAGACATCAAAAACAGCTCAGATATCAGAAGAGGTATCCAGTATACAAAGCACAAGTGTACCACGAGACATTTTTCACATTTCTATCAGATCAGCACACACAAAGGGTACAATGTCTAAAGACACAAGAATACCAACTTCTGTGACAGATTAATCCAGCTTTACCTATTTCACCAAAATAGAATTCTTGGCACCAAAATATGTCTACGATGACAGTAAGCCAGATTATACATAGCTCTTGGCTTCTGTAATTTGTAGAGTTAAAGGATTACTTCTGTCCAAGCAATTGGCCTTTAGCTGGATAACACATTTCTTTCCATCCATCCAGAACTGCCATATCTAACCCTAAAAAATCAGTTAACACACTACTTCATAGTTTTATACCCATTTTGGGAGATTTCCAGAAAATAACGTTAACGTAATATGCAAGCCTCTTGGCACTGTTCATCTACTTCATCTATTTTCTCAGTAACAGGGAGTGCAACTACTGCAGAAAACTGCAATCCAAGTGAAAACCATGATACCAATAGATGATACAAAGTGGTCAGTCCTGCATATTCAGAGCGACCTGAGGCATGGCACAAGAGGAACTCACCATCTAAATGGAGAAATAATGAAGCCTGAGGGGATTTCTAACCAGTTCAACCTATCTTATTGTTTGTACCATCATCCTATTTTGGACACAAGGAACTTCTGCCTTTCAGGCCTTAACATGAGCTTCAGGGGGAGGAGCTGTCCAATAGCCCACCCCCTTGTCTGGACTGTACCATTACAAGGGGTGGCCAAGTTATCATTATAAATCAATAACACTTCTTTGAGTTTTGATACTTTTGTGTCAAACATTTTTAACAAACATGATATCAAGTAAGGCCAATAAGACTGGCATAATCTATAAACCAATGCCACAACATTGAAAAATCCTGTCTTGGTAGAGCAAATTTGCTGAACTTGACAAATGTTGATAACTACAGCTGCAGTGTATAAACAAGCTTATGCAAAATAGAGTCACCAAATTAGTTTAATGACATCATATATTTACCTACCTAAAATTGCCTACCTTTTCTCTTACATTCTTATACAGAATGCATGTTGTAATGTAGTATACAAGGCATATCACCACTCTGACATAGTTAAGATTGTTTGTGACATTTCTTATCACATCCTGATATGAGGTTATCTTAACAATCTAACCCTGCACTCAGGTATGCACCCTTCAGTTCTTTGTTACCAAGGTATTCAAGTGCTCTAATGGTAACCTTCTCATTGATTTTAACTGTCTAAACTTCAAGTTGGCAAAAACTCTTTCTGGCAAATGTTTGTCAATGTTGGCACAACTTCTATTTGCTGATTTCTTATCACAGACCACCAACCGAGCAGGTGAAAAGTTTAAAAAACAAAGTCAAGTGTTTTGGGCAAGTTTATCTTGAAATGAGTTCAAACACAAAAGGGCAACCCTATCAAAAGCTTAAATCAAAAATGATATTATACAGAAAATTCAAATACTATTTCATATTCCAAGCTCACACAAACACATATATAATATCTATAACCATAACTGTACTCGGTACACTAATATAAGCTTCATATTTTGAAACAGAACAGAAGTCATAACGATACAAGTAAAAAGTATTCTCACCTGTTCTGGCTTAAGACCAGGTGGGACCCAGGTGTATTCCTCCAGCGCACAGCCGGAATCATCGTCGGATGTGGAGTTCCGCTGGAAGCCCTGTACCATCTTGCTCACGTTGCGTTCCGTCTCCGTACCAGATGCCATGTTGTGGTCTTCTTGGGAACACTTGCAGTGCCGGCAGATTTTCCTGCACAAACGCAAGAGAAAACGGAGCATTTTAAACACCTGTCTGCTTGCCTTCACTGCTGCTCCTTATTCTGCCAGAGCTATTTTGGTGACACACATCTATACTTATAACACCTCCAACATACCTAAAACAAATAATGGGCATGATCCCCAGCAAAACTGGACTTTTAACATTCCTCTCTGATGACATAATTCACAACCTTACAATGTCATTTGTTTCCATATTTTTTTGTCTCCACATCCCAAACAAATAAAGGAAATACTGACAACACTTCAAGTTTTACCTACCACATTGCAAGACTTTTACATACCATCCGGTACTTATAAAGCTGCAAAACATGTACTCTTATATTTACCCTCAGTCTATTTGATATCACTTTACACGTGGAAAACAAGCAGCACATAAAGAACAAACGCGTTCATAAATACCCTGGCACCTTCTCATTTACCACGAACACAAATCTTGCTAAAGTTGTCTACTTAAAAACATGCGGGCTGAAGTAGGGAAGTGTGTCGGCAGTTGCAGGCCTTCCAGGCAAAACAATCACCTCCAGCACTACCCAATGAACCCTCCTGACTGCAGGGCAACAATAACGATAACGATCTTTCCGCGCCGTTTGAAACCTTTTTCACTGCAACCTCTCTAAACATGGGCCAAAAAGCCCTGCATGTAAAATCAGTCATTGGAGCATGTAGCATTTTGTTCAGGCCAGTAAGTAATCCTATCACAAGACATATGAAACTTGGCAGTGGTGACAGAAATCATCATTGAACACCCCTGGCTGGAACTGTGTACACATCATGTGCATGTCTAATCCACAAGGAGAATGCACCCAAAACAGTTTTCTGAAGACCTCCAGTGAGGGAAAAGGTCTTCCAAGAAAGCCCATCACCAATGACACAAAAATGTACAAAGAGGAATTGTGTGAACTTTATAAAACATCTCCTAGCATGTGGAAAGAAACAGTCAACATTCTTTATCACTGTCAACGTTATCACTAAGCAGTCTGAGGTGACTGACTCTCTATTGACGTGTGGGAACATGACACCTGTGCTTGCAAAGTCCTTGTTGAAGCTTTGACTGAACAGTTGAACTAATTGCCACATTATTTTGGGCAAAATAAGGCAGTTGATTAGAGGTCAAGGCTTGCAGCAACACTGGTAAGTCTGTTGGTAAGGGTATAGTTTTCCTCTGCCTAGCAACCATCCCATCCCTATGCAGGTAAATCTGAGGGAACTGATCGAATGCAGATTGTTCCAAAAATATACCGCCTTGGGTTTTGACTCTGTAGGCAAAGCAGAAAAGTACAAAGCGCCTACTGTAAGACTTTTCTGATAACAACGTTTTGCTGTTGGTATATTGTATGTAATACAGGTAGACACTAACACAGTGACATAAGTCAGAATGCCCCAGGAAGGGAAGGCATGCATCAAGTAAATTCTGACCACAAAGTACACTCAGAGGAAATCCCTGTCCAGTCTGCTGTTGCTGAGTGAGCTGATCGGACTAGAGCTTGAAGCGGTCGCTGGGACTGTTTACCGTAGGAAAATGTTTCTGTCATGTTGACAAGTCACAGGTGCACCCGCAACGCAAATGTGTGTCATCCACTGTCTGCCCAACGCTGTCACTCACACAAGTTTGCAGTTTGCCACAAATTTTCCAGAGACATTTTCCAACCTCTCACCATCCCACTGACCACATACCTATTTAATATCTATTACCAACAATCAAGGCTAACTTACATGTTCAAATAAATACAGACTTCCAGTATCATCTTTGTTTACAGAAGGAAACCAGATTTGAGTTCTGGGCTCAACATTTCACTAACAAATGTTTCCCTTGAATTTTGCAAAGAAGCCAACAGAATTTTAAAGCTGTCTCTGCATTGATGTGATCAATATATGATGTACTGGAGGCAACAAAATGTCAGAACCTCAAGACTAATGACTATAACCGTTGAGTGTATTGACAAAGGGCTCCCAGCATACAAGTTCAGCCACACGACCATGTTGCCTGCTAGCTTTCATCACAGGGAAAACTATAGCACTTCAACTTGATACCATTCTGACTCAAGCTATTTATTTTGTGTTTCTATGTCATGTCATCTGTCCCACTGTTTCGACTTAGGCGATCAAAGTTCTATCTAGCTCTGCCATCACTTCAAATGGTTGACCTTGAAGTTCATCGAGAAAAATGTGGAAGGCCAAGCATGAAATATTCACATACTCAGCCATTGTCAATTACATAAAGAGGCAGCATTCTACTGATGTCACAATGGTTCAAAATCAAAATGTGATAAGGAATTTTAGATCTCTTTGATAAATGTTGGGGGTTTTAAAGCAAGGTTGATTGGAAGAAAGCCAGACAGTAGACAGCATGGTATGTGCACCCATAAGAGCAGCATAATTCATCTTTCTGCCCTTGCCTGCTCCACCCTGCATGCTGCACAGCCATAGGCTGGCATCTTTGGTCATGTCACACGGTCAATTTCACCTCAAGACTCAAGAGCCGCACTTGCGGCCTGTGCTAAGTTTGGAAACCACCTTCAAGTGGAATCTTTTACAACCTCCTTGAGATAAAAGCTGCAGGAATGCACCAACACTGTCCGGAAAATAAAGCATGCGAGACTGAAACGTGACAGTGAAGTTGAACCTAGCCTGGTATATTTCCAGAAAAAAACTATCAATACCTGTATACCCCTACTAGTCAAAAAGCACTCCACAACCACACATCGGCAACTAAAAGCACTGGAAAAGCCGATAAGAATGATGGCATAATGTGAAATGTCTGAATCTCCGAATTAATCAATATTTCCTTTCAGTGACTATTGTCCACCCTGGTTATACGAGATGGTACTCGTGTGTGAAGAACTTGAAAAGCCTCAATGCCTAATGAATTTCTATAACTTCAAGTGTCCACTTGCATACCCATCAAGCATACTTCCTGACATCTATACAATATATATGATGACATGAAAAGAATGGATCAGAAGAACCGTTGCAAAGTCCTGCACTGCACACTCCATTACAAACTGGACGTTACAGGATCATATCCTCCTGCTACAAACTAACTCCTCTAATAGTAGCAATACTTTGCCCAGAGTACAGTCCAAACATTAAAGTTTGCTGGTTTCCTTGACAACTCTACTGCCTCCATCAGAATTCCTCAGAATGTTATCTATGGGATCTGCCCTACCATTACCAAGTTAACTGGATGTGTCTGCACGTAAACCCACAAACTTGGAAAGCCAACAGCAAAGCAATTTTCCACAACAGACTCCAGGTTAATCTAGGTTATTTCTAACCAATCAAGTCCTTACTAATGGGCTCTATCCAGACATACTTCTTCTATAACAGTGACAAACCCTACCCTTCATTCAGACTACTGCTCAGCTGTGACAGTCAGACTCTGGATAATCAGGTTTGGGTTTGAAAAGTCACATCTGTGACCTGTGACCCTGAAGTAACTGAGTCAGATATTACCTTAGAAATGCATTTTAATACAATTACAGAAAGCAAATGGCCTACTTTTCAAAGACTGTTGGGGGGGTAAGGCCAAAATGAACGCCCTTTGCAATTTGCCTGATGAAGTAACATTCCTTTACCAGGGGAAAAATTGTACCCAGTAATTACATTGTGTACGTCAAGATTAATGGCATCTTTAGAATACCCAGACTGAAATGAGTTAGTTCACAGTAATTGTCACACAATACAAAGAAAATGTTCTTACCCTTTACTAGTTCTCTCACACATTTTCTGATGCAGCTCCAGTCGCAGTGTACATGCTTGCTTGACCACCACAACCCTTCTTTCTAGTACTGTTTGTCCACTGAACTGTCTCATTTATAAACATGGCTGAAGCCCCTCCCACCATGCAACCTCAGCCAACAATAGGCCATTTTCTGAACTCCTCCCACTGTGACCCATATGCGACCTCAATTGAAACCTGTGACATCGTTTTCTGCCATATAGTTGTAAAAGGAAGGAAGGGAAGATTACGGATTCAGAAATAATACAGCACCCTTGTGTTAATGTTTTGCCAAGTGGTTTGTAATGGAAGACAATACATTTCCATGTGGGGAGGTGTGAACCTCATCAAGCCATAATGGACTCTGCAGATGAGAATTTTCACACCTTCCTCAAACTGCACATGTGAGAATTCTGGAGTGCTTGGGAAAGAGGCTGGGACAATGTAGCTGTAAAATCTATCATCCTGACTGAATATGAAAAGGAACGTTTTGCTTCCATTGAAATCCTAACAAAAATGGCAATGCTTTCATCTTTGGCGCCCCTTTTTTCTGTGGTCCACGTGCAGGGAAATGTACTGTCCAAAATGGGAGGGTGGGAACAGCCTCAGGCCGGAAATTCGGACAATAACCAGTGACCATTGAAAAGAATTATTCATAACTACGGCATGTTCATAGTGTTTTTTCTATCCAACAAAAAAATACCTATACTAAAGCATTAAAAAAATACCTACTTTTGCACAGCCTGCTGCTACACAAAAGATATTAATGTCACATGATATAATTTAGATTTGGAAATATCAGCCACTCTTGACTCTACAAATCTCTTTCTTTATTTCCAAACCTGTTGGGAAGCCTTGCAAATAAAATTTCTGATTTACCAGCAAACTGATAAGAACAGCAGGAAATTTATTAACAGTCCTAAATATACCCTGGATCATTTTGCTTTCCATAACATAATGATTACTCTACACCTTACAGGTAAGAGGCCAATCGTACATATTAAACACAAGTTAGATATTTCTAAGAGACAACCTTGGTAATCTATCATTAGTATCAATGAAAGATTACTGTCCTGAGGCACTCTTTAGTGCATATTATTTCATGAACACAGACAGAATAATCTTCTCACTCATATCTGTTGTGATATCATTTATCTTTTGTGACTTTGAGCTTGATCCTGATTACACCTTCCTTGATATGCTTCATGGAACCAGGTGCTGGAAAAGCTGACAAAATTGACTGCTATTCATCCTTAATCCTTCCCATTATTACATTCACTTGTGCTGGCAGGTTGGAATATTGTCTGCATATCCTCAAGAGAGCTGATGTCAGCTGAGGTCCAGGATTTGGCATGCCAAGATTTCTGTCTACCATGGCCCAAACCAGTGTGTAGATGTTGACTAGTACTGGCAAATATTAACACTGTATTTAGTAGAATGTATGTCTTATCTGCTTGAATTGAAGCAGATCAGGTAATCTCTTTAAGAGATAGTGTTTAACCTGAGAAAAATGTGCAGTGTGATTCTCAGGAGATCCTGCCTGGTGCAGTGACATCAGGTGCTGCTCTGCGGGTGTCTGGGGCCATAGATCTACCGTGGACAATCCCATTTACAGACATTACATGCCCATCACATTGCCCATCCCCTCATCACCCACCCTTCCTCACTGACCAGTTAACTGCTACTCTGCCCAATACCAATCTATATACCTTTCTTAATAACTGTCATATTCCCTCTTAATAATATAGTCTTATTCTTAATCTTAGATACAATCATAATGTAGTTTTTTAAACTCCAGGAAAACTTTATGAGAAAGTCACCGCAAACATTCAATATTAGTTTGCAGATACCTGGCATGCACCTCACCGAACAAAGAACGTAAAAAAGAGCAGGTGTTTCTGGAAAAGTCATTGAAACCTGTCCCTGCTGGAGTTTTCCTCCACAGTCTGGCTGATTCTTTTTCTTCCCTGACCCTTGTTAGAACCCTGTAGTGATGCAAGAGTACACCTACAATCGGACAATACTGGCGGCTTCCATTCTGTACAGCTAGAACCTGTTACTTGTCTGTGAACAAACTTAGTTCCACGACCTTAGTTATAAGATATGACACAAGGATATACAAACCTATGCACCCTGAACTTCTGAAGCCTGTTACTTGGAGCCAACCGGTAAGTTATACTATACCCACTTTGAAGTATTCCAAAAAGTATGCAGATGGAGGTACAACTGATAATGGAAATAACAGTATGGCTAACTGTACTTAGCAGTTGGCCCGGCCACCTTTGGCCTCCCCCTGTATAAATACATATATCAGAGGTAGGCGTAAAATGGAAGGGGCAATTTGTGGACTGTGTCCACCTGCAAAGGTCACCAGGGTAATGACCTCTGCCCTTTGGTTTTGCTCCTGTGACCTGCCCAGAGTCCCTAACCATGTTGAAGTGGTCAACACTGTCCCCATGAGATTGGCTGGGGCATGTTTGGACATGCTAATGTAACCTAGTAATATCCCTTCAAATAAATTTAGTGGACAGTTTGTAAGTTTGGCTTGACGGTCCATAAATGCATCGCGGGGTTCTCACCATAAAAACCAAAAGCCTCTACTGTCTACTCAAGGAGCTTAGACATTCTGTGTGGAATTTGTCTGTCTCATAACATACAATTCATCATCTGAATTGACAAGACCTCAACATATAATCTATCCCCTTTCACATAGTAATAAGGATTAGCCAACAGATGTCCAACCTAACCTCAGGCTTCTCTGTTTTCTTTGTAACATGATTTCTTGTCAGCCTGTCAACAGCTTTAAAATGGACTTCTGGATTCAGCAGAAATTTGTTGGCCAACTGGGGACGTTGTAACATTGAGGTACTAACAGGGCACAAACAAACACTGCAGCCTAAAGATGAGAAAATAGTTTCCAAACTTTTCAATCATCCATCACATACAGGCTGCAAAAAATTGATTATGTCTGGACCTGCCCACCTACACAAAAGAAAATAGTTCATACATCAACTAAATAGCAATCTGCCAGAGTCCTGACACTAGAACCTACCATTAAGAATTATGTTGAACCACTATAATGTGCAGTGTGAACATGAAGAAAATTATCATGAATTTCAAATACTATAATCAACATGCATGTGAGTAAAGAATGTACTATACTTATGCAAGATTTTTTAAAGACAAGAACTATACTAGACTTGCAACTGCTGGCCCCACTCTTGCAACTTGAAACTTTATTTGGGAAGACAACATTTACCAACTTTAATTATTCATTGACATGTACTAAGGTCTGTTCTGAAGTGAAATGAAATGAGACATGAAACAGAACACCCATGGCTGGATGCATACAGCATCAACATATAGGTCGGATTTACACGGGGCAAAAAATCAATGTCGTACGACATTCGACGCGCGGCGCGACGCGCGGCGCGACGCAGAATGTCGTACGACATTGATTTTCATGCGTGTAAAACCGCGCGCCACCGACGCGCGGCGCCGTGCGTCGTTTTTTCTGTGGCGCATCGAGGAGGTGCCACAAGTGCGTCGCGACACTCAGCGGGGAGTCTGCGTCGCGGCCCAGCAGCGTGTAAACAGCCCTGCGTCGCGCGCAGCCCGTTTCTGCGTTGCAAATTTCTCTTTTTCCCGCGCTAGCCCGAACCCACGTCACGCTCGTCTGTTTGTTTCTGTTCTTACTTCTAGAATTCTGAGTATCATATCACGTTCTCCTTGTTGTTTCGTCGGAGTTTTGTTGCTGATTGTTTCGTAAGCATGGCGGAAGTAAACAGCAGTAACTGGAGCAGCGCGGAAACCCGATGCTTGATCGGCGTGTGGAACTGTGACAGAATTCGCAGCAAAATGGAGACTCACAAAAAGAAGGAGGCATTCGGGCAGATTGCCGAAGCCATGCTGCAAGAAGGATACAACAGGAACGCAAAACAAGTACAGAAGAAGATCCTCGCGGCGGTCAGGGTTCACCACATGTGACGCAGCGCGCCGCAGCGCGCCGCAGCCCGCCGCAACCATTTTGGAGTGCGCCGCAGCTGCGGCGCGCAGCGGGAGTTACAGTCAATACGTGTAAAAGCAAAAGTGTCCTAGGCGAGTGACAAACGCCGCGCGTCGAATGTCGTACGACATAGATATTTTGCCCCGTGTAAATCCGGCCATAATGTTGAAATCATGAGGCAGAAAATAAACAGACCTAAGGATGAGGTCAGCTCTTGAGGGTCAACAAGGGTTTCTCTGCATAACCAGGGGCAAGTTGGCCTGCCTGCCGTGCCTCTCCTGTTATGGTAATGCTGCACAAGTTCAGAGCAAGTCTCCAACTGGGGTTACATTTTGGAACTCCAATGGGTTGGCCTGTTGCCGTGATACAATTGTAGGCAGGAAAAACTTGATTACTGACGGCTCACTGTATTTGAACTGTGCAGCCTCTCCATAACAGCTGGATGAACATGGATGCACGGACTTGGGCCAGGGCCAAGTTCAGGCTTAGCATGGGGAAATTGTGCTGTTTTCCATTTCCTCTGCTTGATATCAAGGCAAGGTAACAGCTTAGACATGGATTTATACTAAGATACACTTGCAGGGATTATGCTACAACAAGAAACATATCTTGATCTTGATATCCATAATGCAATTAGGCCATGCATGGATAAGCACACAGTGCACAGTATTGTTCCTAAACCAGCTTTTAGCCTTCAGTACAGCCAGCATTTCTGTTAAAATTCTGGATTAGCAGTTATTCAAACCTGATTATGACCATGTCTCAAGTTTGTATTGTCCATTTACTTCACTTGAAGTTGAACTGCCAAGTCAAGGTCTTGTATGTCCTCACCGTTGTCTCAAGCAATTATGTTTAGTCAAACCAAGTGTTTAGCCAAAGGGTTCCTGACCCCCTTGGGAGTAATAATACTCCAACTTCACTGCCCAATGGAGTCAGAAAACTCCAACATCTTCAGGTGAGGAGACAAGATGTCTATCTACACACTCTGCACACTTCCTTGGTTGTGTGAAACATGTTTGTTTGTGCACCTGTAAGGCTCCATGTCCCAAACCATTGTACAGAGAGGGTCTGGACTGCCCTGTATTGGCAGGAATGTTATGAGGACCTTTCACTCCTGCCTCCCTCAGTAGACATTAAAGAGCCCTTCAGGCCAACAACAGACAAGGCCTCCATGCTTGGTGCTCCACTATGGCTCCATCTTTTTGCAGAGTGAATGTCAAAGGAATGTAAAAAGCTGACAAACCTAAACAACAAAGTCTGCAGGGTATAGCGTTCAGCGGGATGTCTACCATTATTGTGCGTCACACTGCTAAAAATGGTTAAATCTAATTAAGCAAGACAAAACACAGTGAGACCAGGCTAGGCTCGCAGGAAGGAAGGAAGGTGACTTTGAACACGGCTGCGGCTGTTCGGATGTTGCTATTCAGTGGGCTCAGTAAGTAGAAATATGCTCGCCACTGGAGCAAATCATTTCCCACAAGAGCAAGTCAAGGGCTCAATGGAACCCAAACAAAGGGACGTCAGGGGTTGAAAGCATGTGCAGTTGTCCAGTTCGCGCTCAAAAGCGGCCTGTATCGACATGTGGGTCCGGCACAAAACATGATGCATGACCCCCCAGCCCTTTGTCTGGTCTTAACTGGTGCCTTGTGACAACATTTGTGCTTCCGTACAGAGAGCACGAGCAGCATCAATGCATTTTACATTTCAATGCTATGGCCTGTAATGCCCTTGTTGTACGCTATTCTTCCAACCTTTGTGTGCGTTTTAACATGTCACCTTAAATCTCAGCTTTTGTGGTCGTATTTTTGATGCCTGCTTAATATCCTCACAATACTTCCCATCTGTCTGACTTTCACCATTACTATTTAGTAAGTTTTGGTATAATCTACAGGAAAATCAAGAAATTCAGAAACATAATAGGTCAGGTAAGCAGCTCTCTCTCCATTGACCTTGGGCTAATGATTGCCATTTGCCTTTGTCCCTTTTGTGCAGTCTACCACTTTGCTTTAGCAACTCTTTGAATAAATACATAGAGAAAAGTAAGGGTTAACGGCTAACGGCTACTTTACTAGCCTTCGGTACAAAAGCACTGCCATGTCCAGAAGCTTTCATCCCTGCATCCTACACTTGACCTTGGTGGGAGAGACTACTTCACCTGGCCAGGGTCAGGCAGGTGTTCCGTGGTTCTCTGTGACCTGAGAAGGGCTGAAGGCTACTCAGCTGGCACAGGGAAAGCTACTTCTATTCTTTCTAAAGGGTTCATCCGTCCAGATCTCCTCCGAAGTTCCTGTTATTCCCGAACTTTTTCTGTCAAATACAACATCATAGCAACCCTTCAAATGGAAACCTACTCAGATATGTCCCAATTATGTCTAAAACAACATCTTCTGGATTATCAGCAGAGCTTAGTGTCAGAGTTGGGTTACTAACTCACATTCCCCTCCTGCACCACCAGTTTCAAGTGTCCAAATTCTGCATGGACAGCCCTGGGGACAACCCTGTGACTTGGGTGTTTACCGACAGAGTAAAATACAAGTTATTCCTGACAGCCGAATGAACAAGAATGGACCTGCCATGTTTACCTCACCTTATCCTACCCCTTATACAGAATAATATGAAGTCAGTATTTTACCCATACAAGGTGGCTCCCCCGCTGGGACAGGCTATCCAGATGATCCCAATATGGACAGGATTATCCACCTAAAGCTATCAGGATCATCTCCTGATCTGAGGTGATGGGCAGCTCAGCTGGAGGAGGCAGGGACATGGGAAGACTCCTCTTCCACTGTCATCACAACAGCATCACTCATCCCAGGACCACATAACCATCTGGTAGATTTGCTGAACGACACTCTGGGGAGGACGTATCATTAGCTGCTGTCTCCCTCAAGTGTCATCCACCTCATCACATTACATGATGTAAATATGTTGCCTTTGGGAGCAATAATGTCCAGATCAATCAGACAGAAAACTCACTCCCCAAATTGCAAAGCCATGATCCAAGCTATGGCACTCAATGCACAACACTACTCAACTCAACTTGCTGTCAAGAAAAGACTTAATAAATCTGTCATTTTCATAAATTTCTCAAAGGTAGCAAGGTCATTATCCTCATTAAAATAAGTTTTGATGCAACATGTAATGCTTGGTATCCACGCTGCTTAAAAAGTTAAATAGTTCCTTCTAGTTTCTCTTCCAGTTTCCTTTCTGTTGCAGCATCTCTCTTTAATTAAAAAGTACAGTTTATGACCCGATTCACACGCTGGCAAAATTCTTGCGTACGCAATTTTCGTACGCAATTTTCGTACGCAATTTTCGTACGCAAGAATTTTGTCAGCGTGTGAATCGGTAATTTTTTTCGTACGCAACTTTCGTACGCAATTTGCGTACGCGACCTCGAGGGCAGGCGTACGATCGCCCGGATCGCCCAGCGGGGTGTCTGCGTGCCTCCCCGCCTCCGTGTAAACGCGACTGATCGTACGCAACCCCTTTCCTGTCACAAATTCCATTATTTTCCGGCGTTTGTGCCAGCCACGCCGTGTTTACTTGTTCATTTCTCCGCGTTTCATTTCGCTTTGCTTTCCCTGTTGTGTTTTGATTCTTTGCTTTGAGTTTAATGAGCTTGTTTGCTGTTGCCTGGGCATGTCGGAAGGGCGCAATAGCGCGAATTGGAGTATGGATTAACGACAGGATCAAAAGCAAAATGGAGATTGTTTAGAAAGAAGGAGGTCTACGAGGACATTGCAAGAGGTATGAGAAATGGAGGTTAGATCCGAACTACAAAACTGGTCATCAAGAAGATGAGCGATCTCAAGTACGCTCATCGCGGCAGGTCAATATGGGGTCACGGTAGTGTTCCCGGCGCAGCGGGAGTCGCCGGGCTCTCCCTGTCAGCGTGTAAAAAGAAACGATCGTACGCTCACGTGCGTACGCAATTTTCGTACGCAAGAATTTTGCCAGCGTGTGAATCGGGTCTTAGTAGCCAGCTGCTCCAGAAACCCAGTACCATGAACTAATTGGATTACTTTTCCATTATAATGATATCTTCCCAAAATCTCTGGATGATTGCACAAAAACACCATTATCCACAAGACAACTTTGTGTCATTTCCTTATCCCCAGGGCAAAATTACACCTCAGTCCTGGTATATCCTTAGGATTACAGACACTACAAAAAAAGAAACACCTGGGAACCATTGTTATAAGGAACATGGGATTGGAAACGAAAATAGATGTCTATATTACATCAGTGTCTTTCACCAAGGACAGTAATGTCCTTGCTTTCACAAACATTGCCAACAACACTACAGTTGGGATAAGAGAGTAGAGACCAAGTGCAAAAGCATAAAGAAGATTGAGTAAAATGTACATCAGTCTTTATCTAAGGCAGTCCATAAAACTTATGCTGGTTAATTTTTCGTAGGCTACTATTCTACCATCCAATGTAAAAAAAAAATAGATCCAATTACATTGTTATTTTAATGAAAGCGTTTTCCTTATTGTTCCCTCTTGATCATCCAACACAGCAACTACAGTTCTCCCCTTCAACCATGGAAATACTACACTACAAGGAGCTTCACACCTGCTGATCAATGAAACAGTATGACCTTGAAACTTCAGAAGGTACCTCCAGATGAGATAAGGGTTGCCATGGTTACATGCCAGGTGTCCCGCCATCCTGACCCATGGTTCGACATTGGTAAACTTTGTTATCAAACACATGAAGTGCTTTTCTGCTACATGTTTAGACTTCAGCGACATAGGAGCCAGTTTGGTCCACCTGCAAGCTAACCAACTTATATGCAGTGTGTTGGTACATGACCTATGTTAACCCGTGAGGATGACATGTGGTGCACAGGGAGGCCAGTTTCAGGTAGAATATGTATAGAGTTTGGATTTAGTTAGTGCAGAAAAGCAACCGAGACACCAATATGAAAAGGCTTGCTAAAAAAAAACAACTTGACAACTTAACCCATTGAGACAGATTCTTAAAGTTTAAAGAACAAGTTTCTTCAGAAAGCCTAACCAGACAGTTACCTGGAGTAAAATCTATCCGTATGTCACAAAACTATGTTACACACAGGAAATGCAAGCAAAAGGCTTACAGAAAGGCAGTAATGTTAATTAAAAGGAAACAAAGTTGTTAAGACCAACTAAAGATGTTGCATGTATAACGGGATAAAAGAGGAATACTTACCTGGTACTAGAAGAGTAACACCTCCTGGGAGTTTAGACAAAAGTCTTTAACACCTACACAAAGGGGCAATCTTACCACAATAACACAGTAAAAGGGGTGATAATGATTAGATAATCACCTGCGAATTACACAAATGTGCCAAAAAGGTGAATCACAAGCTGTTCTCAACAGGAAGTAACTTTTGTCATGCGTGGCTGCGCAGCCTTTGATGGTAGGTAAGGTAGGAAGATTAAATACTTCTAACTACCTGGGTATGTTGGGCCAACAAAACAACCTCATCAGCAGGGAGCCACTATGGCTATCACCTGGCAACAGGACTAATTTATTGTGTTATTACTGGTAATAAATTTCCCATACAGAGTTCAACAACAGCTTGGAATTTTGCAAACATGAAACCTATCTGAAAAACAAGGTAGGCCAGCTTTTACGTTTTAAATTGTGGTGCTGCTATAGAGTTCATTGACATTTTCAATACTAGATCCCATAAACCTTGGACCTTTGTCGATATTAAGCAGAGTGTACCTACCACTAGTAGTGTGAGCTGTCATTAGTTAGCCAACATAAATGCAGGTTACCTGTTGACAATAGAAAGTTCAGCATGCCCTGCCTCGGGCAAACTTCTATTGCAGCAACACTAACAGCCACGTGAAATTGTAACAAGATTTATGGAGACTTCAATTGCAGATGGCATTGTCTGTTGGAATCACATACGGTGTTAGAAAGGTATTTGTATATTTGAAAGTTGATACAGCATAAACAGTGACTTAGTTACAACAAGTAATGTCAAAATTAAAATCAAACTGTCATTTATTATTCAGACAGGTCTCCTAATTTACCCCAGACATCACCAAATGAGTGTGTATAACTTTGACATTTCACACGACCTTTTTGCTTCAATGTGACATCGCACATACCCAGTGACACATACGATTCATTCCTGTCCAACCATGCATTCATTTTGCCTCAAAACATTTAAAAGTCAGCAGCACACTTTACACTTAATGCAAACATCATTGCCACTTAATTGTCCCACTTCTGTGGGTAGAAAGGCCTTGAAATATTCATGTCTGCAGTGATTTTCCATCAATTTTCTGCCAATCCAGTGCCTTCCATCAGGAAAATTAGGTCAGCTGTCTATAATATCTGCCCTCCAACATGCCATGGTACCCAATAAAGGTCAGAGTCTGGTACAAAATGATGACTTATATACAGAATCCGCCACACCTGGGCTCGTGAACCGAATCGTTAAGTTGACAGTGCTCCAGGGGGCTTTTAGCAGGCAAAACTCTGCCTGGATCAGGCAGTAAAAGTGTCCTCAGCTACATGATATAACTGGCTTCCCTTCTCATTAATGGAAAGGCACGAGAAATGAACAGGTAAAATGGCTGGGAGCAGTGGGTGGCATACGGACATTATGATTACAGCAGTTATAAAATACCCTGAATTCTAGCCAGGGATTTATTTTCTATCAAATCATAGACAACTTTTACAATCTTCATAAATGATCCCTGAGAAAAATAAATACCTGTACAGTAAATGTCCTTGAATGAAAAACATTTGTCAGACAGTTTTTCCATATTACACATATCCAACTACAACGAACAGTCAGGACTCATGATATCAGTTAGATAGGAAATTTTCTCCAAATGGCATGCAACCCTAACTCAGAACTTAGAGCCCATGGGTGGTGGCACTACAACAAAGAAAAAACATGAACAAAATGTTTTCTCTCCATCATCAATAAATCAGAAATGTAAAACCACAACTATGCTGGATATGCAAATGACTAATGAGCTGAGCTTACTAAATACTTCTCTAGTTTCTAATGATGGATTCCAAGATGCTTACGGTCACTAGTTCCATAACCTGTACAAAGTCTTACCACGCCACCCACACCGCACTAGGTTTTACAACCGGATCCTAGTTTCTCAAGCTATGTTTCTCCATATAAATCTTGAAGGAATTATTTGTAAACACCTTAGAGTCCTCCTTGAGGCGGCCTATTTCTGTCAGGTTAGCCCATTAGGAACAGGAGCAGTGGCTTTCAGCCATGCTTATCTCTCTGAGATGGTAATGCAGGAGACTTAGGAGGGATTAAAGTCCCCTAATACCAGATTCTATTAGGCTGGATTGGTCCTCTCACCTGGAGAACATCCCTTGCAAATACAGGTGACCGATACAATGAATATGCAAGGCTGGTAATAAGTGAGTGGAAGGCTCAGGGGTCAGTTTTTCGCAGCTCCCATACTCCCCAACATCTGCTTGAACATTACATATACATGTACACAACAGTACAGTAGAACCAAGGAGGTGGTTCCTTGGTAGAACATTAAAAATACAGAACACTGACATTTAGATTTTCGTCATGGACGTTCGTGATTCTCAGACCTTCCACATGCGTAGTTTGTTTTCCTGAGGGATTTACCACAGAAGGAACCCTACCCTCCTCCCAACACATGGTGTCACATACCAGGCATGGCAGCAATGCGCCCTGAACAACCAACCATTTTCAGATTAATCAACTCCTTTGTTTCCAGGACTTTACAGGCTGTCACTTGGTCCAAGGGTTTCACAATGCCGCTGGGAATAGGTCTAAATTAAATGGCCGGTGTGAGTCATAGGGCCAAGAAAGAAACGTGACTGTTTGAGAAAGATGTTTGGAGCTTTTGATAGATGAGATAGAGGGTGTGGAATAGCCAGAGGTGGTTCCCAAAATATCATCACCGGACTTTGTCCAAGAGCTTATTTTTCCAAATCTAATAGTAATAAACTGGTTTGTACAGATATGTGAAATCAACTCTAAACAGAATTACAGAAAGGACTACTATAAAATCAACAAAGCAGTAAAGAATGTGATCAAATTTTAACCATCAGGACATTTCTACATAAACATGCAAAATAAATCCTTATATGGAATGGTTCGAGCAACTGTTCCCACTCGTATGATACCACACCGGAAATCAATTTTTTGCAGTAAAATTAAACTTTTCAAACATTTTTATTTGCCATCTGCGCTAACCGACTGCATGTCTACACTAATGTAGTTTTGATTACCAAACTTAATCTGTAGTCTCGTAAAAAGAGCAGAAGTTCTTTCAACGCAGCAAACAGAGAAAATTACACTGATGATAGGTTGACTTTCAAAACAGCACCACTGGGCTGCTTGGAATTTCAGCAGGTATCCCATAACACAAAAGAATTTCCCAACATATGGAAATCCAAACCTTTGGAATGAGAACAACGTATGAGAAAAGGTTTTATATACATGTGTTTGTGATCATTTCATCACAGCCAGTTTGTCTTTCTCAGCCAACACCAACTTTATCAGAACCAAATGTAAGAGATAACTTAAAGGTCCTTTCAGCCAGGTCTTAAAAAAGGTTACACCCGGGACATGGGAAAGTGTCAGACATGGCAGACACCCAGATTATAGACGGGAAAACCGATATAAGAGTGACTAAAAAGTACAAGAACAGCACTATTTTATGTCATAAAACATTTCTAGCTCTACATATTTATGTTTCACGGTCAAGTTTGTATAGTGAACTAATCCCTGGCTCTAAAACTTACCTTATGAGGACACCCCTTGTACCTTGTTATAGTTATCAGATGATGATGATTTCAAAACTTGGAGCCAGTACAGTACAGTACAGTACAACTTACATGTATGCCTTTGCCGTGCACATCCACAGTAAACGTGACACTAAACTAAGTCAGGTGATAACACTTACCTGCTAAAAAGGTGAAATGCAAACAGAGAAACTGAAAACCCTTCCCTGTATGTATTAGCTGAGGCCAAACTGTCAGGGAAAATATCACCTTTACCTTGGGACATCAAGCGTTCATTGTGCACCCTCCCAAACTAATCTATCTTCTAACTTCTGGGCAATCCGATCAGATAAACTGTAATGCTGATGACCTTCTTAACCTCACAGCTCCTAACAAAGTCTTCAGCAGATATGCAAGAAGTCGGCATCTATCACTTTTCTAGGCTGTTTCACCAAGTTAACGGGACAGCTCATTTATATCCTAATGACTATACAGGCCTTGAGGAAAGTTTGTGTCCTACAACAGTGACAAGGTGAACTGTTACTGATCCACACACGGACATGTTCTTCTTTATTTTCTCACCAATACCGGTTGCTGTGTTGTGCCAACAACAGGGTTTTGCCTTGTCACTTGTGTACACCGCTGCCATTTGCGTACCGGTTTTTCATGGCCGTTTGTCGGCAAGCTTTTGACATTCAGGATTGAGAACTATTTCTGGCTTTGTAGTGTAAGGTTTCACTGTATTCCATGTGAACTTATGCAAATAAGTTGACCTTGCCTGGTCCCAGTAATTTGATTAGTGCAGAAACTTTACCCCAGAATTGTTGGAATTAGGGCACAGCTTGGTAGCCCCCAGCTCTTGCTGGCAATGCCACAGAACTGTGACACCCTATCCCTTGCACCAGACATTAACTTTCACCTTTGACCCCTGGGGAATACGCCAGATTAATAAGGATAATTCCTTGTACAAGATTAGTATTAGCAGTCTAAATCAGTGGTCATTTACATCTGGACACTTTCAAACAAGTTAAAAGAAACTTCTTTTAATACACCAAAAATCCTTCCTCCTAGGTCCAATAAGCAATATTTGATACAGGCACTGTAATTTATTAGTAACAACGTTCACAAACATCATTTCCAGGTGAAACATAACACTACCCCCCTCCCAAATGTAGCCCCTGAACTTTGACATATCTGCAATTTTTTTTACCTCAAAAAAATCTTTCCCCCTGAAGTAACCTGGGGATACCAGACAAGAAGTTGAACATGTTTTCCTTGACTGTTTGCATCAAACCTTCTACTGTGACAAAAATCCTACTTCAATCCAAACCAAGCCATTATCTAGCCAGGCAACAAAATATTTGACTAACACATCTCTGCATAAAGTGCCCTGACATCATTCACACTGTAGGCACACATCTTAGTTCACTGGTGTGGCAGGCCAAAGTATTTACCACGACACACCTTGTCATATCCAAACTCTTGGATGATGAGTTGCCCCTACTAGACGTATATGTATTAGACATTGGAGAAATCTATAAGCAAAATGTTCTATGCAAAGGGGAGAAGGCAGAGCAAATTTCTAAGCCACACCTCTGGATTCTATGATGTATATGGGGCTTGAAAGAGATAAAAGGTTCAAGTCCAACCATGTCACAACTGCCTATCATCCAAAAAATCACATTTAATCTGTATCAATACAATTGAAGCTTAATACACATAAAAGAATCAATATCTCTTGCGTAGTAGAAAAGAATCTGTACAAACTAACAAGATGGCATTGTGTCTGATGATTCCACGTCAGTGCATTAATGTACACAGGTGACACAACAGTTTCTCCTAACCTGCCAAGTCCCTGTGACATGATGAGCCTGGTAGCAGGTGCCCATACAAATACGAATGACTGTTAAAAATGTTTCCCTAGAGACAATAAGCCTGTGGTGGATTACAACATCCCTACTTTAATACGTTTCCAACCAGACAAATCTTCTTACATTAATGTTCTTCTTAAGAGCTAGGATTCATTAGGAGCCAGACAGATATAGCTTACTCTAACATTAAGCTTCATAACCCAAGATATTTACTTCCACAGCATTAAAAAAACATATTTTTAGTCTCCCAAAAGACCACTTTAAGTTTTTAGTTCCTTCAGGCAAAAAGTAAAGCACATCATAGAATAGGGGTGACGGTCTGTTTGGAAACTGGCTCTAAATCTGTTATGGATTTCTAAATGGCTGCTACTTGAACTCCATTTGAACTTCAGCAAAAAAGGAGAAAGATGTTTTTTGGAGTTGGTACATGGTGTGCCTTTTAAACAATACCTCTCTCTTTATTCTTAGCAGGGTGCAGTACTGGTCTTATGGAAGTAACAGATACTCAATCCTACCTCATAATATTCCAAGTACTTCAAAGTGTTTGTGTAACCGGTAGAAGACCTTCTAAATCTCATTAAAAGTTCTAAGGGGTTTTATATCATAAAGAGACCACTCAACTGTTACAAACAAAGGCCACAGGTACATGCCTAAGACCCCGTTTACATTCATTTTTCCTATCCGAATAAATGAGCTATCCGAATAGAAAATAGTCTATTCGAATAATTTTTGGAGTGTGAACGCTCTAAATCACTTAGATTTTGCCCGAATCGATTCCAAAATAATCCACCTCGCGAGGTGGTTTGAGACACTTGCGGCGGATTCGAATCGGACGAAACCGCGAATGTGAACGCGAAGTGAATAGGATTTGCTGGCGTGACGTCATACATCCGGGTACGCGTCGCGCGAAAAACACTTCTCAATTTTTATCTCGGTTGCTAAATTAACACACTCAAGTACTGTGCACGTTAAATAACAGTTGAATGCTTGAGTTCGTACCATCGTAGAAGTGTTTGTAAGGTTATGGGACTAGACACTTCTGCTCCAGGGGTTTCATCTTTGCAATATGAGACACAGTCAGCACTGAAGAAACCACAGTCACCGCCTTGTCTGTTAGCTGCACTGTGATACCTGACAATTACATCAACATTTCTTTACTGTAACATTTAGCTAGTAAAGTTTTATGTTTGTACATAACATCAGTGAGTCTTTTGTTCCATGTGTCGGTGCAGCAAACTGGTACACATTATATGGACCTATAATTACACTGGCCTGAGGGGGTGCCTGGTATGGAATTATATGTCAGACCATACTGGATGACTTTTGACCCCAAAAATTTAAATAGCCTGTGTGACTTTTGCTGCCTTCCAGACTGCATGTAAGTCCTAGTACATGTACATAAGCAAATTTGTATTGCATGATGTATGGTCGTTAGGTCTGCCAAACTCATTAGTGAGGATGCAATTCAGCTTAGTACTTTATACCTGCTAATTACATATCATTCTAATTAATTCCATCAAAAAGATAAGTATCTGGCATATGTAGTTGAAAATACAGGATGCCCAGTGTAGCAAAAAGGGTAGAATGCACTCTCTACACCATTTCTTGCCAATCTTTTATACTATCATTTTACTATAATGGTGTGTGGGTATGCCAACTGAATGAGTTGATTTGTCCAATATTATAAGTATAACAATGTCCTTATAATTACCATCACATTGCTTTCTTCATAGTTATAGAACATCTGGAAACCTTTGAGAACATAGAATGGGTCGAGCTGGACTTGAAGTTCAAGAAGTCTGTGTAGGAGCTCCTCTATCACAGTGAGTAGAAACATTGCCAAACATGCCATGCACATGTCCTTCTTGAAAGTTCTTCAACACAGAATACAGCCAATTGGCAAGATGACTTACCTTGCGGTCAGCTCCATAGCAACCTTAATAACAGGCAGGAATTCAAACAAGTAATTATGGCATAATATGCTGGATTCATACTTACTTTCCCAATTAAAGTACTAATCTTCAGGTTTCCTTTCTTTGCCAATAAAAGATGGCCGAAAAGGTGTAATGTTCAACAAATTAAGGTAAAAGCTTTCTTACATTAGAGCTTTCTTTGGACAGAAGGGAGGGTTCCTGGTGTTATAACACAGCTGGTTGCAGCCTGTGGAATGGGAGGAATGGGCAATAAGGCCAGCCAACACTGTTGACTCCCATTTCCAAGGGCAGGCCATTTCCATTCTTTAAGTTTTTCATGCCATAAAGGGTTTCCACCTGTAGCGCTTGTGACATTACTACACAGTAGGCCCCATACTTTCACTATGCAGGCAATTGGAGATATCCATCCAAAGGCAGATACCTCAGTCCCTTCCATCACCAAAAGCAGCATGCCATGAAGAACCACTGTCCGGGCATTTGAGTTTACTAAACAATTAAACTTTGGGGCCCGTAAAATGATGATTAGCTCTTCAATAATGGTTCACATTGTCACAACTCAAAAGATGTTCATGTGGGAAAGCTGAACTTTGTTAATCTTTGACATATCACAAGAAAACTCAGTACAAGACTTGGCCTAATTCTCTAAATCCCTTCTGCTTTTAACGATTTGGTTTATCGAAAAATAACATTCCAACTGCTCTGCTCTGCTTCCTGCTATAGTGAGATATCGGGGGAACAGGAGACGGAGAATCCGCCAACCCAGCTAGCAACTCCGCCAGTCCTTTCATCAAGGATGATGACCTACGACCCAGCGGGGCTCCTGGTATGTATCTATTTTGTGCCAGCATGCTCGTCACCAGTGATTCCTGACAAGGAACTGCAGACAGGCCAGACATCAGGCTTCAGCATTTCCTGATGGCTCCCAACCAGGCTTTTAGCTAGGATTTTGAGACAGGGCGTCCACTTTATATTTGGGGGGGGGGGGGGGGGGGCGGGGCGCTAGCCCCGCAGCGAGCGCCGAAGGCGTGAGCTTTTTAGGGGGGTCCGGGGGCATGCTCCCCCGGGAAAATTTGAAATCTGAAACCTCCTGAGACTCTATTTCCTGCATTTTGTCAGGCAAATTTTGTGGAAATAAGGCAAGATTTTGTCTCTATATCTTAAAGGCAAATTTGTTATGGCCGTGCGCCGCGCCGCGCCTCCTTTACAAAAATTATGCCGATAGCGCGCGGCCAAAATAATTTATTTTTACGTAAGTAGTTCACAACGATGCGCAAAAATAGTATTCTTGTCGTTGTTAACAGTGTACTTTTTCAAAAAAATACGAAAACTTGAGAAAAGGACGGTCAGAAGGCTCAAATACGTCCGATTAAACTCAGCTTACACGTCTCCGCTTGTGTTTTCATGGTCCGGTCCACCATGTGGAGAAACTCAAATCTCCCGAAATTTCGCGAGAATCTGCGAGAGTCATATTCTTATACACTAGGTCAGGTGACTATTCTCCTGAGTGACCTTTCAACTCTAGCTGCATGCGGAAGTCATTGCAGGCCCGCGAGGACGGCGTGGCTCGGCAATTTTGCGGAGATCGGGGAATTCTTGTTGAATAAAATATCTGAAAGCTCGAATTCGGCGAATTTTGAACACATTCAGCAAATTTACCAGAGAAAAAAGAAAATTCGGGCGGAAAAAATAGGGCGTTTTTAGGGCGTCCTCCCAAAAAGTAGGGCGTCCAATTGTGCCCTATTTTCAGAACAGTGCGTCCAAAAGACGCATGGACGCATCCCTAGCTAAAAGCCTGCTCCCAACAGATTTAAATTCTGTCCGGACACTGGTACACTAACTGGACACGAAGAGCATTAGTACATATCTAGGATGATTTGCTGTAGTCCCCAGAATTTTCAGAGTGCCCACGTCAAGAATGCAGAGATAGAAGCAACATGATACAACACAAGTTTGCTTCTTCCACTCCGTGGAATGCTGGGGACCTCCACATTGCTTATACTGTTTGGGGTCTTAGCTGGTCCTTGTAAGAATGCAGTTTGTACTTCTGAACTACCCAGGCTGCCAAAACTTGGTCGACTATGTTTATGATAAGACTTCAGAAATATTCAACATTATTCTCTAGGGGTCTGCCCATGTTGCTTATTCAGGATTTTCTTAAAGCCTAACGAAGATATACAAGACTGTGTAGTGTCCTACTAACATACTATGTCACATCTGACAGCAACATCTGTTTAGGGGCTCCAATCTATTCTAAAGAATTTCTGTTGAGCCAAACGAAGACAGAGCACTATTCCAACCTAAGACATGACATACATATCTGTCAACATTGTGTGACATTGGACACTTGAGATGAGAGAATTCCTCAATTTCGTATCAACTTATCCATTAATGTTCCCTCACAGGGGACTAGATAAGCAAGATGGATCAATGATCAGAAGCATGTAACGTCTGAGTTTTTTCCTTTCATCTGTCAGCCAGAACACAACATGATCCATCTCTATTCTTACATCTTCTTTTCACCACATACAAGACCTGAAATCTGTCCCTTTGGTTGACCAGTCAACTGGATAACTCCAGAAAAAAGCAACCCTGATCTAGCAATAACCCCAATGATCACTCCCCTAGTTGAGTCATCCATATGGAACATATGCAGATCCCTCCTCACAATTGGGTGCAAGGGGAGGGATGGAGTGGTTGAAGTTTTTCCCTGCATCTCTCCTGGCCGTGTGAAATTTCTCAGGGAGATTTCTGCCACTCCTGCTATGAGGTTAGGTCCGAGTGTCTGCTGTGCAATCTGGGCTATGTTTATCTCCTGTCACAACCACGCAGCAAGCAGATTGTGCGGTGTACAGTGCTCATAGTAGCAAAACGACACTGATACAGATGGTTTGGGCATGTATAAGAATACTGTCTTATATCTTACTGCTGCAGAGTAACAGGAAGGAGGCAAAACAAAATACATATCCATAGATGGAACTAGGGCAAGACTTACCACAACTTGACCGCAGGTTGGACAACAAGCTAATATAAGCACACACTCTGTACCAAGTTACTACCAACTCAGGACTATGCAAGCTACTGTAAGGAAACAGCTTGTGTGGCATCTTTGTGGTTTTTCACTCCTCTTCATCTCATGCTGCTGGAGGGTGGCTGACAACATGTCAACAGGAAGGATGGTCACTCCCTTCCTTACAACTTCCTCTTCTAACCACTTGGGTCCAGTTTTTGGTGGACAAGTGCATATGCCACATTACTCCACTGAGACCAGCATCAACTGGTGTTTCAATAGGGAACTTCTAGGATCGATAGCTGCTTTCTATTATTGATAGAGTCTGAATGGTCCTGTACGGTAACCATACTGTAGGTCAAAATAGACATATGTATAGTTACAACACTGAGCTGTCTCTATGTTCTGGTTCTGATCATCTGATGCCAAGGATGGCTCAAGCCTTCAAGGAGTGTTGCTCAAAACTAACTTTGCATGCACAGATACAGCTCTGTACAAGTTAACTACAACAATTCCTTTTACTTGCAAAAGCCATGGCATTACATTACAGTTTGTTCTGCTGGGATGTTGGTACACAAGCCAACTGGTGTAAAAAAATTCAACACTACTCAAAATTTGGGATATTGTCCTCTTAAAACTACCCAGTCTCTTTTAATTAAATTTCATGTCATCCTTTACAAAACGTATGTAGATACTGCACATATTTCCTTTAGCACATGGTAATTAAAACTGATATTTTGAGACCAGGCCATTGATCAAACTGTGGAGGGATTTCGGCTGCCAAACAAACAAAAAGCTATTTGGAGAAAAAACAAGGGGGCCAAGTACAAATAATGTTCACTCTGCCTCTGTTTTCAGAGGTTCTTTCCTTTGACCCTAATTGGTACCAACAATCTAGTCTCAAGACCAACTTTGCTTTCTCAAAATATTTCTTCAGCTCAAATGCACACTTGGGTCCTGGAATCTCAGAAACTCTGTACCACATTTCTTACACTGTGGTATCTTCTTGAACATGAGCTTTTTGTTCTGGGAATAATTGCCCACAGGTTTTCAGTAGCTGGGTCCCATCAGCTGTACCTAATTTATCACCTCCCTTTAGGAAAGGCCCTGTTCTCTGGATAAATAAAATCTGAAGAAACCAGGAGTTCGGTTACACCTCCATCTTCTGCCATCAGCTACAGTACTTCCTTTTCTTCAGACATGGAACCAAGATCAAGGTTACACAGTTAAATCCACAGACAAAAGGATGCAAGGAAATGCTGACAGAGTTCTAAATCAATGTTGAAAGGAGTCTGCACACTGCATCATACCATCCTGACACACTCTTGAAGAAGTCAAATCAATTCATCACCAGAATGAAAGGATAAAATAAATGGAACGGAAACTGACAACTGGCAAAAAGATCTAACAAAGAAATCAACTGCCATCAGACAGACTTATTGATTGTTAATGGACATGGTCATCTTCCTTTACTGCAGGTGCAAATCTTAAAAGCTGGACAGGCTGACCAACAATACGGAGTAAACAAAAGGTCAGACTGACAGGCTGGCACTACCTGCATACCATCCATCATTACAACACAATAGTGAGGTACACCAACAGACAGCAGGCACATTTCTGTCATACAGAACCTCAGGCACTTACCCCATGCAGGGACAGAGGTGGCTTTTCTGGTTACAATCTTGTACTCCAGATCTGCCAATCAGACTTACGCAGTTACAGGAAGAAAAGAGAAAATGAATTTATACCTACGATGATTCACTAATAGGCCAGAGGATATGGACAGTATAGCCTTTGCAACTTCCTTTTTGATGTATGATGATTGATACTCAAACTATTCATCTGGTCTACACAAGCGGATGTGTACGGTATTTCTAGTTCGAATCGAAACCCATCTTCAAGAAAGCAGATACCGCAGATCAAAAGGAAATACACCTTTCTTTTGTGCCTGTGTGAAAACATTAACAAATACCCCTGTACATGTGACATACCTCAGGCAAACCAAGCAAGTCTAATGCATCATGAAACTTTGTGTGAAGTAGGGCAGCATACAGGCAATGGTCTGTGCCACCTTACTGTCTTACAGATATAAGAAACAGAGCAGGACAACCAGATGGGATCAAGTTGTTGAGTCTGGCAGTCATCCTGGTTGATCCCTGTGTCCCCATGCTCTGCACTGTTGTCCAACATGCACACCTCATCATCCAATCAATACCTCAATCTATCATAACTGTCGTTAATTCATAGGAGGATAAAAAACGACATAATAGTTCAGGAATGCCGATACCTGACATTGATAGCGGCAATCAAAGGAAATTTAATATGCCATTGGATCTCGTTAAGCATCCACTTCCTGATACCTGATTTTTGGAGCCAGACATACAAGGATCATCATACAGCCTCAAAATACAAACCAGATACTGGAAAGTGATATCAATACTGGGGCCTGTTTTGACCAGTAGTCTCCAAAGCAGTGGTCTGGCATTTTTTTCAGTGATGGAAAAGGTCTTAAATCCCCCATTTTGTTAGGAACTTTTTTTTTAAGTTTCTAACTGCAAAATTCAAACATCATAACATTTTGGAATAGAACTTCAATTTCACCACTGTGAACTTGAAATACAAAGTGATGTTAGTTTGCAGCTTAGGCCACACCAATTTAATTTGTTGGTTCTCGGATTTTTTCAGAAAAAATATGAAGCGACAGGGCGAAAAAAAATAAAAATAAAAACAGGCCTGGGCATCCTATTATAGCCCTAAATGCTAGAATTGGTGCCATGAAGTCAACACAAAAGACTGGGTTAAAATTTGAATAATGAATTTTGAACTTTTAATCAAACCAGTGCATTGGTAGATGTAATAACTGTAACAACTAGGAGTAACAGGTCTTTCTTGAACTGTTGGAGGCAAAATATGAGCATTTTTGAGTTGATTCAGAACCAGAATTTTTTTTTTTTTTTTGCAAATCAGAAAAAAATGAAGAGGCGAATCCGAGAACCAACAAATTAAATTGGTGTGGCCTTAACATAGATAACAATGTAGCATGACAGTAAAGGCCACTTTGCACAATGTTGAGGCCTGACCTTGTTTTGTACTATGACAAGCCCACAAGTCTGCAGTACACACAGAGAGGTCTAGGGCACACAAACTACTGCCCCAGCCCTCTGTTTGATGTGGGCGCCACCATATGCAGCAATGTATACAGTCTTTCACAGCCCAGTTATTATCTCAGGAAGGGTCTTCAATTAAGCCCCAAAATTTACTTCAGGGGTCAAACTTGGCATAAAGTAATGATACACATGTCAGGATGTGGTATGTGGTTAATGGCTGTCAGTCTGTCTGGCAACATTGTAAAATAAAGGAGATGAAAGAAACTTCCACTGGAACATCTGCCTCCTGTCTAAGTAATTTGAGCTCTGTCTATGCATAAATGTTACCTTTCTTTGCATTAACAGTTATCAAAAGAAGATCTCAGCCAATATAAAGAACTGCTGTGGTTTCTGGTCAACAAAGAAAATAAGATAGATTGCACAGCAACTTGGCTGTTCATAAGTTATAGCTTTTAGGAAAGATCTACTATACTGCTTTTATCAAATTCTGTATCATCTATAAATATATATCTGGCACTTTTATCTCCTATTGCACTAATGGCCAACAAACATCTAATAATAAAGGACAAAGATGATCTAACAAAGGCTGGCTTTGGGAAAAGTCGTGGAGGAAAACACTAGAGGAGAGGTAGACTTTAGCAGGAAAGGCAATTTGCCGCAAAGACTCCTTCCTTGAAACCCTGAAGACTTTATCCCACCTTGTGGGGTGTATTTCCTGAGGTAGCTGACTGTTGGGATCATTTACATCTGACAGTCAGACTTTTGGCAAAATTACAGCCAAATCCCCGGGGTGGATCAAACGTCATGCAATATGAATCCTGAGCTCTGAAGCCATGAATGATTCACGCCCAGAGTTAGACACTCAAAAGGCACAAACTTCCACAAAAGGTCCCACAAGTCCCAACAGCCTCCGCTGAACATGTTCAAAATGTTACAGTTGCTCAAAGTTTCAGATGCTGGCAGCTTGAAATCTGGTGAGCGCTACCAGACCTTTTCCTCCTAATATCCCAGTGAAATCTGATAGGCGTCTAACGGTTAGTTCAGTTTTCACAGTTCAGGGAGGGGATAGAAGTTGGCATTTGTCCTTAGGCATATATTTGTCAGATCTGTACCCACAAAGGGAAACACAGCAGCCAAATACTGACTTCAAAGACAGAGGTCCCAGCAGGGCACTGGGTTTGATTATAAGAGCAAACTACATGTGTCCACATTATGTACATTTACACATAGACTGCTTTTGTAATAAGATCATCTGATGGATGAACAGGATGTAGATGTATTCCTGAAAGGACAAAAGGGCAACATCTTACCATAGCTTCTCCACTCGGTTTTTAATATTTGAAGGTATAACAACAATCTGTGGTGAAATGGTTCCTACCAGATTGTTATTTTCAGTAACAAAGCAAGCACTGATACCAGTGAATATTCAGACTCTTGCAGGAATGCAGCCAATATCCTTTGATGCATATGAAAATATGCTGTTGTTGTTACCTGTACTGCAATACCAAACAAGAAAAAATTGCAGTTATGTGAAGTTTACGGACTGCTATGCATGAATCGTTTATAAATAACCATAAGTATCACCAGGTATGGTGACAGACAGACATCAATCATAGCAATAAAAGCTTGCCAGCCTTTTGAATCCTTGTTTCAAACAAAAAAAATTCTACCACAAACTGTTTGGAATTGTAATGTCTAAATTTATTTTGACCAACGTCTGAACCTTGACCTGTTCTGAGCAAGAAGGTTAACCTGATTGGTCTGAGGAAGAAAATTGGCTACGAGTCACTGAAATATGCCCTAAAATTTGCATAATTGTGATGGCGGTTACAACCTGAAATGTAAATGTCCACGATGCCACTACCAACAGAGCGCCCTTTTGTTGTGGTGTGTTATGAACTCTGGTAACAAACAGAGAAAAATGCTGCTTTGAAAGTACAAATGTTGTCATGTTCAATTTACAGTAGGGCAAGCAAAGATTGCAAAAAGGACTGCAGGTCAAACTTTCCAACTGTTTGATGGCATTCTAGCCTGATAAATGTGGTAGTGATACTTCTTTGAACTATAGCCTGACAATTGAACCATAGCCTGACAATTGAACCAACCTAGTGAAAACTGAAACAATACATCTGCAGCCCTAATAACACAACAGACTTACTTTGTAAATTGGACAACTGGAAGATAATTTTTTCGACTAATTAAAGGTAAACAAAGGGTCCTGGAAAGAAGGTAGAAATTGACAAATCGCTGAAACGTCTGAGTACGTGGTTATCTTTCAATGGTCGTGTTTCACTCAAATTAGCCAATTTCCTCTTGTTAAATATTGTTCAACAAAACAATCCTATAAAAAAAAAACAAGGCTTCACAAGCCCATAACATCACTAATGTCATGGTATCAATTTCTTTTAGTTCCAGTTCAGTTTCCTTATTCTGCAAAATTCAGCCAAAGTCATTAGCAACAATATCACATCGTCACTCTTCTGGCATTGCTAATGACTGATAACCAGGCATGTATAAGAGTATGTGTGGAGAGTTATCGAAACCTGTGGCAACCTTAGCATGTATCAATGCTGAAAAAAATAAACAGAGTTGTATCCACAGCAGCAATACCCACAAGTTTTACATCTGTTCACATCTGTTACACCAACCATTATGGCTCCATTCAACATCATTTATTACAATCACAACTTGTCCTGCTGAACATTCGTCAAAATTAGCACAAAAGTAGGAAACCCATTAGACAGAGAAAGTTTCCCTTTTACCCCCCGACAGCTGCAGAGACTAGCAATTTAGCTGATTTATCAGCCAGACAGGAATCGTAAATTACATTATATGTGAAATTAAAATGGTGGCTATCCGCTATGGCATGGTTATAAAGCAGTGCAGTGTAATTACTACACCTGGTATGACAATCATTGGAAAACATAATATCTAGATGGTAAACAACAGTAACATTATCAGTGATTGTGCATTAGCAAATTGACAATATCTATTGTTACAAACGACATACAAAAATGCATAATTAATACCATTTAGGTCTAAACCAAGAGCAGCACACTGTGATTGCTAATACATTAGTATATGTGAACTTCTACATCATACATGGCTACACTGAGAAGTACAACAAAGTCAATGTATGTATTGCCAACTTCACCTGAAAGTATATAATCTCTCCCTTGAAAGTCAAGTGCCTACATTCAAGTGTTCATCATAAACTGTGATTCTAAACAATGGACACCATTCCATTCCTTCTTAAATATTCAAGGGCAGTTCAAGGAACAGCCTAGGCATTAGTGCAAGCCAGAAGCATCATCCCAGCTCTGCACACCTAATACCATATAAGGTTACCATCCAGTAGAAACTGATTGGCCACAGGGATGGGGGCAAAAACCCTGCCCACAACATAGCTTTCTAAAAGTAAACAGCTTATTTCATGGTGATATCAAGGAATGTTGAACACAGGCTACTGTTCAACGTTGGTTGCCCAAACTATGTTGTTGGATGTGAGTTTTTACATGTAGGAGAAGAGAGAAGTGTGTGGCTTACCTCCAGTAGTGGGGCTGGTAGCCGGGACACCGGTCCCCACATTTCACACACGCTGAGCAGGCCTGAACAGCAGACATGACCTGATCTCTTTTCTCTTCTGAGTTACCCTTCACAAAACCCTGCAGACAAACGCAAGAACATGTATCCGTTACAAAACTAGATGTGGTCACTAGAAAATAAATTTATGCATATTCATAAATGTACATCAGTTAGGTCAAAGTTCTGTGGTATCCATGCACTAGGGTTTTGTATGTAGCTATTGTTACCAATTGCCAGAGGGGTTTGTTATTTATTCCACTTTCTGTTATGGTAAATAAAGAAATACTGAACCCATTGACTTTAATGTTTATGGTAATGTCTACAGTGTAGAGTGACGCTTCCACAGGATATACACAATTCACAACACCAACTTGCTTTCATCTCTGAGTCATGCTGTGTTCCAGTAACATTCAACACCCTTCTTTCCTGAGGAAGTCAGGTTCTGAAAGGCCTGGCATCCATGGCATCTGTGTTAGACAAATGTTGGCTATTCCATATAGAAAGCCACCAGGCCATTTGGAAACCTTGGCGGAATGGAAAATTGCACAGCGCTACTTGACCTGGCACCATAACACACTTTTACTGGGCCACAGGTTTGACTTCAAGAATCCCAACTGAACCTACCCCCTGGCCTGGCTACCTGCCATAACATACAACTTACAAGTGACTAACCAGGAAATGATGCTGGAAACATAGGAACTGAGCTTTTCATTTGTTTGGTTCATAAGTGCCAATGGATATCATTCAGACCCCTTTGGGACTAATCTTTGTTGGATTTTACTCAACGGCTCACCTAACAAATAGAAGAAAAAAATCCACCCCTCTGTAACTTTCCATACTGGCAAGCTCTGTCATGCAAAAAGAAGGTGCAATTGACAAACAGGGGAAAACCAACAGTGCTATTCACTTTCCACAGTTCCTAGACTCTGGGGAGACATAAAAACGTCAAGAACTGTGAACGATGTCCAGGTAGATACTTGTCAACTGTGTATCACTTTTAGCCCAATCGAGACACTCATTCAGATGCAAATGTTGATGTCTAAGACAACTTTATGCAGTGCAAACAAACTGACGATACACATACCCAACTGGCACGTTCATACACATCCATTGTAAAGGCAAACATGCTTCTATATACTGCCGTAAAATTGGGATTAACATTATCCCATTTGAGCAACGAGATTACGTTTCAACATTAAGTACTTTGTGGCCAGGTATGGCGTGCTTTGAGTTTGAGATGTTTGGTCCCCAGGTGGCCTTTAACATCTTCTCCCAGGGGCTACAACTAGTACAAGCCAGGTAAAGCTCACCTGGTGGCTGGTACATACTATTTATGATCAAGGCAGTTTTGGCAACATGTAACAACTGAGAGCATCCCATACGTATGTATCTTTGATTGTGAGATAAATAAAACAAAACAAACCATAGTGACGCAGATATACATAATATATCTGCAAACCAAGTGACCTCAAATCTGGACACCTGTCCCCCAGAGTAGAAAACTAGCAGGAGGTAAACTACATGTGTATCAGCAGATTAATGACTTCTCTTGGTAACATATGGATATGTATTTACCCCTACACCGGACACAATCATTCAAACTAAACAGGTACACAGTTGACTCAACCTATTTTCAAATTGGCACTCAGCCAAATCCCCCACCTGCCCAGGCCTACCACAGGTAACAAACATATCAAACTGACAAATTCTTCTGAAAAATAACATATGTCACAAAAAAATCGACCGTAACAAACGGGAAGTTTTGAATGATTTTCCAATGCGTAATAAGTAAGGGTCTGCAGTACAGGTAAACCTGCATATGGTATAATTTGATGGTTCTCGACACTGTAACTTGATGATGTGTAAAAAAAATTGCTCACATTTCCACTCGTTACCTTGAATTAAGGGGCTATGGGAAGACAACATTAACACACGTACGAGCTTCTTGGGCGTCGTTTGGTGTTGTATGGTCATGTTTAACATGTGAAACGTAGGGATCCAGGATTGAAGAGGATTTAAACATCCCAATAGTGTCTGTCCGTCGACGCTAGCGACGGACTAGAACAGTCGTAAATGACAAGCCCCCCTCCCCACCTTAGGCCACAAAACGACGGCATTTCTCGATAAAGTGAACGATCTACAACACATAACAAAACAGACAGAACAAACTGAAATACCAGGACAACTTATTTGAGTTGTAAAATTAGTAAGGACCACGTTTGTGCTCTCTGGAAGCCTGTACAAACCCAGTTTTCATCAGCGCTTCCCCCTGGGTAAACATTCGGCATTGTGTGCGCCGCAGGCCGAGAAAATCTCTCGCGTTCGGCGTCAGGCCGAGCCTTGAGTACACACTGAGCTCTACTCGAACACATGGACAACAATCTTACCCTGTAACTGCGTCGAAAAGAGGAAAATCGCCTCAGAAATGACTCCATCGCATGGCGAAAACCGTTGGGCCGAAATAATTTCGCACTTATAATCACGGGCGTCCCCCTATTCAAGCCAAGTGTCAGAGCCGGAACGGTCACCTTTTCACCCTCCCTTTGATCGGAATGATACCTAAGACTTACCATAACAAAACCTGTCTCTTTAAAAGAAATAACATTGCCGAGCGTCCTACTTTGGAAAAATACAATAATGATTACCTGCACATGGGTTTTGAGCGCGGATTTTCTGCTGTATTCCTGCTCAGCACGCGAGTTTTCCAACGCTTTTGCTCCAGCAATTCAAACTATGCCAGCCAGGAGAGAGCGGGCCAGACCGAGCGCCAGAATGATTGACAGGTCCTTCTGTTTTCGGGGCGGAACGCTGCTGTCAATCACCAGGCCACGCCCTGTTAGCCGGCGGACCGTACCATTCCTTGGGGTAACTTCACCGTAATACTAGAAAAAGAAACATTGGTCGTTTTCTCTCAGAGATTTGGTCTACCTTGTCGTTATATGGAACATCTAACGCCAAAAGCCATGCTTTGTGAACAAAATGAGGTGACCTGGACCAAAACTCTTTACTTTCGTCAAACATTCACTCACGGGACAATGAAGCGCGTTATGACGTAAGAACGTACAAACATACATCTAGAAAGGTGAATGTAATCTCCAAGCAGGCCTTTTGGTGGCTGTAAGACAATATCAAATGGACAAGACAGACAGTATACATTTGGCTAAAAACAATATAACGCTACCAGTACAAAAAAGAAAGCCCGAAAAAAGCATGAAAACACATAAAAAGTAAGCCTAAACCTCTGCTTGGAGAGTAGGTGAATGTACCTTTGAATAATTTGTCAACATTATTTAACGACAAAGATATGCATAAATGCTCCTCCCCTACACGCGTTGGCAGGAGTTATACAACACACCCTACAGGAATGTCCGAGTATAAAGCTTCAAAGGCTTTGATCTTTTGATCTTCAACGATGTGCGATATCTACCTTCTTTACGAGGTGTACTCAGTGAAATCCTCATTTACTGCGTTACAAGTCTTCAATGTTTACCGATCTTTTCATGCTGAATGAACACGTGTTTACAAGCAACACAGGACTTACACGAACTTACAACAATTCTGCTGCTATAAACTCACTGAAGAGGACAAGTGGACAGAGCCTCACAGACGATTCTATAAAGGGCCAATACTAACTACTTCCAAGGAGGTTAACGTTATAGGGGAGACTCCTTGGTATTTCTTAGTCCTCTATTTTTAGTCATTTCATTACATTCCATTCCCTTAGGTGGCCAAGCCTAGGTAGGGTAGCTTATAACCTTTTACTTTCAGACAAACTACTAGTATATCGTTGTGCTTCTACCCTGTCTAAACTGATAACATATATTTCGCATTGCAGCGAACTCCACCAATGGTGTACCGCTGAATGAGAAAAAAAGAAGGAAGATAATAAACGACCCTCACGACAGTGACAGCAGCTTGGCATTTTTTAAGGAATCGTGTAGAATTCAGCGCAAAGTCGCGAACAAATTCAGTAAGTTACATTTGTGATATCACGCCACTACCACTGGTGGTACAGTTACATATGTATATAAACGGTTGCACAAGTAGCTAGGATTTCATTGCTGTTCTTGTATACGTAACGTAGCTACGAATGGAATGGTGAGGATCTGAATTCAGAGTAAGTTCTCGAGAGGAAACTAGTATAGAGCGTTGCTCCTGACATTCAACTTTGAGTTGCAACAGAACAAGTACATGTACCAGTCTATAAGTTCACATACATTGTATGTATTTCTTGGCAAGGGTTTTGGTGTTTGCTTTGCATGTGAATGCACTGTGTGTCGCTTGTAGAGCCGAGCTCTATGCTAGATTCAGATCAAAGACAACGTTTTACCCAAGAGTAATTAAGTTCGATCTTTTTCAAAATCCTTGGTTTTTCCAAAATTGTCGTCTTTGATTTGAGAGGACATTCATGACAAGTGCACTGGGCACCCTCTGTAACGTCACCCGACACCCCTAACCCTTGAAAAAGCAGTTAGAAATCAAATAAAGAGCCAGTTGGAGAACAAACTTCCCCTGGAGAGGGGGTAGGAAATAAATAGATCATGTCCAAGGCGCTAGCGGTGGTTTGGTGCGAACAAATAGCCCCCAAAGTCGAGGGGGAGGGCCATGTCAGTTGTAACATGAGATCCATTGAAGGAACGCAGCCATGGTCGTGACTGTGTTTATTTGTACTTAGCGGGACCTTCATAGATAACCGTTCAGATAACGTCAACCCAGAGTCAATGGAGTGGGCAAGGCTAAGTAGAAGAGGCGCCACGCGACGGATTATTCATGTACAGCAGATAATCTTTCTGATAAAATGGACAACCCTGCTTGAGCATGTACGTTTCCATGTGCTTGTGGTAAAGTACTAAAGAATGCTGAAATGGCACGAACACTATAAGAAAGCTCATTTACAGTAGTTATACGAGAAAATGAGCGGAAATCCTGCTTCGCAATAATGCAAAGGTCACCGGACACGCACATCGTGACGTACAAAGTGGTGCTTGTAAAAGCTTTTGTCTCCCTGCACCCGTCAACATCAGGTAAACAATAGCCATGACATCATCAGTCATTGTCCTTGTAGAGGCCGTGACTTCCTAGAAACTGACGACGCATTTTGTCCCCGTCACGACCCCGGCACCAGTCCCTTTGCCATTCACTGGTACAAGCAAGGAGGTTATACGGAGATGGTACAGGGTAGTCAGACTCTCATATATGAGTCATAAGACTATAGGAAAGTAGCTTTTCACAACTCCATTTGCCATTCACTGATACAAGATGGTCAGACTCTCATAAAATTAGGAATGATGCTCTTCATAAAACCCACAATTTTCTTCAACCAAGGAGGTCGAAGGTAGTTTTAGAAAACAATGTCATCCTTCGAACAGATCGATAGTATGTGATGAACAGTGAAAATGAAATAAAAGATGGTGCCCGGGTTGGACCTTATATCACCAAGATCAAGATACGCCTAGGAACAAACATCAGAAGGACCTGATATGCAAACTTTGCTCACGTCAGGAGAAGGACACTTAAAAGAGAAGTGCCCGCTATCTGTAGCATCTACTTCAAAGAAAGGATCTAGTGCTTGCCGTATTTCTAAACATCTTCGCATTCCATGGAAAATTTACTGAGCTGCCTGAAGTGTGCCTGTGCCATAGAGGTCCGTAATGTCAATGTAAATGTTAAGAAGTTTTTTAAAGGCTAGACAACACTAGAACGGTGCCTTACCTTAATCCTGACTCCCATTCTAGGTGTAGACGGTAAGTTCAGTCTCTCTCTACTCCCTCCTGGAGAGGAAGATGGTGATACTCTCGTCTGCTCCCAGCCCAATTTCCAAGGGCTTAAAAGGGTGTTATCCTTCTTGATATCGCCGTTAAGTCTTGGAGAGGACATACATCTCGAGTTCTTGTCCAGCCCCCGTCCAGACCCTCCCTTCCAGCCACCATTCTGTGCGGACCACTGCGCATTTATGCTCTCCACACTCCTTGTGCGGTAGGGAGCCAGTATGGGCGGACGACGTACTCCCGTGACGTAAAACGTGGCCATGTCCCCTAAAAACCTCGTTCCACGTTCCGTTGTCAAGTCCTAGATCACGGAATAAGCCTGATTCCCGGTTCCTAATCCCTTTAAACCGTTTCCCGCCTTCTTCAATGGAGATTTAACACGGGTAACGCGCTGGGAGACCGTTACGAATCTCGAGAGTCGCAGTACACCTGTAGGTAAAGACTTGAGAGCGCTGTGGCGCATAAGAGTTGAACAAACACGTGTTGCTATTGGACGTACTTTCCACACAATGCTGGCGGCTTTGTTGTCCTCACTGGGCGAACGTTTTGTACTAACGGGTCGATGTTACAGACCACGATGCGTGTCAAAGCTTGCACCCCGATTTACAAAAATTGACCTCAGGGCTACCAGGCTCTATTTAAGGTGAACAGCTGTTGCTTGTATAAAACCAGATGACGCGAGGAAAAGAAAAGTTTACCATTTGTTATGCTACATCAAAGGCTGGTAGTCATGGCGACGCACACCTTAGTTTTACCATTAACCGTAAGAAATAAAAGTCGTCTGATTTTGACGTCATGAAAATTCTTCAGCTGTCAAAGCGGGGTCGTAGTTTTCCCTGCGTCACCTGCTATTGTTATTGTGGTCAGATGTTGACAGAATGTCGTAAGTAATGTTGTCAGCTTCCTGTGGCACCTGACGCGGAAATGTTTGTTTGGTAAACAAGAAGTTTGGCTTCTTTTCTTCCTCACAGACGTAGATAATTCCTGGTCTTTCTTGATACGTACATTTCATCCGAGACAGACACCTGCGTGAAAATGGAACAGTTAAAACCGTTAGATTGAAATTTCAAGTAGCAGAGGGTTACGATAGTCTTCTTCTACTGCAAGCTTTTCCCAGCGTACTCCTACATGGAACACAAGAAGTGAAATCTTAAATAAGAGATTGTGTTTTGCCATATTCAAGAATTTTCTTTGAAACAGAAACTAGCACTATACATTTGACAAATAGTGGGAAACCAAGACGGACGGACTCCTAAGTTGGTGTGTCTGTAGTGATTGACACCCCCGTAATCTCCTGTATTGTCCGGCAATAGACACACAGTGCGCGATACAATCTAAAATCTGTTGTGCACACCTGATTACGGTGCAAAACAGGCGACATGTAATCCTATGTGTCAAGAAAGCGCTGTTGAATACTTGTCAAGTCCTTAAAGGACAGCAAACCCTTACTGCAGGGCCAGGTGAACTTTTCGGGAAAGGTCACAGGTGCCATGTACTATAATGACTGTGTGCAGATGTACACAATAAATCTATGTCCTGTCGGATACGTGTAGAAACGTTTGCCCACTGCATACCGGGACAAACTTGTGGTTTAAGGAGAAGTGCCCACTTTGCTACAAGTCAAACAGATTTACTCATCCTTACCGTTACAAAAACGACAACAAACTAGAGCTTTATAATGTCAAACCTGTGCTGGTTATCATGTACGAGCCACGAAGAGAGCTAATTTCTCTGACTTGTCGTTTGAGTAAGGAGGTTTTGGTGTGTGTAAGTGGCAACTCCAACAAAATCGAGGCTAAAGGGGACTTAGGTTGTTGCTAACCTACCTTGACGTGTCAGTCAGGTTGTCAGCAGCTCACGAACCGAGAGGTGTCGGATGTCTCGCGTTATCAGGCGAGTTTCGAGTACCGAAGTCAGGAGTTTGCTCACCACACACTCCAGAACCCCACGCAGCCAGCCATCTTCCCCCGGTGTACCCAGCCTGTTTGCGGCCCGTTGCCACAGGGTGTAAACAACTCGCCTGGACAGATCGGCAAACTAGAAAGCGGGGACAAACTGCCAGCTAACAGGACTGTTGCAACAGGACTTCTGGCCTGACAATGGCTGGTTCTTAATGATTAACCAGCTCCAATTGCTCTTAACAATTTGCCAGGCGGCTTAGCTGATGGGTGTACGTGGGCATTAGATGGGTCTAAGCAAACGCTTGATTAGCATAGACAAAGGCGAGAATAGACCCGTTAAGTTTCTAATGTTGGCAACATTACCTGTTCACGGTATGAACAATGGTCCTAATGTGGTAATTACACACATTACAGGGACGGATCAGGGATGGTGTCTAAGAGAGTCAAAGTTTTCTCCGACACTGAGACTTAGCCAGTTGGTATCGTCCTGACTTGTACATGTATTATTAAAACTAAACAAATATCGGTACCTTTAAAGCTGTTGCACCTGTTGTTCCACATGTAAATAACAACCATCTGAATTCTTTAATCTTCAAAATACATGGAGAGATATATCACACACAAGTAGACAAACAACGCAGCACATGGGCAAGCATGTGGTCCCACATTCCTGCGTTGCTAGGTGATTCGAACATTCGATCAGGATATTGGCCAATAAAATCTATTCGAAGTCTGCCTCTGCACACTGTTGTAACCTAAATATTGCAGTAACGCTTACATGTAGGCATTATATCGAAGATTAATGACTTAATGGGGCACACCCCGGTTTATTCAGGGTATCAATTTGAAATCCAGTTCAACACGAAGTCCAAGGCGTCGTTCACTGCCCTTATCTTTTACTCTGACGTCTGCCCAGATAACCAGACTCTACAGATTTAAGTGATTTCGTCTTTCGGACAAAGAAAGAAGTTTTCCCTCTTTAAATGCTCAGGCTGTTGTGCCTTTGCGCTCTTACAGCATGTATTTCCTGTTCCAAGTTTTGTAGCTTTTCACAAAGATAGCTGGTGTGTTTGTCAAATTACACGAGCTTATATGCACAGGAAAAATGCCATATCGTTCACTAAGATCTTCATGCTGGAATTCTAAACTCAGTAGCAGTTGAAACTGCCAACCACTCATATCCCTTAGTATGCGGTTTAAAACATATCCGTTAGATGACGTTGCAGCACAAGCTTGTTGCGACTGCTATTGTCACGCCACAAATAACTAGTACACAGTTGGTAAATATCAATGTTTTAACAAAGCCTTGGTGTGTGTGTCCTTTTCAGTAGCAAAGCTGCACCAAAAGGGAAGCAATATACTAGAAGCTATACAATCAGCCTTGGGACGTACTTGGTATGAGCTAAAGTAAAACTAATTCAGATTTCTCTGTTCGATTCTCCTGCTTCTTGGATTTCTACCACGTACGTATTGCCCATTAGTGTACACATTACCCTTTGGGATCGTTGTAAGGTTAAAGACAGCAAAGGTTAAAGTAAGTACATTCTTTTATAATCATCAAGAGCGGAAGAACTGGAAGTAACCATATTTCACACCGCGTCCACCCGTTCAGCACCAGGGATTCAGCACCAGGGACAGCAACAATCATGTCAGTCGTAGTGTATCTGTGGACTAAAGAGAGGCGAATCCACCATAATGCCAGTACAGCCTGAATTGTATTGCTACCTGCAATTTTTTCTCGCACGCACTTTCGTTCCTTCGCTTGCCATTTACAAATTGTCGATCATATAAAAACTATATTAGTGAAGTCAAGCCATTTTTTCCTCACATATCAAGCCCGTACGACATGTTGGACAATGTTTACTAACGTTACAAACAATCTGCGACTATTCGGGTCAGTCTGCTTTCCGCAAAGACCTACCGCTGTCAGAGGTTACCATAGATAGACATGTTTTCGTGACAACTATCACGCTCCGTACATTCTTTCATGCACTTTTACAGATCCACCACAATCAGGCTTTAGCACAGAAAAAGATAATATTATCCGGATGCGTCGGCCAAAAGACGTTCTTCCTTGCGACAGAGTAGAAATCGTTTCTATGCTAAGTCATCTTCGAGTTAGGGACACACAACACTGGTATTTGTTGATACACATCATGCAAAAATAAGGATTCCTCACTGGATCCAAAATGTCAGCATTTGCTTCTTGGGGGTAACTGGAATAAAATCTAGTCCATCAGCGAAAATATGAGTTAATCCTTCGAGTGGCCGTCGGATAACTTATTAAAGCTTGAATTTTCAATTTCTCACAATTTCATTTAGGATTCAATATGCAAAAAAAACTACTGTGGTAGTAGCCATATTTTCGTGTTTATAGGTCACACACAATTAAATTACCCCTCTTTACGACAGTATTAATAATGTCGGTGAAAGTTCATTCAAAGGTTAGACTATAAAAAGTTAGCTGCGCACTGGATTCATTTAATGATTTCCCTGTAGGATTAAACAACAATCAGCTGGTGTTCTTACATCATACGATAATTTCAATTAAGTTGTCAACAAAATCTATCTTGGGGATGTTTATAATACACTAATAACCTACAGTATAAAAATGTTTTTTTTTAGATATCACATTTTTATCCATTTGCTTTTCACACAAAAGCATGGCAATAGAAATACATGTTTATTGGTACATGTATTTGTTCCAAAGGAAATTGTGTTTTTTTTTTTTTTTTGCTTTTTTTATCCTTCACCAACTGAATAACCGCCGGTGTACGGTATGGTATACGTAACGCCCATCTGATACGTCAGCTGACGTAGGACCAGAGTGTCGTGCCAGTCTTTAATAAGTCTGCCCTGTCTACCGTACGCCAGCTAGTGTCAAGCCTCCACAGCTCCTGTACTAGCGTGGCATTGACACGTGTGAAAATGTTCTCTAACAACACGACAGCTCAGCTCAATGTGACAAACTCTACGGCAGAGTTTGACTGGGAGCCGTATTTCTTCGCGAGTTCCCCGTACGGAGAACTCCAGATCGCGTACCTGGGCACCTCGCTACTGCTGGCGGTTGTGGGAAACACCGCGGTGCTCCTGACGGTCCTTCTCACAGAGGACCTCCGCACGCCGGGGAACGTCCTGCTCTGTGCGCTGGCAGCCACAGACATCCTCCAGGCCGTCACCAAGATCCCGCTGGCCATGTATTTCCTGGTCATCCGGGAGTCTCTAGCCTGCGACGCCTTCCAGGTGGCCCTCAGCGCCATATACATGTTCTTCGGAACCTTCGCCGTCTGTGTCATCGCACCCATCTCACTGGATAGATATTGGTAACGTTACTTGTCTTTCTACCCCAGCGTTCAAAATCATATCTATCTTGTAAAAGACACAGTTCTGCAGTCATGGGCTTAAGCTTTGTTGTCATTTTCAGTTTTTCAAGGTTGCAACTTGCAATCGATTCGTACATGCTATCATTTCATCCGTGCAAATATCAGGCAGAAAGGAATTGGTAGTTTTATGCGTCATACCTAAAAGTAAAAAGAAAAACAACACTTAAATATGAATGTGGAATCTTGAGTATTTCAATCCTGGGAATAGCCTGAGTGCCATCCTCAGTAGTTACCTCCCTATTGTCGCTGGCTACCGACAATAGGGAGCCGGTGTTACCGGCGGTAACTACGGAAGATGGCACCTAGGCTATCCTGGGCATGCGGTGTATGTCACATACAAAATGCAATATCTTTGATAAAGGGACTATAGCGGTATAAACTTAAGGAGGAATGTTGTGTGAAAGTCATTTATTAACTGGCTAACTTCTCTGGCAAATTATTCATTCTCATGATTTGGCCCATTGCTACTATTTTTTCAGCAACCCAAGGAGTCTGGTAGAGACTACTGTCATTGCTGTATCAATTCAATCTCCCGACAAATGTATGGCTTCCGCTTATATTTGATCGTCTTTCAACGTTTCCATACTCCTGATCGTGTTTCCACAATAGATCGTATTTAATGTACTTTTAAGCCCCACTAAGTATCGGTAATCTCCGGGCAGATGTCAGACTTTCCTAGAAGTCTTTTCGCGTGTTGTAAGCCTTTTAACAGGTGCGGATTTTCTTCTAGCTTTACACATGTACGTACAATCAAGCTAAGTGATCACGGGGAGGTCATAGTCTCCATGGTGACTCTAATCTCCAGAAGGATGTATTGCTTCGACTCGTCTTTGTACAGCTTCTTGGCACTTTTGCACGTCTTTCATGATAGGGTTTCGTTATTTACCAATAGTAATACAGGGTATATTTTTACGTAAATTCAAAATAATCTCCGGGCAGATGCACGTCATTGACACATTTATGAAAGTCTTTAAACCCGTTTAAGTTGCCGGGCCGAGCTTCTGGCTTTATGTACTGTTAAGTGATAGTAATCCCCATGATAACTCGAGACGACAATGCGTCGAAATAGCAAACTGGCAAAACACTGTGACACTCATCTTGGTAAAATCTGAGACCGAGTTGTTTTGCAATCTAGTATACCGTGTCGCGGCTGTTCTGAATATATTTTCACACTGACTTGTTTCCTCGGCTAATTTCCGTGCCCGTCATGAATTAATTGATACTATTTGTGTCCGTATATTGAAAATGGGGAAGGTAGATAATGAAAATTCATTCCTTTCACCCAGTGTTGTTGTCCAAAATACACTCTTGTTGGAAGCAGAAGAAATTTGTTCATCTTTTTTGTTTTTCCATTTTTGTCTGGCCTTTTTATCAGACTTAAATTTCATCACGCTAGCCTTTAATGTAAATAGTAAGATGAAAACCCCGAGCATCTCTATATCTGAAACGTTTCCTGTAACGTTATCTGTATCGGTCAACTCCTTTTGACCTGATATGTACCTAATGTTACGTGTTTCAACGTGCCTACGTGTTTTCGGCACACGGGGTACAGTTGAATTACTGTCAATCAACTGCAGGAAGAAAATACAGCCAATTTGAATTTTCTAAATGCCTCTTAATGCACATGTCGGTAAACATCCAGAGGTCTTTGAACTGCTATGCTGTTTGGTTGATTACAACCAGTGATCGTGAGTGAAGCACTTCTGACGCAAATTTACCTAGCCTGAATGGATCTGAATTTCGTCGGTCCGTGTTCGATTTCGTTGTGAAGTTTCATTTCGGTAGAGTTTTTTTGTGTTCTGAGACGTTGCCAAAGTGTGTTGTGTAACCTTCATGTTTCATGTTACAATTAAGAAGATACAAATGTCAGTAAAGACGTCCGCTAATCGCATTCGACGCTTGTCGGTTCTCGCTACGCCCGTTTAGGTTCATTTGTTCACCCCTGCGATACCCGGACATCATGACCAAGACTCGCACGGCACTGCTGACAGGGGGGTTCGCGCTCCTGGCCTTCGTCACCGTCCTACCGCCTCTGATCGAGGAGGGGACAGACAGCTTCTTCCCGACGTACTTCGTGTGCAGGTGTGAGCGCCGCAAACCTTTGACAATCTTTATCTCGTTTTACTATTCAGTCCTGCGGTCAGTTCCTCTGTTAAGAATTCAGATATTCACCTGCCATGTTCAATGCACAGGGAAAACCTAGTATACTAATAATGAACTAAGCTGTGACAGGATCTAAGACTAAGACTAGTAAGAGAGCGCTTTAGATGGGGAATTTTACTACTGTAGTTGGCAACAGAAGAACGTGAGACCATAGTTGCGGATGAAAGTCATTATTTTTGTAACGTTTCTACAAGTTGTCACCCTTTAAGAGATGTTACTTTGAAAACGGGCACGGCAAACGTGCTGAACATGTAACCGTCATATATCAGCGACAGTACAAGGGAATCGAAAATGGGATGGATGTGTTCTTCATTCTTCGTTTTGTGTTTGTGTGTTTGTTTGTTTATTTGGACCATTACAGATATGAAGGACCTGCGCGGCTGATCAGACAGTCCTTGATGAACACGTGCTTTGCCATCACCTTGGCAACGATGTTCTTCTGTTACTACAGGTACGTCTAGATATCTTACTAATATAATGGAGTTCTTTCTCAGACCATGCCGAACAGACGCATGTACTTAGTATCTTGTTGGTAAATCGAAATGTCTCTTCCTAACCACATACATTTCATCATATCTCTACCTCAGGATTTGGCGCGAAGTCAGGCGGCAGCAGGCCATAGTTGTCCATCTGCAGCCCGCACCGCTGTCCAACAGGACTCAGGGAACGTCCACAACAGGAGGGCAGACAGGACAGACCCAGGACACTACAGCCGACAGGTCTGGGGACGAGAGTGACCCGGAAGACCTTGGGGGCGTGTGGGCGTACCCTCGCCATGCACACGTCAACCTGGGCTTGCAGTTGGACGATGAAGCCGGACCTTCAGAAGAACCACGTGCACCTGTCCAAGTAAGTTCTTTTACACGCAAACCTTACCAAAACCCCAACAAGAAGCCATAGGCGACAATTCTCCGTGAAATTTTATAATTTGCAGATTGGGAGGTGGTATTGGCACTGGCATGTCTGCAGACGACGTATAAAATTACATGCCGATTGAACAAAGGGGACCGTGGGTTTTAGCTGCGAACACGGAAAAACGGGTACCGCTCAAGTCAACTGCTTAACGAAACAACATGATCACAACAGCAACGTTGCACACGGAAAACACCGCCCTACATAACCGCTACGGTAAAAACAAAGACACGTGCACAAAGTTAACTGCGCAACTGGCGGTCAGTCTAAAACCACGTCAACAATTTTAACACTTGCCGCTCACCGGCCGGGCGACAACATTTCATACACAACAGGAAAAATAGGGGGGAGTCACAAATATGGCAATCACCACAATATAAAAAACGCTACGGTAAAAACAAAGACACCTGCATCAACACGGACATAACGGCACACCACATGCCCAAATTCATAGAAATACAACGTACACAAACATGACTTTTACGTGCGAACACATTTCACAATTCCGCCCCATCCATAAACCATTACGGTCCGCATCTGGTCGGCATTAAAAACCGCACCGCACATCTGCATTAAGGATGCTCCCCCCCCCCCGCGCTATTCAAAACAACGGGTTTTTCGCGGCCGGTCCCATGTGCCCCTAAATGTAGGGGTGCTTTTCGAATATTATCTTGACCGCGAAAACACCTACGGTAAATATTGATATACGTGCATCACCACTGGCATGCCTGCAGACGACGTATAAAAAAATAATGCCGATTGAACAAAGGGAACCGTGAGTTTTAGCTGCGAACACGAAAAACCGGCTGACCCGAATACTCCTGCAGGAGGTGTACCTCCTTCACGGAGTAACAATTAACCGACTTCACAGATCAAGTGGTATATATTCCCCGCCATCTCAATCATTAGTTCTTCCAGTTCGATCAGTGGTGACAAAACAACTTGTTATCTCCAAGACGTTGCCAAAGGTATACGTTTTGCCAAGTTACAATGTCGTGGAATGATTAACGTTCATGTTATTGAATAAGTTAGCAACAGGACCAAAATTAAAGTTATTGCCTTCGTCAAGAAGGGTATGTTTTCATGGGCGTGCGTGTGTGCGTGAGTCTGTCAACAGTATAACTCGAGAAGGTTTTAATGGATTGTCTTCATATTTGGTAGATGGGTAGGTCTTGATGAGACCTAGAAGTGATAGGAATATGGGCCCCCTGGCGGCTCGTTATGGTACTGCAGCGGTACTTCCGGTTTTGAAATATGGTGATCTGGAGGAGCTAGGGTCATGATGTTTGGATGGTAGATAGGTCTTGTGCTCGGGAAGAAGTGACATAAGTTTGGGCCCCCTAGCGGCTTGCTCTGGAACTGCAGGAGCATTTGTATGAAAATGTTTAAAGTAGGATAACTCAATAACCGGTCGACGGATCGTCCTGATATTTGGTGTGTAGGTAGCTTAAGTGATGCTTGACATAATTAGATGACAATTATGCAAATTATGATCTAATTTGCATAATTAATGAAGAAATTCTATAATTCAGTTACCTTCCATGTGTCACAACCTTCCTTGTGACACATGGGCTACAGGCTGTCCCAGAGGGAGAAAGTCCCAGAGGGGATAGTCATTAAGCAGCACATGTAGCTGCAGGCGGTGTTGCCTTACATGTATATCCTGCACAGATGTTTTCTCTTGCCCAATGCACGATTGCAGACTGCATCAGCAGGGGTAGTTTTTTACGATCCAACTTCCATATTTAGGGGGACTAATATATCACTTCTACCTTCTTAAGTTATATAACAATAACATCCTTTGACGAAGGCATGAGATCGTTGACCTCTAGTTTTTGACTACGTTCCTTTTCCAGGATGACGCTCAGCATAACACCGTCGCCCAAGTTTCGGCTCAGCCCGTACCTGCCGCACAAGAGCCGGGGCGGTCACTCCTCTCTCCGGAGTTCCAGCAGCGCTTGAGGACGGCCGGTACGGTCGGTATGGTTATCCTGGTGTTCTGGGCAACCTGGATCCCTTACAGCGTCACCATCTTCCGCATGGGCATCGTCGGGGTTGAGGAAGTCGCGCCAGCCGACGGGGTGTGGCAGAGGATCTCCCTTCTCGTCTCCATGGTCTCCACCTACTCCAACCCCATCATCTATGCCTACCGCAACAGAGAGCTGCGCCAGGCGTTTCTCCGGCTCTGCCGCCATTGTTGACTTTGACCTAGTCACTGCCTGATACCCATCTACTGTCTGACCGGCGCACAAAAGAAAAAAATCTAAGGTGTAAATAAGATTTTGCTACATGACATAAAACTGTGGTAATGATTTGTCTGCTTCTTACATCGCTATACACAGATTCTTCAATAGAGAAAACATTCACCTTCAAGATATTCCGGATAAAAAGTGTCAGCTTAGTTATACTATGTCGTCAGATAATTGCAACTTTAATCTATAATTGTCGAAGTAATCAAGAGTAATTTAGATAATTTTGTTCGTTTCGGATTGAAATGATGTTATTGTGCGAAAGTAATGTGATTGGTAGACATTTGACACTAAATGACCAAGTATGCTATATGGCTTACTGATATATGTAACATTACAGCACCTAACAGCGCACCGTTGAAGTGACTTATATAAGGCGATATGAGGGTTGCACATTTGTATGCGGCATTATAACTTACTTATAGTATGTATGTATATTGTTGATGTCCAAATGTCTTATTTGGTTTAGATGATGTACAGTAAATTTTCACCTAACAGCGCACAAGTGACATATATAAGGTGATAAGATGATAAGATATTACACATTTGTATGCAGAATTATACTTATAGTGTGTATATTGTTGATGTACTAATGTATTATATGATTGAGATGATGTACAGTAAAAACTTGCACCTGACAGTGCACTAGTGACTTAGATACGGTGATATGATGGTAAGAACTTGCACATTTGCATGCGGTATTATACCGTCTAGTATATTTGTACGTTACACTGAAGTTGAGTCTATTTTGTATTGTCATGATAGTCGTTATTGCATAGTGGAAAATGTTGATGATCACTGTGTGGATGTGTAACGATGGAACGCATTTATGTAACGTTGACGATAATGCAAAAATATACTTGTACTGTACGTGTATTTCGACACAGCATGAAAACCTTATGATACGACCTCGTACTTCGTGGTGTTTCGTAATAAATGTCGGAAAAGATCGTCATGGGTCTGTACGATTAAGATAAAGGACGGAATCGTAAAGAAAAGTGACACAAGCAGCGTAGGCAAATACACTGTTGCACAATATTGCCACTACAGCGTTTGCTCAAAAGACCCCTACACTAAAGTGGCATAGCCTCTGTTTACTCACCATCACACATATTCATTCACCACACACCTCCATTGCAAAAAGTTGATATAACGTTGGTCAAATAGAGCTTAGTCGTATTTTATCCTGTCAGAAATTTCAGATTCCCACTACTCCCGAAAAGACAATTTCGTGATAATGTAATCCGTCATAGGTCCCTTGTCTTGGTCCTCGCTATGGGATAGACGAACCTTTAGACGAACGTAGTGCAATTATTACAAGTATCGCCTAGGGGCGTTGTTTCACTGCTCTTCCCGTCATCCACTGCGGAGGGTAGCGTTCTTTCATTTTCCAGGGAAACAGACACAGGTGGGACGCCAGCCTGCCGGGTTTGAAATTCCCGCTTTCCAAAATTACAAAACACACCCCTCAATTTCAGCAACGATCCCGGAACTACATGGAAAGTGAGTATAGAGAATGCTGGTTTTCTGATAATGTGACCTATCTCAATCAGTTTATCGCTGATCGCCTAGACGAAACGTCATTTTTTTCACCGTTTGTTGACATCGAAGGGGGGGGGGGCGGTAACGCTTTCTACTTTTCTTCCAAGGAGGATGTACATGTACTAGTACCTGATTTGGTTGAAACCGATATTTTTGTAACGCAGGGCTCTGCTCTGGTGTGGTGACCTCAAATACGTGTCGTGTGAAGTCATAATGGTTATCGATCTGCCAATATTGCGTGCGTGCAAAAGTCGGCAAGGACACATTTCGCTGTACAAATTATGTACACAAATTTTGTGTTTCATAATTCATTCATCTCCACCAGGTCCTACATTTTGGGCTGAAGATCACAACCATCAAGTAAAGAGGACTTGAAATCCCTATCCTTCCCAGGTATAATTAATATTTGAGGGATGAAATATATTTTCCAGATGTTGTAAACTAAGCCTATGCGTAAGGTGTGGATTAATTTTTTTGAACATGATGGTGTGAAATCTTACATACATGTACCTATTTGTACTGATTCCAGAATGTGATACCAGGTAAAATCCACAACAGAACCAGGCTCATCATGGACATGTTGTACTGAAGGGGAGGCAGAAGACGGAGATGGCCTCACAGTTTGATTCAGGTGCTTTTGACGGAGGGCTTGGTGCTCCCCTGGGTATGGGGGCCTCTGGTGGCCCTCCCCTGGGGATGATGGGGGACCTTTCGGGTGCCTACGCTGCAGCCCTGCCCAGACTTGCCACGGAGACAGAGCTGCAGAAAATGCTGACAGATGAGAAGATGAGGAGTGAACAACATAAGACAAACTACGAGACACTAAAGGCTGAACACACTAGGTAAGTACTACTACTAGAACCCATTTCAGTGCTCAAAACTGGTCGTTTAATAATGTTAGCATACCTACTAAAAGTTGAGCATTATCAAACCAATACAGACTTAATTTATTGTATTGCCCAAGTCAAGACAATAATTAAACTAACGGTTGTGTTCTGCAGGCTGCAGGATGAGCACATTCTGCTGCAGGAAGAGCTGCGTGGACTGCGTGAGACACACAGCAGCACCCATGCCGAGTGTCAGACGCTGATTGCACAGGCTCGACTCGAGGTGTCCCAAAAAATTGCACAGATAGAGGAGCTCAAGTCACAGGTAGGTGGGGCATTGCTGGAAGAAATTGTACAAATACACGGTATTGATATGTGAAAAAAATTATCTCCTTCCCTTTCCCCTTTCATTTCAGGAAAAAGCCTCGTTATTTTCTATAAAATTTTTTACTGAAATAGTCATTACCTTTGATTTTTTAAAAATCTCTCTCTGTCCTCCTGATAATGACCTTTGACCCTGCTACAGATCATGACCTCCCAGAGACTGGAGATGATCCGAGTTCAGGTTCGGGAGGAGGTGGAGGGTCCGTTCAGGGAGCGCATCACCAAACTGGACGGAGAGTTGGACAAGCTGCGGACAGAGATGAACCAGCTGCGGTACGAACATTCCTTCCTGAAGTCGGAGTACGAACATCAGCAGACTGAGCACAAACGCATCATAGAGGAGACAACTCTGAAGTATGAAGCAGAGGTAAGATGTGGCTCTTCTTAGAAATATTGCTACTACATGTATACAGTAGACATCCAGAGGAAGATTTTCTTTTACATGTATATTTTTTGGTTTTGATATGTTAATTCATTTCATTTATGTCATGTTTGCTAATCATTTTCTCTTGTCCAGGCTTGTCCATGATCATAAGACATGGCATATTCTTCTTGATAGTAGATGAATCACGTAAACAGAAAAATCACCATTGTGCTGCCTGTATGCCACAGATCATTGACCTGCGGAAGGACCGTGAGGCCATCCTTGCTCGTCAGCAGGAGGAGGAGGACCACGACTCCCAGCGGGTTCGTACGCTGCAGAAGGAGAATGCCCAACTGCATCTAAAGGTCAAAGGTCAGTTGTCAACTACTTGTTACTTGTTGAGTAGGAGCAAGTGGGTGGTATGGGAAGTGGGGTCATACCTGATTAAATTTCATGATCCAAACATGGTCTGTGAACTGGAAGGTCACAAAATCCCCAAATGCTTCCTAGAAGTGTGAAATCTCTAATTTCTTGTTATCTTAAAAGTTTCAAATGATCAAAGTTATTTTTAGCTGATGTACACATCTTATGATGAAGCAGAATGTTAGGGAACTGTTAGTCTGCATTACAATATCAGCAGGATAAAGCTGTAGCTGTACTTGCCCCAGGTTTGCTGACAGAGCTGGAGGAGATACGAGCCCAGCGGGAGTCGTCCGGGATGCAGTCGGACCACGTGTCCAGGCTACAGGCCAAACAGCTGGCTGAGACCACAGCCTCTCTTAGGGCTGCAGAGGTATGGGTTCCTTGAACCATTCTTTCCTGGCATGGTGGTAAATCTATGCCCACTCAGTTTTACCTTGGCTCCGCCTTGTGGAGGTAAAATGAAGTAGGTATTATGACAGCATTCACAGCTGAATTTCAGGCTTACCAGTATTACTGTTTGTATCAAGTAACACAAACAGAATTATCAGCAAATTTATGCTATTTCTGGGTGCTGCAAATGATCAAACATCAAAAAAGAGAGGGTGAATTGGAACAGAAATGTTGGTAGTGAAGTGAGAAAAGGCCTGTGGTTGTTGCAGAGTGAGAAGCAGTCCCTGAAGATGCGATGTGAGCGGCTGCAGCAGGATCTGGACGCGGCGCTGGACCAGCAGAGTAAGCTGTCCTCCCAGCTGGGGGATGTCCAGCGGGAACACATGGGCATCCGACACAAGTATGACGAGATCTCACACAAGCACAAACTGGAGGTCAGTATGTGGACTGCAAAGATCACATCAAACTAGTGTTTTTATGGATATTTTAAAGAAATGGACTTCTTTGGTAGAAGGAAAAATGTTTTGGTGACGATATCCTTGAGGTCTAACAATTCAGTGAATATATTAAAAACAGCATGAAGCTAAGACAACGTTATGGGACTGGTATGATATCAGCATTAAAAGTTACCAGGAGACAAACCTGCTCTTCTTCTTTGCCACTTTAAGGTGACAAATATGAAGATGGAGACAGTGAAGAGGACAGGAGAACTGGAGAGAGAACGGGACCAACTCAGGAGTGAGACAGAGGGTTAGTGGACTGAAACCTTACAAGTTCATACTTAACATTATGTACAATATGCAGAAAAGCAAAAAAATCTTAAAAACATTTGATTTATAAAAAAAATTGACAGAAAAATGCACATTTTTGCATCCTGAATGATTCTGCTAAATTTTCACGTCAGGAATCCGCACCCAGCTGGAGGTCCTTCAGCAGACCATCGACCGGCAGAGCGCTGAGCTGGCCGACAAGGAGAGGGAGATGGTCAGGAGGGTCCAGGCCGCTCGCGACGAGGAGAGCGAGAAACTCATCAAGCTGCAGACGGAACAGTGAGTCAAGGACACAACAATTTTCTATGTACCTTCCTGTCCTTCCACCCTGGTTTTGTCTGGTGTATCAAATTGAATATTGCTACTTTACCCTTAGTTTAGTCTGAAAGTCTGAAATGTTGCCTTTTGAGACACAACAGTTTGACTAAATAACTACAGGTCTTTCATAAATTCCCCAGATCCAATGTTATAAGGAACATTTTATCAAAGATGGTGAGACTGGAGAAAATGAGGTTTCTAACCAACGTTTTGTTGTAGGATGGAAATGGATGCTAAGATGGCTGAGATGGAGAGACAGCGGCTGGAGGATGAGTCCACAAAGTTGGCTGAACGAGAGCGAGCAGAGGAGAGGGTGAACGAAGCCATGAGGAGGAAGGATGCTGCTGAGAGGGAAGTCCAAGAACTCAAGTAAGTCACAGGAACTGTCTGTCTGAAGACAGTCACTGATTGTTAGGCAGAGGTTTTCTAAAATAGATATACTTAATCCAATAGTCATATGCCATCCTATAATGCAATGTTGTTCTCCTCTTTGCCCATAACTGGACAAGTTTTTAACACATTCCTTTCAGTGTATGCAAAGTTGGCATATATATGCCTTTTCTTCTGGAAATCTTAAAATCAGATTGATAATCTATAAGCAGATTAATACAAGAGGGGACTGGTGGGTTGTTGTTAGTTCACCTCTATCAAATTCTCTCATCTAACATTTCAGTGCCAGACCACGAGAAATCCAGCCCACTACTGTTATGATTCCCAGTGTTGAAAGGTTGGAAACCTCACACTGAACTTGATGTGGCACAGAGTGTTTGCTGTGATGTGGTCAGCTCTGTAACTGCACTTTGTTTTCTTGTCAAACTGATGTACAGTCAAACCTGTCCAACATGACCACTTAAAGGACTGATAAAATCTGGTCTAGATGGACAGGTGGTCACTATAGACAGGATTCGTAATGCTTGTGTCAATGGGAAAAATTATCTAAGGGACCACCAAAAAGTTGGCTATTTGGTCCTTATGTAGAGGTGGTCATTTGTACAGGTTTGACTGTATAGTCACTTCAATGCAGGAATGGTTCCTTGTAGGTGTGCTGCTCTGTTCCACTGTGTCTGTTCTAACTACAGAAACACAAACCAACCATTGTACATGTACCTTAGATAATGATCTTGTTGACACCTCAGTGTAATTGTATTACGTGCTATTTCAGACGTCAAAGACAGGAGAATTACTCTGTAGGACTGGAAGCTGAAAGGTTCGGTTCTCCTGACTTTTGGGCTCCAAAATGTGTTCACTTGCTCATAAACAGCACATTGTGTATGTGATAGAGTACGTGATAGAGTAGCTTGAAATAACATAGAATCTATTGAAACAATACTGGTACTACACTAACGTATAGTCACTTCACTGCAGGAATGGTTCCTTGTAGGTGTGCTGCTGTGTTCCACTGTATCTGTTCTAACTACAGAAACAAAGACCGACCATTGTACCTGAGATAATGATGACCTGATACTTGTTGACAGCTCAGTGTAATTGTATTACGTGCTATTTCAGACGTCAAACTTTAAGACAGGAGAACTACTCTGTAGGACTGGAAGCTGAAAGGTTTGGTTCTCCTGACTTTTTGGCTCCAAAATGTGTTCACTTGCTCATAAACAGCACATTGTGTATGTGATAGAGTAGCTTTAAGTCACATACATGTATAGTCTGTTGAAACAATACTGGCACAGCACGAAATAACTGTAAGTCTGATTATTAGACCAACATTTCTTTTGTGCACTTGCTAGTATTGTTTCAATTGATCTATTTTGTACTTCATTTATTTCCAAACTAACTGAATATCCTGGCATTTGCAATATGATCATCAGAATGGTAGAATCTAATCAATGCTCACAATAATACTGATAGCAAAAATCAGTTGTACACCTGTGGGACAATTTGTCCTTGTGGTTACAGCCGTCCCCAAGGAGACGTACACTCTGGTGGAGGTGACAGGTTTGGGACTCCCCTAATTCAGTGGTGCACATTTGCAAACAGTCAACACCACAACACCACCAAGGTGGATTGCCTGAAGAAGCATTTAGTAGTGTTGTACATGTACATCATGTGATGTGTTCATGCAACTAAGGTGGTCATGTAGCTTTCTTCAGGGACATTAACGTCTTGTTTTCCACCCCGTAAGACAGGCTTAGTAATTGTGTAACAGCACGCAGGTTCAACAAAGTCTTCATGGTGCTTGTCTGAACTACCTGAAGTAGTTCATGTCCACAACACAAGCACACAGGCCATCTGTAATAATACTAGTATCTGTATAACAAACTATTTCAACTGTTGCACAGGATATGTTCTGAATTTTCAGTACATGATTTGTTCTGGACAAGCTTTTGTTTGTTCCTTACACCTAAAACTATAACTAAAGATGTTTAATTTCAGGCGTCAAAGACAGGAGAACCATTCTGTAGGATGGGAGTCTCAAAGGTTGGAGTCTCATGACTTTGGTGGCTCAGAAATAGATATGTTCTCAGTTGCACATTAACAGTGTATTGTGCATACGATAGTATACATGTAGCATTCTGTATCAATATTATTTATAGTCCTTCACTACAACACACCATCTTAATTGACATAGCAACAGAATATATATTGAGACACGTTTAATTTTCCAGCTTTTGTAAGTTAGTAATAGTGGAGTGTAATGAATTGTGCTTTCTTTCAATTAACTCAGACTATTTGTTTCTTTCCTTGACACCAGTGTGTAAAATAAAGCCGCATTTGATGTGTATGACAGTGTTGTGGTACTCATTGATGATGGTGTATGCAGTGTTCGAAATACTTTTTTGAACCAGGTAGCACAGACAGTGCACCTTTGAGTTCAGCGGTACATATTTTCAGGTTGCGTGGTGTGCTACCTGAGTCAGGAAGCAACTAGCACACAAGAAAATCAGGTAGCAATTGCTCGTGTGCTAGTGGGTATTTCGAATACTGTGTATGATTGATTTGAAATATTCGAATGTTGTGCATTTTTCCCTATAATTCCAGACAATACCGTGGAGATGTAGATTCTGGTGATGGGGGCAGGTTTGGGACTTGTTAACTCGGGTGGCACAAGTTAATTTGCCAAATTCTTCTGCTTTAGCTGTGCTGTATACATAACTTATAATAACAAGTGTATTTAATCATTGCCATGGCTAATAATGAACAAATGCAGTGTAAGACTACATGTGTACAACATTCTCAATTTCATTTTTCAGTTTTGCATGATGTATTGTCTGCTGATGCCATATCACCAGCATGTTACAATCCTGCTGTCTTAGTTTGCCATAAAATCTTATCACTTGCAATAGTACAAAGTTACCCGGTAATGCAGATAATTCTCACATCACAAAGCATGATAGATGAACATTGGTTACAACCCTAGTTCATACTTGTTTTTGAATGGGTTTTCTCTTGCTGTCAACTCAGTGTTTATGTTTTATTTTGTATTCCTAAAACACGCAGCTTCAAGCGCATATTGTGTAATCTGTGCTGCTGTATGTTCATACTTGATGTGTAGTCATGTAAAATGTTTTTGATCTTGTCTGTTTTAAAAGAATGTGGTAAGGTTAAGTATGAAGTGGAAAAGGCTGTTTAGTTTTAATTTAGAATACAGCAAACAGCAATCTACTTATCATAAAGCTTTGAGCAAGTTGGGTGGCTTTAGATGTCGGATTGCACAACTGTCTCATCTAGTTGTTTTTCTGACAATGTTTGACCGGCCAGACTGATAATTCCCCCTCTGTATCCCCAGGGGTAGAGTCCAGCAGCAGCAGTCCATCCAGAGGGAGGCAGAAACTGAGCGGGCAAACAACTCGGAGCTGCGGCAGAGACTGCAGGAGGCTCAGGCACAACTCAGGAACATGTCAGGAGCGGAGCATGACCTGGCCGCTGACAACCGCTCACTCAAACAGGCTGTCGACAGGCTGAAAGATGAGGTCAGCAGGGGCGGTTGCAAAGTCTTGATTTCCATTCGCAATGTCATTGTTTAAAAAAGTTTTGCCCTTTCTCTCGTTTTTTCTCAGTTGTAAGATTCTGAATCACATATTTTATTAGTACCAGTACACCGACATTCAATGTAACAACTGGTCTTTAACAACCCCTTTGAATTGCAGCTGCGGGCAGCACGTGAAGCAGCGGACAAAGCGCAGACGGAGGCGACCAAAGGAATAAACGAGAAGCGGCTGGCGTGGCTGGAAGAGCGTCAGGCCCTGGAGCGGCGTGTGGAGGACCTGGAGAGGGAACTCCAGGCACAGAGTCAGAAACTGGACCAGTCTGTGCAGTATCAGAGGAAGGTGGGGACACATGGATGTTATTGTTTGTTATTGACTGATACCTGTATAAAATAGTGGTAATTTAACATTGTTGGCAAGTATTGAGGTAATGATTTATAACTATTAAGTGCACTGATAGAATACATGGGGCTGTCTTTATTGTTAACATTTTTCTGTCCCTGTGTCACATTATACCAGTCTGTTATGACAGAGTCTTCAAACCAGAATTCGTTTGAATCAGGACCTCAGATTGTCATTTAGAATGTGAAACATGACCTCTTGGTATGAATTGCCTCAGATAAATAGCATCCAGACAACCATAACCGCCATGTTTGTGTCTCCAGTTGAAGAAAAACTGCTCCCGAGTTGTGCAGAAGTTAAAAAGCAGACTGAAGATTGTAGATGCCAGGCGTGAGGAGGCTGTTTTGGAGAGAGATAAACTCAAGTAAGCCTTTCACACTACACCATTTACACTCACCTCTCACTTTTATCAGGGTATCAAATGTATCAATTTTGGAGCAGATTTTGTGTATGAAATATTAATCTAACTTACACTTGTCTTGCACTTAACCTTTTAAAACATACATGTAATTACTGTTTACTGAAGAAAACAAGTAACATCATCAAAGGTTCATATTGATGGCATTGTCATCTTCTTCCCTTCACCTTACTGTTGACATGACAACCTTGTACACTGTCTTGCCTGTGACTCTTGCCTGTTTATGTCTTATCATGCATGCTAGGATCACAATAATGAAGGAAAGGTATGAAACATGTGACTGTTCTGTACACCTTATGGGGGAAGGCTTGCTTATCTTACTAGTCACCTAATCACATGTAACATAAAAGGTCATTTATGCTAATGCTGCAAAACTGTGCTTGTGCTCGTTTTACTAGAAATGTGTTGGAAGAGACTACATTAAGTTAAAATGATTAGTTGGAAATAAGTATAATTTTCTAAAGTATAGATAGTATTAGATACTCATCAATTTAGAATGTTGACAGAGGCTGTTTGTGTAGGTTTTACTGTGAGAAGATATCCTCACACAAGTCTACATCCTTCAGGGGCAACGTACCAGTGGAGATGTACAACCGCCTGAGGAAACAGTTCCGAGACTTCATCCGCAAACACAAGGAGTTCAGCATGATAGTAGCGGGCACTGGCGGGCTGCACGAGATATCTATCGGGGGTCTGTCGTTTGCCTCGGCCACGCTACCGCTGGACACTTCTCTGCCTTACGTGAGTTTTATCGAACAGGTATGCCGTGCCAACTGACATGAACAACCCCCTCTCCCCGACTGTCATATCCTGCTCTCACCCACTTTAAAGTGGAACATCCCAAATTTGACCTTCATTTCTTGCCAAGTTTCCATGCTGTAGATCAGTCTATTAGTACTTAGAGGGGTGTGAAGGTGACATGTTGAGCAGTTTGGAGGGAGGGTTGTCAGATTGGTGTGCATGTTGGTGTAACACCTGTCTCACGGCTGCCTGGATTTCTGTAGCATCTGTCATGTCTTAGGTCACACTAAATCACAGGTCAAATACTCCTGCTCCAATTTTTTCTCGTTGAAGTAACTTTTTCTTATAAAATTTGAAAGAAAAAGGTGGTGTTGCTTTGTTATAGAGCCTTACATTGCAAACCAAAGTTACCGTGTTTAACCCTTACATTTCCCAGGAGAGACAGCACCATAAGGAGCTGTCCATGGTGCGGCAGCGGCTGGACGAGCTGGACGACCTACAGAAGCAGCAGATGGACGTGCTGACCGGACAGGGGCCGCCGCCGCACGAGAGGAGCGACGAGGAGGAGGAGAAAAAGGACGGGGAGCGCGCCTTCATAGATGTGGACAATCTGGATCTATAGGGCCTCTGCAATATGGCAGCCTGGTCATGTGGCAATGCAAGCATCATGCTGACGCAGTGTTAGTAAGAGTGTTTCTTGTATGCTGTTTTGTGTACAATTACAGCTATTTGTGCTTTAAAACTACATGTATCTTAGCATATGAAAAGCTTTGGTTCATTCCATTCTGCAATTAACCACAAAAATTACAGGATCTGTTCTTAACATGCAAGAAAATTCTCTAATGCTTGATGGAAGTATTTGGTTATACCAAGGAGCCAATATCTTTTTTAACCTCTTTGGCTATACCTTTGAAGTTCAAGTTGTGACCAAAGTTTTACAGGGAAAAGGTTACCATGCGCACAGCTTGTTGGTGTCCTTTTGTGTTTTATATATTACTGTTTTTGGTGTTCAGGCTCTGTGTATATGAATGCAGAAGATTCTGTGTGGAAGTATTTCCTCTAGTTATCATGTAACACTAACTGCACTGTTTGTAACCTGATGTTGCATTATGTATGCATTCTTAGCACAATAGAGTGTGTAATACATTTAGTATGCATTCTTGGTGCTACACAGATTTAGCTAACATGGTGCTAACAAATGCCTGTCATTAATTATAATGTATCATTTATGGGAGTTATAACTTGTCATGTTGGTTGTCATAACACTCAGATATGTCATTAAAAACATTCTGAATTTGTGTATTTGTGATACCAAAAGTACTTATATTCAAGTTTACATGTTGGCTTTAAGTTACTAATTATTTTACAGAATTGTTTCAGCCAATGAAGAGAGATAGCCATTAGACATTACTATGTTTTGTTTATGTGATGTATAAATAGGACTTACTGTTTTTCCATTATAGGTTTGTTTTGAGCCACAACGTGTTAAGACTACATCGTATACAATAGACTAAGTCCATTATGTGTTGTATGATATATTTTGCGTTGTATTTATATAATATGGCAGCTAGGAAACATTGACAGTTAAGTGTGATATCATATCAGTGTGTGCCATCTCTAACAAGATGGTGAAATGGTTTGTGTTTTACAGAACAGTAAACTAATGAATTATCATATACCTGAGGGCTGAAGAAATTTTTTTTCTTCTCATCTTTTAAGTTTTTTTTTTCTTAGACTATAGATTGTTTTGTGTTCCCTTGTTGACAATATGGAAACACACAGTATGAAGGACAGATTATTTAATTCTTAGTGATTATTGGGCTTCCCTTTTGAGGTACAGGATATATTTAGACACTTAGGACACAGATTGTGAATTGGTGCCACACAGTATCTATGCAACTCACATATGTGCCGTGTACACATATATCATGTCTGCTACTGTCAAAGTCAGGGACTGGTTGTTTTCTGGGTATTGTGTGATGAACATAGACAAGACTGTTTACAAACGTTACTAAAACAGAACTTCCACAATTAGGCCACACCAATTTAATTTGTTGGTTCTCGGATTTTTTCAGAAAAAATATGAAGCGACAGGGCGAAAAAAAATAAAAATAAAAACAGGCCTGGGCATCCTATTATAGCCCCAAATGCTAGAATTGGTGCCATGAAGTCAACACAAAAGACTGGGTTAAAATTTGAATAATGAATTTTTAACTTTTAATCAAACCAGTGCATTGGTAGATGTAATAACTGTAACAACTAGGAGTAACAGGTCTTTCTTGAACTGTTGGAGGAAAAATATGAGCATTTTTGAGTTGATTCAGAACCAGAATTTTTTTTTTTTTTTTTTTGCAAATCAGAAAAAAATGAAGAGGCGAATCCGAGAACCAACAAATTAAATTGGTGTGGCCTTACAAGTGCATATTATATTGTTGTCCTGTCATGAAATGTATTGCCTCAGACAAACATTATGTTACAATACAAGTGTCTTTAGATACTTCAGCCATATTTCATTTATCTAGTTCTAGCTTGTGGATTTTTGTATTCCAAACGGTGATAATGTTGTATGTAATAAATTTCTAGCACTCTGTCCCATTCTCGACAGATCTAACATTAGAAGTAGCTATTCTGATCACCATCCTGATACAGATTATGGTTACTTAGAGTGAGGTGGTTTATTTTTTTTGTATACTACATACTATGGCCACTTCCTATTCGATAAGACAGAATACTGTGATGCATTTTTAGGTATGGTGAGCTGAAGGTATTGTCATGCCCTTTTTTCAAGTTCCTTTGCACTTTGTACAGTAATGATAGATGGTGTTGTGCCAATTGTTTCTAACCTTTTTTATGTACCCCAGACCTTGTCAGTTGGTATAGCACTGTTGCAACTCAGGTGTCTAGTCACCTAATGTGGGGGCGGGTGTGTCATGTAAACCACTATTACTGTCATGTAATATAACATTGTGTGTTTGTATGTATGTGTTTCTAATCAGGTGCTGATATGATTTGTATGTATTTCTCTTACCAAAGACAGTGAATAAAACTGTCTGTCCAATGCATGATTCTGGGAGCTGATGATTATGTTAAGAATTTTGGGATGTACTGCAAAAGGCAGGAGTCAAAGTCATCAAGAACTGGTTTGCAGCAACATTACCAAGAGCCGAGAATAAACTTTGCAAGTCAATGGCCAGAGAGAACAATCGCTAACCCTAACCCCCCTGGCACCCTAACCCTAGCTTTACGAAAAATCTCACGAAACATGGCAAACTTTGTATCACTGGAAAGCTCTCTCGACCAAGAGTTGTCATAACATAAGCAATAAAGTTATTATATTACTACAAATTTGAATAAAGCCACCTTTAGTTACCAGTTGTAAAAGATCACAAAGTTGGCTAAACAACAGCTGGCTTACGTGAGAACAGCAATCAAATCAAACACGTCTGCTAAAGATGAAAGTAACGCAGCTGTTTGATATAACCGCCAGCTTTGATTCCGTCCGCACATGCCATAATGCCATAATGAGAACTCTGCGGTATGTTTTTATGGCGCTAACTGGTCTACACTCAGTTCTTTGTCTCAAAGAACATGCTGCGAAGGTTACATGGTTTAACCTAGGGTTGTCAAAATGCGACGTCCTGTACATTCTCTGCGTGTGCGTATTTTTCAAAAACCTTCTTCAGAGAAAATAAAACAAATTCTACACGCGATACAAACCCGCAACATTTACCCAACAACAACATAAGTGTACACTGATCTTGTGTATCTGTCTCTAAATGTCCACAGTCACAAAGCGAACGCTGAATTTGTTGAAAATTCATCACTTAGATTCATGATAGAGTTGGAAAACGTAACAGTGTATATCCAAACCAAAGATGGGTCAATCAATGTTTTATTTTAATGATCATCAGTTGTCCAGAGTATTGAAAAAAATCTTAAGGATAACTAAATGCAGATATGAAAATACAATGACGTTTCATATGCAGAACGTTACATAGGCAACAACTGAAGTTGCGTAAACAATGGCACCGGTCTTTATAAAGTTTATCAAGGACGTTATAATGTCACAAAGTTGGGTAAACGACCGTTGGCATATAATGTCCTTGAGTTTATCAAACGGGTTTGGGCGAAACCAGCAATCAAATCAAACTCGTCTGGTACAGATGAAAGTAGTGTGGTGCTTTCATAAAATTGCCCCCTTTGAAAGCAAAGCAATATCGTGAGAACAACAACGCTGCATTTTCTTTTTGTTGTTTTATGAAGATTTTGTTGTCCAGCATGTTTTCCGTCAAAATATAACATAATGTCCTATAATATGCAAACAAAAACAAAGGTCTGTTCTTTTTTTTTTTTACTTTGGGTGATTTTATCCAGAGTTATTCATATATTTCAGGCCTGGTTGACTCTTGCTTCATGCATAAGTATCCTTATAAGCTAAAGAGTCGGCATAAAAAACAATACTTAATGTCACTCAATTTTTTTACACAGCTCGAGATTGGTCGATTAAGATGGTGGGTGTGTACTTTGTCACGTGTTCATAGATTAGTCTCATAATAATTTTTGCAAGCTATTTATACAGGCACAAGAACAGCGCGCACACCCGTCAGTTGGAATATTTCCTATAGCGGGCACGATTAAACACACTGGCTGGTTCATGGAGGCAAACTAAGGTATTTCATACCCCTTCTCTATTCCCTGATCACCTGTGATATACATGTGTTAAACCAGCCATGAAGTCGAGCTTTGGCTATTGATTCACCACGCCCCAATATCTGTAGATTCAAACAATACTTGCTCTTTTTCCGTGTTTTTTTCTGTATGTAAGAATAAATCTACCCGGACGCGCCCCAAACTGGCAACGTTAGGCTCCTCCCTATATTGTAATAGTTTTTCTCTGTAAAAGGTAGCACTTTTAACCTGTAGCTGTTGTTTTATATGTTGTTCGCTAAATGTGGGAATGCAGAGTTTGAAATAGATTAGTGTTTTTATCAGTGCACAGGACCATGCCATGTAATGCTAGTGAATCGAGTCAATGGTTTTTGAATCTGTATTGTGTTTTTTTTTTTTTTTTTCGGAACAGAAATGGCGGCAACCGTGGACATCACTAGGTTGAGCTCGGGTCGTCTACGCCCTGTGCCGGATGAATGCTCGGGCTACGAAGAGGAGTCTGTCTACGGCAACCCAGAAGATGTGCGCGGATACAAAGAAGAGGAGTCTGTCTATAGCACACCAGAGGATGTTCGCGGATACAAAGAAGAGGAGCCTGTCTACGACAAACCAGAGGGTGCTCACGGAAACAAAGCTCACGAGCCGGAAGCAAGCTTTGCGTTCAAGGCTAAAGGTACGTCTAAACATACACTCACAAATCAGGGACCTTGCTTGTAGGACCAGGAAGTTTCCAAACAATTACCAAACAATGTCGGTTGGAACAGGTAACAGGTCGTGGAACTATAGTTTGCAATCAGCCGTTTTCGGAAAAAAAATTCATACTTTGTATTGCCATGGTGATGATGTGGTCGCCCGATTTGTGTTTCATATCTTTTAGATTTTGAGGACCCCTTTAAGATTTTATCTTCAAATTTCATTGAAACATTTGCATTTGTAGCTCCTGTGACATGGCAATTTAAAAGCAACTTAAGAATTGGTGCTCACGTGCAAATGTCCACATAATTCTGTATGAATATTGCATAACATATAGATTAATGCTTGTGACAGGGGATCATGTTTTGGGTTCCTGATTTATAAGAATATCTTATTCTTCTTCCTTTGAAAGCCCACATTCGTGCTGACGGATATTCCGACTTTAGGAGATAGATTATTATGCGCAGGAGTCTATGACCTAGCGATTGTCCATTGTCCGTAGCCGAGTCGCCACCGGGGAAGCTGTACCAGTCCTGTGGTTCTAGCACTGTACTGCGGCCGCCCGTGACACACAGATCTCAACGGTCGTGGTCTCCACGGTCTCTTAATACAATATCTCTGAATACAATATGTTTCTATATTGTATGTATGTTTATATGCATTTCTGTATGTATGCATGCATAGGGCATCTTGTATTCGCCTGGGAAAGTTTAGATTTCTTGTTATATTCAGTTCCAAAAGGGTTATTTAAAGGAATAAGATTTTTTTCATGTAAAGATAGATAGATAGACAGATAGATACATAGATACATAGATAAATAGACAGACAGATACATACATACATACATACATACATACATACATACATATAGATGTATACATATATCTTCTGTTCCGGACATGCTATGGTCTTAATTGTCGGGTTGCAGATAGCTGTTAGGGTCAGGAAGAATTGATGTAGGTTTGGGTCTCCCAACAGCTTGTTACCTTTTGTGTTCTACGATAGCGCGTGTCATTGGCATGTGGGCTTGGGTGGTGACATCCAGTAGGGTGGTCTTGCCTGCGGTGGGATGTGGGGTCTTGGTGGTAGCGTCAATCTTCACCGCTACAATCCTGGTGACTCATCTCGTCCTTGAGGGAACTGAGGTAGGCCAGAAGGTCTTCATTCATAACTTGAAAGTTCATCTGTGATGGTAAAATTCATTCTGAAGCCCAGGTATAAACTGTAATTTCCAATTCACGATAAAGCTGGCCATGGGATCTGCCCAAATTTTACACTGAACAGCATAATTCAGAACCATTTGCAACTGCTTTTCAACCGCATGAAGTTGCCTTCTTCACATACAGGGCTATCATATATCCTTAATATAGTTTATACAGTTGTTGTTGGTCACACCCATCCACTTTTTTCTACGAATTAAAACGTCTAGATTGTCCGCGGTTCCCCGAAAGAAATTGTCATGAACTGGCTTCTTTCGTACCTTTATTTGACCTGTACGAAATTGTAAGACTCATTAAGCCGGCGTCACACTGTCAACGACCCCCGGCTGAATATGTTAATCGCCAGAAGGTCGCCGCATTTCAAAATCGCCACAGAGTTGAGCGTATTTTTTGCCTGAAAATCTTCCCTGCCACATTGGACGGAACTCAGTGGCCTAGTGCCTGCGAAGATTCGTCGATCTCTAAAAATCAGTGATCGAAAGGTCACCAGCCGTATTGCTGCCGAAAATGCCTTCTGTCCTTTTGAGCTCGTCGGGCGAGCTATTTCCCTGCTTTGTGACGCTGGCGTAAGGACTGTTAAATGATGTGGTAGGATTTGCCTTAATTAAATTAATTACGAATCGATGGCTTGTATGTAAAGCTTTCCCCAGATCCTAAATATAGTGTTCACACGGTTGTAGGAGGCACATAGTTCAATGATGCAAGAAGGCATGATGTTCGGGGAGACCTTAAAGACATCACGTCCTCCAATGTTGACGGCATTCTTCGACGATAACGACACTGCTTTACTGGAACCGATAGAGCTATTTGCGTTTGCAAACATCAGTCTGAACGCCAAGACCCTGCCAGTAACCGTCACATCTCTGCCAACCACAGGTAAGCAATGTTTGTATGAAATCCGCAGTGCTGATTGGCTATCATCCATTCAGTGCAAATTGAGACCCTAGATGCTGATTGGCTATTTCATAGCAGTGCCCTGTCTTGCTTAGAAATAACAGTCAATGAGTAGAGAGTATAAAAGCAAGTGCAGCACCACTCTCTTGTCATTCTGTAGAAGACTCTCTAATACAAAGTCGAATCCTGCAAATGGCTGTTTTTCTTTGCGATAACCATAGGCAGGTATTATATAAATGTTGACGAGGGCTTCTGACAGGTGCAAAATTGATACTATGGTAACCATTCGTTTACCGAAAACCAAACTTTTTAAACAAGGCAATCAGAGATGGCAGACTTCACCCGCTTATAATCATACTGTTTTGCGACCCTTCCAAATCCAAAGAGAAAGCATTCTACGCAACATTGAGGATGATGAATGGGCTGCATTTTGTGTATTGGGAATCGCAGAAACACGGGGTGCGAGACACCCAGATGGAAAGACATACAGATAAACACACTCAGATAAACACGCGAATAGACATACTTAGACAAAAGCCCAGATAAACAGACACACTCAGATAAAACGCAGATAGACAGAAATACGGATAGACACATTCAGGTAGAGAGAGATACACACACACAGATGGTACACTCAGACAGACACACAGACATACACACTCAGATAGACACAGTGCTACTTAGATAGATAGACAGACACACAGACACACTCAGATAGACATGCACATAGACACACGTAGATACGCTCAGAGACAGACAGACACACAGATGGACAGTCACTCAGATATAGACAGATAGATAGACACTCAGATAGACACACTCAGATAGACACGCACATAGACACACTCAGGTAGATACGCTCAGATAGACACGCTCAGATAGACAGACACACAGATAGGCTCACTCAGGTAGACACGCAGATAGACCTCCAGACAGGCAAACTCAAAAGAATGACAGAGATATTTTTATACTTTATTTCACCACAGACATAAACGGATGTATGCGGAAACTCTGTGAGCATGGGACCTGTGTGAACAATGTTACAGGTTACAACTGCATCTGCCTGCCAGGATGGACTGGACCAAACTGCCAGCAAGGTGACTCATGTCATCACTCACTCACTCACTCACTCACTCACTCACTCACTCACTCACTCACTCACTCACTCAGATTTGTTCACATTTGTTAGTAGAATGTGGTAGTTTAGATAGTTCTAACTTTCAGATTCTGTCAGTAGTTTTGGGATGTTCATGTAATCTAACTGTAACCTAATGTATATCTAATCTCTCTGTCTGTAGACTGCTTACAATCATGCTTACTTTAACAGACCTGGATGAATGTACCAGGAAACCATGCCAGCATGGACGCTGTGTGAATAAAGATGGCGGATACATATGTACCTGCAACCCTGGATGGACTGGACAGAACTGTCAGCAAGGTGAGATCTTTTTCGTGTAGAAGTCAAAGTTTTCAATGCAATGTTTATTAGACTAAGGTCCTTGATCGATTAACCGTCATTACGTAAAAGAAAGTTCCATTTAGCAAACTAACTTTTTTCTGTGTTGACAGACATGAATGAATGTATCTGGAAAACATGCCAACATGGGCGCTGTGTGAACAAAGATGGTGGATACATATGTACCTGCAACCCTGGATGGACTGGACAGAACTGTCAGCAAGGTGAGATCTTTTTGTGTATTACAATCAAAGTTTTAAATGCAATTTGGCTGAAATTTGTTTCTGCATTTCTTAAGGTCCTTGTCCAATTGACTATCAATCTGTTTGGAAACAAAAATGAAATGCATAACATCTTATGCAGAACATACTACAGTTTCATTTAGCACAACAACTGTTTTCGTTGACACAGACCTGGATGAATGTACCAGGAAACCATGCCAACATGGACGCTGTGTGAACACAGATGGCGGATACATATGTACCTGCGACCCTGGATGGACTGGACAGAACTGTCAGCACGGTGAGATGTTTTTGTGTAGCAGTCAAAGTTTTGGATGCAATGTAGCTGAATTTTGTTTCAATGTCCAATTGACTATCAGTCTGTTTGTTTGTTTGTTTGTTTGTTTGTTTGTTTGGAAAGGTTAGAATACCCAACATCTGTGTACTGCAGATGCTTGTCAATTCGTTCCTAGTTTAGCACAACAACCTGTTTGTCCCGTTTTGACACAGACCTGGATGAATGCACCAAGAAACCATGCCAACATGGACACTGTGTGAACAAAGATGGCGGATACATATGTACCTG